>VYXB01000739.1:271667-476623 GCA_013397135.1 Pachyramphus minor | reverse complement strand
AGCCAGGTGGGGATTGGTCTCTTTTCCCAGGCAATCAGCAGTAGGACAAGAGGGCACAGGCTTAAGCTCTGCCAGGGGAGCTTTAGGTTAGATATTAGAAAGAAGTTCTTTACAGAGAGAGTGATCAGGCATTGGAATGGGCTACCAGAGAGGTGGTGGATTCACTGTCCCTGGAGGTTTTTAAGATGAGGCTGGATGTGGCACTGAGTGCCATGATCTAGGAATCACAGTGGTAGTGGATCAAGGGTTAGACCTGATGATCTCCGAGGTCTCTTCCAAACCAGTTAATTATATTATTCTGTGATTGTCATTTACCAAAGAAATTAAAAGCTCTTTCTAAACTTCTCTGAACTGGGACATGAGTGTGTTGAATTAATGCCTGGGCTGATCAGCACATCCAGCTTCACTACCATTGCTTGTGAACACATTCGTAATGATGGCGCTGGAATGCAAGTGTATATGTGAGAAGATACGGGAAGGAAAAAGTATCTTTTCTTCAATACAAAAAAAGTAAGGGTAGCTAGCAGGAGCAGCAGGAAAATTCTCAAAATATTATAACAAAGTTTCCTGAATTTATCGAATATTTTCCAGCAGATTCAGTCTGTCATCTTTAACTAGTATGTTAAATTCAGTGATGTCTGAGTTGAATGCACTGAATAAAACCATAATTTTAAGAATTCATGAATATCATTAGCAAAGTAGAAAGTGCCTGTGGATTTCTTACGAATGGTAGGGAATGAAGTTGAGTGGTAACCGAATGTAGTGTTTTATTCAGTGGTAAATTTAGTATGTTTATTTAACAAAAATATTTTTCTTTATTTAGCAAGAAACTCTTTCTGTATTTAGTAACTTTTGCCAGTAATAAAATGAATTTTTGTGCTGAGTACTCACAAGAGAGTAGTTTGTGGACAAATTCAGTATGCAAGTACATGCTCACCTCAGCCTTTGCTTTGCATTTTTGCATCAGGGATACAATTTTATCTTTGGATTTCTTTGTTAGCTTTGGTCAACAGTAAGATTTGGCTGATTTCCTACAGCCTTTGAAGGCAGATCATTGATTTAAAGATTGGATGACAGATTAATGCAGTATTTAAGAAAGTGAGTGCTTCTATGCAGCCTCCTACTCACCTGACTGATATAAGGCAGTAATGGTAATAACTTTTCAGGAAAGTATCAGTACAGGAGTTAGGGACTGTTAATTGCTGGGTATATACACCACAGACAAGTTGTACTCCAAGTTTCCTCAAAGTATTTGAACAGCTGGAATTTAGATGCAGGAAAATTTAAATGGCATTAGTATTAACTACTACTGTTTAGAAAATAAATTTTTGCTAAATGAATGAGACCTTTCTTCAGTGGTACTCATTGCAAAAATGTTAATGTCTTTAGAAGCTATTTTATGGTAGTAGTCAACAACCTTTTAAATCAAAGCTGATTCCAAGTTAAGAAAGTGTAGCAGTTCTTTTTATTTTAGGGGTTTTTTATTTAACAATAGTGGAAATGACTGAGGATCAGTGGACAGGCAAGAGTTTATTTCCAAGCTCTAATTATATCTGTTTAATCGCAGCACACAATAAAATTCCATAGCTGAGAAATTTTAAAGAATGTGCTACAAACATCAAGATACAAGGGGTTTACTGTTGTACTAGACATGATTTTTACCTTGGTATTGTGAAAAATAATTGTGAAAGTAGCCCATGCTTGGCTCTGGGCTAATATTTGCAAAGTAAGGGTTTTCCTACAGAGCACTAATTCCCCAGTTTAGGTAATAAATTATGTTTATATATAAATTCATAGAAATGTTTATGAAAGTAATTTTGCTGTCTTCATATTCTACTAATACCCATGCCTGACAACTATTTTAGCTGTGAATGACTGCACATGCAGAGTACATCTAGCTATAATTTTTGAAACATTTCAAGAAGTTGTTTAATTGTAGCATTCTGGATTGTAGCAAATAAAAAATTTGCTTCAGGTAATTTTTTATAGACCATCTAAAGAAATCTATATGGAAAAGTGATTGTTTCACAAACAGAAAGCTGAATTAATAACGATTCATTCCAACCCTCCACAATTTCAGGCTATAAACAGGCCAATATTGTGATTTTGCACAAGTCCCTGGCTGATGATTTTGAAAAGTTCTGCCGTGCAAATGATGGACCCCTGCCACTGCTGTACAGAAGTCAACCAGGTGATTGGAAATGTCCTTCTTTGGGTAGTGATTCTGATATCAGGTAACTACAGACCAACCCTGCCTGTCAAAGTACTGCAGTGAATGCTGGTGGTGATTTAGGAGGGTTTCAGGAAGCAGCCTCCTTACACTTTCGTACATTTTGAGCACATTTCTTTTCCTGGAGTTATACCTTTGAGTGAAAACTCTAACAGCCTGATCATCTTGTTCTTGAGAAACATGCTAGGATAATTGTCAGTATTACAAGTATTTCTCTAATCCAAAGGTGAAATTCTGTGTAATTTCTAAATATTTTGCAGTCTGAGCCAGCAGAATTAAATAGTAAGGTTTTACATTGGTTTTATTTAGTGGAAACATGGCCATGGTAAGTGCATGATACTCTTAGAGTCTCTGAAATTTGAAAGATGCATTCCTGTGGTAAACATTAGAAACAAGACTTAAACGAGCTTCCTAATTTTTGAAAGCCTGAGGCAAGATACATATAAGGGACCTTAATCTATAAAACCTAAAAAATCTCAAACTCTAGCATGTTGTGTTTACAGGCTTGGTTTTGTGCACAAAAAGGTGTTATGGGGTTTTTACATGTTTGTTTCGTTGTTACTCAGAAAGAAAAAAGTGGATAAAGTAGGCTGTATCATGTGTTTTGATACTGGATTAATGTGAATTCAACCAATTTCCCTGGTCATAAAACTGTGATAAATTCTTATTTCACTAGAACTGACTGCCTACAGTACAGAGTATATGAGCATGGAGCTTGTACTGGATCACTGAAAAGTCTGAAGGAGTATTCTGAACAACTTAAGGACATGGTGACATTTTATTTAGGCTGCAGCTTCTCTTTTGAAAAAGCAGTCCAAAGTGCAGGCATTCCTGTAAGAAACGTTGAGCAAAAATGTAATGTAAGCATGTACAAAGTAAGTATATGCACATACTGTGTTGTAACTTTGCTGTGAGTTTTGTCCATATTCATGTGGGGTGCATAATACCTATTGCTCAAAATAAGAACTTTTTTTCCCCACCTATACAGTAACTTCAGTCATGTTCTAGTGCTGAGTGCATAAAAATACAGGGTAGAATATTCCCAGCCCCAGTTCAGTGCAAGTCCAATCTGCTTCTTTATTCATTTTTTTGGGCAAAGTTTTCCCCATCTCTTGTGGTGGCCATTTATGTTGTTGTTTCTTCTGGTTTGCCCTCTGTGTTTCAACTGGTGACCCATCCCCTATTCTGACCATGCCTTTACATGTTCTCCTCTCCATACCAACTCCAACTTGCAGTTGGAATATTCCTGTCATAAGCCATTATAGTAGCAGCTTGTTCTGCACATTTTGGACTTTTTCGGTGAAAGCAGAACCTTTAAACTGCACATTTGCTACAAACCCAGACCTCTGGGACAGAAGATGTTCCTGAAGATTTGAGGTGTCTACCATAGCACTGAAAATTATGACTGTGCTCAGAAAGTTTTTGGTGTAGATTTTAATGTTAACAGACATCTTAGAATAATTCTGGCTCCAGTAGATAGACTGAGAACACTGAAGTACGTATCCGCATCCTGTTTTCATTTAGTGCAGATGCAGTTCTGCTAGACAAAGGTTGTTATTGTTGTTTTCAGTGTTACCATTTCACAATCTTTTTTTCCATGCCCCTGGTCAAAATGAAGGTGCAAATGTAACTCATATGTGAGTCCTTCTACAAAGCGTAAAGAAAAAAAATACAACTATGTATCTGCTTATAACTTTTCAGAATTAGGAAAATTTTATAGTTTATAGCACATAGATACTGTGAAGATCTGTAGTGTGTTTCTTCAGTGACAGGTGTGATTATTGTTGTTATAAAGACTTTAAATGAACATTTTCTAGACAGCTCTAGCTCTCTGCATATCTTGTTTATGTTCAACTGCAACTCAGATATCAGACATTTTGTTCTAAAAAGCCAACCTACCTTATTTCTGAATAGAAAAGGTGCTTCAGCATTCCCATTGGTAAGGATTATGAATTCCATAGAACATTTGCAGAGGCACGAAAGATTTTGTATATATGGCCCTGGCTTCTTTCTTCTGTAGAAGTGGGTACTGCCAGCAGCAGTTCCTGACCCTGGTGTGTTACAGAGCACTGTATTCAAGTACAGAGGATAGAGTCAGACCGAAAATATTTGTAGCTGTGCAATGATTTTTTATTAGCTTTTTCCCTTTCTGTATAGGGAACACACCATTGCTTTCTAACAACATTGAAAGTATCCTGAGCTCACCTTGCTGGATGCACTGAAGCAAGAAATTCAACGATGTTGAAAAATTTTAATGATCTGTATGATGAAAGTCGAGTATGGAATCTTACAGGAAAAAAAATGGGATGCTAAGAATTTTTTTTAAAAGGATTTAAAATTAATGTTAGTACGCAGCCTTTCTAAGGTCAAGTACAGCACAAAATTTTAGACTTATTTATTCTAATACTTTAGAAGTATTATTCAATATTCCTGCTAACACCTTGGATTCTTTTGAACTGCCAGACAGCTGTGCCTTGCTACAGCGTTTCTCCCTTTTGCTGCAACTTAGTAGTCACAATGAGACCTATTCCTGAAAGCAAGTTGGAAGCAGCTGTGCTGGCAACATCTGAATTAAAAGAAGCCCACGGAGCACCAATTCACATGGGTGACCCTGGTCAGTGCTTTTCATTTTTCACTCTGCATATGCTTTACTTTGTATAAAAGTGATGGGGGAAACCATGGGAAGTGGTAGGATTGAAATACCTGCACCATTAATTTGTTATGTTTTAATCCTTTCTAACGATCACAAACCTGAATTTAAAACAACAACAACAAAAACGCAAAAAAAAAAAAACAAACCACCAAACAAAACCAAACCAACCAACCAAACAACAGAAAAAAAACAAACCAAAGAAAATAAAGAAAAAAGAAGGTTTTGAATGAGCTGAACACACAGATTTCTTAGATAAAAGGTAGGTCTCTGATATAGATAATTTAAGTTATCTGGCAGCAGTGGTTTTGATGAAAAAGTGTAATCACATTTCTCTGAAATGTATGCAGTTTCATTTATATGTGAATACTTTCTTGCTGTCAGAGATTCCAGAGACAGTGTAGCAGTGATTGACAACATGGGGAGAAGTATGTGTGGATGCATTTTGTGTCTTAGTGGATGACTGAAAGTAAATACTGCATTATTTTTTAAAATATTGAAATAGCATACACTGAGCACAACACTTAAGACAGAATAAATAGAAATATAACAAGAATTCTTTTTTTTTTTTTTAAACCTAGTTTGAACAAGTATAGGCCTATTCCCTGCAAGGGAAAACTGAGAAAAAAACCTGTAAGACAGGAGGCTGTTTAAAAAAAAACAAAACCAAACAAACACCTGTAATATAAAGATAGATTGCAATAATTTTGCCTCTGTGGTTAGAAAATTTGGTAATCATGGGCTGCATACCAGAAGGATCACATAGCTGGACATGGAAGGAGATATCACTGGTTAACATGACACTCCAGTAACATATTTGAGTGACATATTTGAGTAACATATCTGAGTACTTCAATCTGAGGAACTAGTAATAAGTCATTAGTATGAGCAGAGGAACAAGACAAGTGAGGGACTCCATTATTTGTTTATTTTAGCAGAAAAGAGTGAACTGTTATATACACAGATCATATAAATTAATTCCGGAAAAGAGAGTGGTCTAATAAGTGGTCTAATAAAAGAGATGCTCTAATAAGCACATCTGAAAAATTTAAAACCAAGGGAAGATAACAAGTGCTTAGAACAACCAAGATCTGTTTAAAAGAATAAAGTAGGTGTTAGAATAAAGCAATTTAGTGAAAGCTGGCTAAGAATGAGATGTAGTTATCTAAACTGAAGAGTAAGAAGAGAGGTTGATCATTTCTCTAGCTAAAGAATGTAGGAAGTGAAAGCAGTAGAAAATATGTTCTAGAAAGAATTGATTTTGCATTGCAATAATTTATTCTTGTTTGCCAGTGTTATGAATGTAACTCTTCTGTCGATAGAGAAGATTTATATTGTCTTGGAAACTCAGCATTGATGTCTAGCTTGTATTTTGTTGCAGAAATAAGGTAAATACATTTTTACTGGTGTTATCAAAAAGGGAAAACAAGTCAGCTCAGGCTCTTGAGGATATGCATTAGAAAGCAAACTAAATGTGCCACTTCAGGGAGATGTGACACTCCTGCACTCCTAGCTCAGTGTCATTAAATGGTGTCTGGGGTCCACCCCCCTGGCTTTACAGTATTACTGCTTAATTAGAATTGCTCATGATTTCATTTTTGATCAATTCCAGGTCTGCTGGGAATACAAGATCTTTCTAAACCAGACTATGGAGATCCAGTTCACCTTCACCCTGGTGATATTCCAGTGTTTTGGGCCTGTGGAGTAACAGGAGCAGAAGCAGTGATCAGCTGCAGTATGTGCTGTTTGAAGACTCTTTTTACATTATCCTTCGATCTCTTTTTTTCCTCTCTTTTTTTTTTTTTTTTTTTGTTTTGATACAGACTGAATGAATTGGCTGATTAGAAGTCTTGATTTCAGGGTAAGATAAAAAACACCCCAACCAAACAACAAAAAAGCCTTTGGCAGGACTGTTTTCTATTCTGAAATACAGGTCTGCTTTAAAGAAAATTCTTACTGAAATTTCACCACTTTTGTGTGAGTGTTTTAAAGGCTTAAGTCTAAAGGTCTGGCAGCATCAAAACATCTTTTTAAGCATTATAAAAAACTAGAAGTTTAAAGGCATTAATTTTTAAGCGTCTTCCTTTAAAAATATTATTTCTTATTACATTTCAGTAAAACAACAGTAAAGGAAAAAGGAAAAAAGAAGTGAGAAAAAGAAGCTGCCAGTAATCTTTCCAAAATGTTTTTAAGAGCTAGCAAATTGATTGACCTGGAAAAGGGTTCATAATTGTCTCACAAAGAATGTGGAGCTTTTAGATTTTGTTCCAAAATTAAGTAAATGTGACACACTTTGCATAAATGAAGCTTTGTCCTCTGCACAGAGCTGTCCTGCACTCTATGCAGTCATTTATAACAGGCATGAGCACAAAGGGCAAGAAAAGGCAATGAAACCATAGTGACAGTATTATATACTGCTCTAAGTCACTATTGTGGAATGAAATACCGTATTTTCATTCTTACTGAAAAAGAAGCTTAATAATCGTAGGCAGTATAATGGGGAAAATGTTGGGAGATCATCTGCTTTGTCCTTGTCTCCTTGCAGGATCTGTTATATCCTTGTGGTTCCTTACAGATGTTTATCTGAACTTCTCTCATCACATGCGCTAAATATGTTAAGCTCTAGAAGTGACTTCTTTTTCTTTCTTGCATATGATCTGTTTTCTCCAGTCCCAAATCCAAGCTGAAAATCCCACTTTTTCCTGTGTTCTTCAGCTATTCTATTCATCTTCCTCCTGCATCCTTGGTGCAGGAAAAGGAGAGAAGAAATTTGCCAACATCTCTACAATCTGTTGCTGTGCTGCCTTTGCCTGGACCTGGCTTTTACTTATTTCTCCATTTTCTTTATTAAAACCAGTTGTCAGTAGTGCATTCCAGGAAATTCTTGGGCAGTTCTTTTCTTGCTGTGCTTCTTTCTCAGCTAGGTAGTTAAAATTCTGCCATACCACCAGTACCCATACTTTAGACAAATCTGCTACGTTGTCACCAAAAATAGTGTCTGCTCACAGGGTTTGGTGAGTTGCACTAAACCTCTACAACCATGATGACCACATGCTTTCAAATTACTAACCATAGATTCCCAGCAGATCTAGCATAAACCAAGGATATATGTACTTATTAAAGAAATATCTTTTCCCTTTTCACCCTCCAAACAATGTAAATTTGTGCTTGAGTATACCAGTTATGATTTATCTAACAATGTACCAGTTTTGCCAAATCAAGTATCATCTAGATCCAGACTTCTGGATCCAGATAAGTAACTGGTAAAAAGACATGAAATATTTTCAGCTTAGGGAGCTACTATACTCTCAGGTCTAAACAAGCTTATTTTTCTCCAGGGTTTTAGAGGCTCCTTGGATTCCCTTTGCTATGGCTTATGGGTCGCCTTTTGTCATTATTCCTTGCCAGTTTATAGCTCTTCTAGCTAGGTTGGCAAGACACAGATGCTGGTCCCCATTTTCTTAATCTGAGAGAGGACTACTCCTGGCCAGCAGGCAGAGTTGACAGTTTTGTCATATAACTATTATAAGGATATGCAAAGGTACAAGAGAGATATTATAGTTTCCAGCAGCACTCTAGAATCTGAAAAATTAATTAATTCTTACAGAAACAATTTCACCAACACACTGGGCAAACTTAAGCATTATCTTGTCATTACGTCAATGCATTAGTTTCTTCGTGCATGTCAAACCCTAATTCCTGACCAACATCCTGGGAGGGTTCTGTTCCTAAGTTGCCTCAAGTTTAGACCAGATAGGATATTGTGGAAGAAACTGATCTCAACTACCCATGTGAGCTTTTAAAAAGTGAGAGCATTTACAGATGTATGTACATTCATTTATTTCTCAGTGTATTAATTGCTGCAGTGTAACTTAAAATATCACCTGTTTTTATAAGTGGCATCAGACAGGAGCTCTGTGTTGTTAAGTAACTATTTGCAATTTTATCCCTCTGATAATTCAATATATTGCAATAATAACATTTAACTGAAGTTTTTTTCATCCATTTTAGGAGCTCCGTTAGCTTTTACTCATTCTCCTGGCTGTATGTTCATTACTGACCTAAAGAACAACAATGTCAGATCATTAGGAGGAGTCCCACAAGTCCACTGCATTTCTCAAGATCCTCTGCATTTCAGTGTTGTGTCAGCAGAAGCAGCCCAAAAGATAAGGACTCTAGAGACCCTGATTGGAATAGATCCAGGTATAAACAAAAACTGTCTTCCTTTAGTGGATTCGTTTTGAGGTAGATATGATCTATCCTGACTTTTTAGGTATTCATAAAATTCAAGAACACAGTAAGACTCTAAAGGCAATTTTAAGAATTCTTTGTAGAATACAGAATTCTTTGTAGAATACACCCATATATATATACAACAACTATATTTTTTGTTACTGTAGTTAATATCAGGGTCTGGCCAAAATCGTTCAAGTTATGGGTAATGAAATATCTGATGTTGATGACTACATACTCTCAAAAGTACATAGAAGTGTTGATGTTTGCAGCAGATTGGAGAGTCCACGGGGAATAAGAACTGTTACTGAACAAAACTGAAATTGGTATGTAAAGTACAGGGCACCTCATCATGCTGCTAACAGCTACATGGGTATTCACTGTTGAGTAAATAGCGCATTTCTTTACATATATTCATGACTACTGTGCTCCTACCACAAAATTCTAGTACTTGCCTGTGTTTTTCAAACACTCCTCTCTGATGGGTGGAATTACATTAAGCTCTGCTGATGTATTCATTACTGAGGTATTATGTGATGGACCAAAGTGACCAGATCACTACAGAAGGTTGAGGGTTAGTGCTGCACATGTGCACGAGGAAGACAAGAGGTAAGTAAAGGCAAACTGAATAGGACAGCCATTCCTAAAATACACACTCTGAGTTAGTCCCCTCTGGCTGCTGCAAATTCTGATCTCAGTGTCCCATAAATTTTCTGAAATCCTCTGTAGGCAGTAGTGGAAAACAGCTTACGCCCAGCGCTCCCAAGCTCCGGGTTTGGGCTGTGTGCATACATTTGGGTCTGTTTATTTTTACTCATAAGGCCTCTCCTATTCCCACTCTCTGGAGTTCAGCTTGGCACAATGCCACGCTCTGCAGAAATACAGAACCTAACTTAAGAGTTAGCTCATTTTCTTGCTAAAGGAGAGTACAGTACTTTGTCTCAGTTAATATACCCCACTTCTCAGAGACTTATATTCCTTGCTTCTGTTAACTTAAGTTTTCTTCAGAATGTTCTTCTCTGTCCACTATATGTATATTGCCTGTATGTTATTTAGGAGGAACAGGGAGAAAGGGGAAATTGAGAACAAAAAGAGGAAGGTGTGGGGGTAGGGGGACTGAGAAAGATGAAGATGTGAGGAGAATGGAAAACAATAATGAAGACTTACCTCTGTCAGCTGATGAATATTGGCACATCATGTTGGTATTCGTGGTTTTCAGGAGTGCTAGCAATTGAAAGGACTGAGATGTAGCTTCTGTCTCAAGTGGCAGGGAAGGGAGAGGGGATAGGAAGTGTTTGAACAATGAGAGCCATACACAGACAACACAGTGTTGCCTCTTTAGGGACTGACCCATGAGAAGAGACTTTGGTTAACATTCACCTATTTCTCAAGGTCTGATAACACAATTCTCTTCTACATGAAGTGTTACAAGAACATATAACAATCACCTAGATACCACTGTTTTAATTGAGTTTATAAACCTCCCAGTGTAACTTACAATGTCTCTGAAACCTGACTTCTGTGGTTAATTATTTCATTAAGTGAAATTTATTTCGGAATGAGCTCTTCCCTAAGTTAGGTAAGTTAAATAGAGACAAAGGACCAGCTCACACATCTGAAGTCTTCATCAGAACTTCTGTAAGGTCTGGGGTGCTTGAGATGCAATCTAGCTTCAGTAGATAAAGTCTAGCAGGACTGTTGTCACAGAAAAGTGAGGAAAGTGGGGGCCAAAGGAAAGGAAAAAATATGCAATAAGCTCTCAGAAAAAGCCATTTACACTAATACCTAGAAATGCTAGGTATAGTAATTTTCAAAATCCAGCTATCTGATAGTCTTTACCTGGAAACAGAGCCCATTATCTTCATTACTCATATCCTACACCTTCTTGGGTTTCCTGAGGAAATTACCCCAATTCCTGCCTTGACCAGAGGTTTTTCTTTCTCTTGTTTTTTTAACCCATTTTATCGCACTATAGTATGTAGTTTCACTCAGAGGGAAACTTCAGAACAGGAATGCTACATTTAAGTGTACTGCTCTCTTTAAAAACACTTTTGTAGGGGACCGGGGTATAATTCACCTGCAGCGCCAGGATGAGCTTCTGAAGGCCTGCCTGGCCATCTCCCATGCCCGGTCTGTGCTGATAACAACTGGATTTCCTACCCACTTCACTTATGAGCCACCAGAAGAGAATGACGGGCCCCCGGGAGCCCTTGCTATTGCAGCTATACTGCAGGCCTTGGAAAAAGAGGTTGCCATAGTTACAGATCAGAGAGCCATGGATCTGAATAAAAAGATTATTGAAGAAGCTGTTCAACTAGGTAAGAAACATCGGAGGTTTTGGTTTTTATCTTGCTAATTTGAGCCAAGGTTTGCTTCGGTTTTAATCTCACTGTCACAGTACAGGACTTTTTTTCCCCAGAGAATGAACCAACTTCACCCTCCAAGCTCTGCTCAGCATTGGTACAATGACATTTTATTAAACTTACCTGGTATCAAGTTAATGTGTACATATCTGGGTACTGATTGTGGATTAGCTGCTTGTGATAAATTCTGGATGTCTGGTCTTATTCTTGTAGACTTGTTTTCTATCTCAAGGTTCCATTTACTAGCATTAACATTTAAACAAGTTTACATTAAAGTAAGCATGTGGGGAACTTTTCAAGAACAGTGTAAAGACATTGAGTTCTTACTATTCTAGTCATTTTGCTTTCTTCTTAAGTTACTCAAAAACAGATTAAACAAAATAAAAGATATGTAGTATCTGAATTGCGTTTTGTTTTCGTGCAGGAATTCTGAAGAAACCCATCCCACTATTGAGTTATCAAAAGGAAAGTGCTGATTCAGCTTTAAGGTTTTTGTGTGACAGTGGAAATTCTGGACGACCTAGGTATGTGTATTCAGTTTTTGAGAACGGGTCACACGTCTACTATGTAAAGTTATAATAAAAATAATGACCATGGTCTAAGAAGGTACAATGGTTACAAGTAAATCTTTAAGACTTGGAATGAACATAACAACCTTTGAATAACATAGTTATTGGAGCACACACAGAGTACAGAATTCCATGTTACTCTGCAATTACACATTTCTGGAGTATAAAAAAGAAACAATTCTTCATATATCAATAGTTTTTCTCCTTTGAAAAATTTCTAGAAGTTTTTTGGCAGTTATTTCAGAGATAGATATATACACACACCCAATATATATTATATTATCAATTTTTAAATTAGAAAATTAGGAAGTATTATGTCATAGTCAGTGAAAGAGCTAGGAAAAGAGTTGTAGAGTGTGTTAATTTTTTAGAGTTTTGGCTCTAGTCATCACATCTGACAACTGGGGAATCTGATCTGACTTAATAAAATACGTGTGTTTGTAATGGTGTGAAAGCTATCTTCCTATTGTCTTTAGCAGCCAAAGCAAAAACTTGAAATGCATGCATGCATTTCTCAATATTGATGTGATCTGTTCACATATGCATTGTTGAGTATATAATGTTGGACAAAAGTTCAAATCTATACAAAGTGTGTGATTAGGGTTAATGCACTGGAGAATTTTCTAAGTAACTGTACACACATTTCATTACTTAGCAGGCAACTGACATTTCCTTGTAGGCATACATTGCTGATTTTTATTGATCTTTCTTTGTAAAGCATTTTAATATAGTCGCCTTCAGTTTGCTCTCTTTAATAAAAGTATCTTTCACTGTAGTATTTGCTTCACCAATTTACTCAATTCCTATTTTTCACAGGTTAGTGGATACTGTAATAGTATGCATGATAGTGTCTTAAGTTTTAAAAATGTCTTTATACTGTTTTTAAAATGTGTTTTATAGATATATATATAAGTACAGCCAGATTCTATTTAAATTGATCCCTAGGATTAAAAAAAGCTAAAATGTTGTTTTTAAGTAGACAACTAACCTGCTTAAGGTCTCTGGAATCACTGTAGATACCCACCCACAAGAACATTAAGTAATTCAGCAGAATTAGTAACCTCTTGGCAGTAAAACTGAAGAAACAGAAGCAAAATAACTTCATTCTAACATGCAGTGGCAGACCTGAGTACTAAAATTCTGCTTAAAATGTAGGACATCTGCAATACATCTGTCTACTTTCATAACTAGCAAAATCGCTGTAGACTTCAAGTCCCCTGAACCTAAAGACTCAAACCAAAACATTCCCTAACTAGAAACAGATGGATATTTGCCAAACCATGTCCTTTAAGCAGAGATATATTTGCACTAACAAGGATTTAGATGATCATTAATTTCCCACTTTTTTGTTTTCTTTGAAAACCCTCATGGAGACTAATATTTTACAAGATATTTTGTATTTTAATATGAAACAGAGCCAGACCAGATGGCTGACCCAAAGTTTTGCTGGCTAGAAGGATTGCAGGAACTTCTCCATTTCTTGGTAGCAGATGTGGTTTGGGGGAGCTGCACTAAAGCTGTAAAAAACCTGAAATAACCTTTGAAAAAAAATAGAGAGAACTACATTCAGAAATAAAAAACCACTATCCAAGTTTTAACTTAAATCCCAAATGGTCGAAAAGTAGAACGAAGCACATGTGAAAGTCAAACCTTTGATTCCTCTCCTCTGTTTTTTTCACTCACCTCTAACCAGATATGATCACCTGATAGCAATTGAACGTGCTGGGATGGCAGCTGATGGCAATTATTACAATGCCAGGAAAGTTAACATTAAACATCTCGTGGATCCCATTGATGAACTATTTTTAGCTGCACAAACCATTCCAGGAGTGACAACAACAGGTATGTGTGAGTTTGTGTGATACTCTCAGAAGCAAGAGAAACACTAAACAGGAACTCTTCCTGGAACTGAGGGGGAGCAGGAGGCAGGTGCCAAATAGCTGCTTGCAGGCTGCAGCTGTTTGTTGTGGTTGAATTCTAAGAGACCATTGCTGGAGAAAAGTTACAAAGTTCTGTTGAAGGATTCTCACAGCCAAAAAAAACCTGAAGAAGTTGATTTCAAAGTTATTCAAGGATAAAAAAAGCAAGCCCAGATGTATTGCCTATACACCCGTGTGTGTACATACACTTCTCTAAGTACAGTTTTTGACAGTGGCTTTATTCTGTATTTTATGTGTGAAAGGCAGCATAGAAAGGAAATTGTTGAATGGAAACATTACTTAATAAAATATTATTTTATGATAGATACACCTGAATTAAAGCAGCAGCCTGGATAAAATCTTAGTTTATGTTGTCTTTAGCAGTACTTTTGAGCAGGGATATTTGCATCTACTATAGTAGTGCCTTCTCTAACAAAATATATGTACAGTAAGAACCTTGAAAGGGATGCATTGTCTTTCCAGCCAAAATTACATTTACCTTGGCTAATGCATCTAATAAGAATGCTTTTGTCAACACAGTGCTCCTCTCTTTTTTCAATAGTTCTTTTTTTCCTAAAAACTTATTTGTATCTGGTTTTGAAAAAATATACCATAGACCAAGGTATATATATAAAGTGTTGTACAACATCCTTGTATAATCAAATGCTTCCTGCTACACTGTGTGGCCCAAAACAGAGTTTTGGAGCTATATAGTCTATATAAATATTAAAAATTATATTAGAAATAAGTGTCCCAAAATTAGAAATGAGTACCCATGCCAGGCTGATTTCAGTCTCATCAGAACATGTCTGCTGATCTGGCTTCTTCTCTTTTTGTAGTGCTGTGGGCTCACTCCTGAATATTACCAAAAGCACAGAAGCTTTGGCTTCTTAATATTGTTGGTTTTCAAATGTTTCCACAGAATTTAGAGACCTGCTGCAGAGATAATGCATAGTCTGATTTCACTGTATTGGTATCATTTAAAAGCCGTGTAGCAGAAGAGTTCACTGGTAATTATTGTGTTATCTTAACATTTACAATACATTTTATTTAGATATGATCCAAAGGTTTTTGCATTTGTAAGGAGTAACTTCAAGCATTCAAAGAGAAGCACTCTAGATGGCACTCTCTTGGCAATCTCAGCAGAGAAGCCAAAGATTGACTGAATAAGTAAAGAAAAAGCTCTCTTTCATAAAGATGTCTAGCAAAATGCCCCGGAGCTTTATCTGCTGCAGTTAATTTCAACTCCCATCCCTGAGTTTAGGCTGTTGGTACAAGGACTTGGTTTCTCTAGCTACTTATGTAACATCACAACCTGAGTCCTTTAATAAAAATACCCTAATTTCTTCAAATATCTCCCACGGCAGCTGAAAGTACATCATTGATTTGGTGGAGTTTGGGGAGTTCTGCCAGGTGAGAATTTCGGTCTATTCAGCAGAATGTAGTTTGTTTCACACACTTGTTGAATATTCAAATATACTATGAAATGTCATTAATTAAAAATACCACAGGCTTGTGAATAAGAAGAAAAGAAGCAGTTACCCAGATTCACTATGTCTCAGTGCTGTGAACTTTCTCTAAAGAGGTATCTACATAGGGAATGGTTTAACAAGTCAGAGGCTTCAAAAGATAATGAAGGGATCGACTCTGATCTCCTGTGGAATTTGTGTACATGCCTATTCTACATTGGAGAACTAATTGAGTGTCCATAGAAAAACAATGTAATTGTTTCTTACATTGTTTGTTACCTGGTTAACATTTCTTGTTTTGCTTATCACACTAACTTTGTGTCTGTTTTGTAATTTTGGGTTACAATTTCTTGGGTTGGCTGTTGGGTGTTTCAATGTATTTCTGCAAAACTTCGCTTGATGAGGCCACTGGGCTGTGGCCTTTGTGTCTTGCCTCCGGTTGCTGATAGCAATGTATTGCTACTGATTAGGATAATTTTTGTTTCTGGTGGGGCTATATTTGACTTTCTTCATGGTCAGTAGGAATTTGGAAGCATATGCCTAGTTCCAAAATAAATGCAAATATTGTACAGCATTAGGGTAACCTTGGATAACCTTATAGACTAGAATACTAGTAGAATAGTTTTATAGACTAGAATACTAATAGAT
Source organism: Pachyramphus minor (assembly GCA_013397135.1). Lineage (NCBI taxonomy): Eukaryota > Metazoa > Chordata > Aves > Passeriformes > Tyrannidae > Pachyramphus > Pachyramphus minor. The sequence continues at coordinate 460,542 of VYXB01000739.1, read as the reverse complement.
CAGGTTTTCAGCCTACAGAAGTCTTTATATAGTGTGCTCAGTGGCAAGAAGTACTGTGTCAGTAGGTGCAGAGGGGAAATGTTATGTTTGTTACGTGTTGATTAGTTGCTGTTAAGTTTTGCATTTAAAAAAGATCCGTGTTAAAAAAAATCTGATCTGGTAACCTGACCACAAACAAAGTATGAGCAATGCCTACAATTGTATGGGTACCAATACTGTAAAAACTCATGGAGTAAGCAGCAACCTTCAGGAATATACAAAATAAGAAGACATAAAAGGCTGAGGTTGGAAGGACTCGTTTTTCATATAAGACTGAAATAAAAGATTAAGAGATGTTACTGGAAGCCCATGCTATTTTTTTTTCAGCTGTCATACAATTGACATAGCTATATGCTATTTATATAGGAGCTGATTAAAACCTTTCCAGATTTCTGCACGAAAAAACGGGGCCACACATGTTTCGCTTTTACACAAAAGATTTTTAGTACGGAAGACTTGACATTTCCTGCATATTTGATGAATGTAGTTTTAGAAACCAATGTAGTCAGTGAAAACTTACATGGAAGATCCGGCAGAACTGTTTTTCCTCTGCCTGGAAAGCACTCGTGTCTTTAGAAGAGGATTCATTTTGCCTATTTTCAGACATCTGTATTTGAGATGTCTGCCTTGGGATGAGATGAACTGGATGTGTGAAGGGTCTGTTTCTCTCTGCTGACTTTAAAAGAAGTCGAGCTGACGGGCACGTGTGGAGATGCTGCATTTTGTCAGGTGAATTTCACTCTGGAGACCTACAGTGAAATGCAGTCCCCTGCCGATGTGTAGAGAGAGAAGAAAACTGATGGTACAGAAAGCTTTTCAGTGTGGTGTTCTTTTCCTCACAGTGTCACACTAATGGGATCCATCCACAGCAGTAGATCTACTAATTGTGCAGCTGTCCTGGTGATGGGACTTCCACTAAGACAAGAAAAGCAAAGCAGGACTGATACAAAAGCCCTGAATGATTGATATCTTTCAGTTAAAGAAACTATTGATAATCTTAAAAGGGCAAGAATTCATTTAAGCCTTTTTAAAGAGTATTTAGAGAAAAAAATTGGATTTTGAACATAAGAAAAATCAAAACATTGTGTGGGATTCTTACAAAATAGTATAACTTCCATTTTTGTATATAAGAGTAAAGGCACCAGGATTATATCATTACCTATTTGAAAAGTACTACCAACAAACAGATTTTAGAAAGCACCATTAAATCCCAACAGTGAAATAAATGTGAACACACTATTAAAGCAGATAAGAAAAAATATCATCTGTTCCATGGCAAATCCTTTTATGTAAGATATGTGCTCCACTTGCAGGTATAGACTTAAGGAGTTAAGTAAATCATTGCTGCTGAGAAATAACTTTCCATTTCACTTAAAGAAGAAATTTGTTACAGACATATGAGATATTTATGCAGTTACTAAAAGTGTTAAATTTACCAATTTTCAGGGCTTGAAGTGTAAATTATAAATATTGTAATTTCTCTCCTGAAACACATGCTGTGCATTATAGCACAGTCACATTTCAAATTCAAATCTGATAGATCACAGTGAGGACTTGGAGCTCTTCGGTGTTCTGTTTCACAGACATTGACTAGGATTATTCTGTAAAATCTTCAGACTAAGAAGGTGCCATTCAGACTAACAGGTGAAAGAGAAATTTTGGTGTCCAACTAAATAGATGGATTTTTTTATATGTGTTTTTTAATATATTGGTAAGAGACTAGAGTTACTACCCAGCTTTTGTGTAAACTGCTAGTTTATATGTTACCCTTATCTCCAGATCACGGAATGACATCTACTAATTTTATGCCACAAATCTAGAGTTGGCCAGAATTTTCCTGAAATGACACAGGTCCCATTGATTTTACTAAAATCACTAAGACAAATACATAATGTTTCTGTTTGGACAAAAAGAATCAAGGCCCCACATCCTGTACATAAGAACACTTAAAAAAGGAAAGACTAGCTGGTTTTTTCCATAAATGATGAAAAATGATAACAGTAAAAATACACAGGGCTGGACTCTTCCTATACTGTGGCACAGTGACAGTGGTCTGTATAAGGCAGATGAGCAGTGCAGTTGGTCCTACTTCTGCCAAAGTCCTTACATATATTTTTGCTTGTCATTCTGCAATAATTTCTACTTCTATTCTCTTTTTTTAATTAAAGCTTGTAAAAAGCCACAGTTTTTAATACTTGCTTTATTATAGAATTGCCTAATTTCTCAGGGTTATTTCAGATTAATTTTCTATCTTCTTTCTCTATTTTTACTAGTGTGCTAATGATAACACATTATATAGAATGCTCATTTAAGGTCTTTCATGAGCAAAGTTTACTGTCTTAATTCTGTCTGCAGTTCACAAGCACTTGCTAATTTTGATTTCCTTTGCATGCTCACAATGTACAGTGTACATTGCATAGATACACTTACAGGTTGGCATGTGGTGGGGGATGCTTTCAGCTATTTAATTCACAGTCTTCTGGTTTTAGGTTGAAAATAAACCATCTCATATGGAACTATAAACTGTCACAGTGACTGGGGAAGACACTGGATGCTTTCTAAATGGATTGTTAGTTATGTGTTGAGTTCATACTCATTTTGGTTTTTCTCTCTTTTAAAGGTGTTGGAGATGGAGGAAATGAATTAGGAATGGGCAAAGTAAAAGATGCTGTAAAAAAGCACATAAAAAATGGAGATGTTATAGCTTGTGATGTTGAAGCTGATTTTACTGTAGTAGCCGGTAAGGGATTTTTGGTGGGGTGGGAGAGTAGCTGTTGTTTGAGAATAGAACTGACAAGGAAACATTTGTCTTTACAAGTAATTTGTGTTGGCCGTTTCTGTGTATGACCAAGTCATCCCTGGCAAATGAATCTATTTCTGTATTATGTCCATTTTCTGAAGAGTTAGGTGCCTGTGGCTACAGAAGAACTGGAAAACTAAGAATGTTCCATGAAGAAAGTGCATTTAATTGGAAATAGTTGGGCAAATCCTGAGTATTCTTGAAAAACCACACAGTAAATAAAACCACAGAATCATAAAGTCCTGGAATGGCTTGGATTGAAAGGGACCTTAAAGATCATCTAGTTCCCCACCCCCGCCACCATGGGCAAGGAACCTTTCACTAGACCAGGTTGCTCAGTAAGGAAGAATAACAAGAAAGACTGCAGAAGTGATCTGTGTGAGAATTAAAATGTCTATGCATGTAGGAATTTTCAGAATTTCCACTCAAGGACAAAGGTACATTCTTAATGTAAACAAAAGTTGAACGTTATAGCTAAAATTCACTTCTAAACCAGCACAAAATAAAATTCACAGCAAGAGAGATGTGTTTGTGTTCACCAAGGACTAAGTTATGAACTGGATGGTCCAGACTGTTCTTGGGCTCAGGTTTCTAGGTGCCTGATCCAGGTACCTGACACTGTTGATACTAACCCAACCAATTTTTGACAGTTTGGTTTCACGGTGACATTCTTTGCAGGGGTCTCTAACTGGGGCGGCTACGCAATTGCTTGTGCTCTGTACGTTCTCCGCACCTGTGAAATACATGATCGCTACCTGAGGAAGGCTGTTGGTTTTCCACAGTTATCCAAGAAGATGGTCTGGCTATCGGCACTTCCCTCGGTTTCCAAGGTAATTCCTGTGGGGCCAAGTTGTGACTAGCTCATATCATGTTGACGGAAATGGCTACCAGTGCTAAATCCTGCCTAGTCCAGTTCAATAGCTTGCTGTCACAAGGTCTTTTGGTGGCTTTTGGGAATCCCTTGTGAATGAGCAGCCACCCTGTATTTAGACTATTCCACAAAGGATTCAGGGCAGATTGCAAATAAAAATCCTGCAATATGAATGTATTCATGTTTTGCCACTTCAAGCACAAGACAGTGCTACCATTTTAGGGGCAATACAAGAAATATTTGTATTGAAGTACAGTGATTAAAATTCCCTGCTCACTTCCTTAGCATTGTTCATGATTTTATAAATCTCTCTTGTAGTCTTCTTTAGATGTCTGCTTCCAAAATCACAAGTCACAGTTCTAATGCAGAAGCCACTTTATACTTCTGACCTTTGCACCTTATTTCTGCTCTTGCCACCTTTCCTAGTTATGCTGGAACTATTCTATAAGTAGTTTTGAACGTTTCTAAATTGAAGTTGGAGAAAGACTTGCATATGAATATTTTTAAATGTGTTTGGACTAATGCAGCTCTGAACAGTGTGATATTCTGGGAATGCAAAGTTTCAGACGGAGGAAAAGTAAAATAACTGAGAGGGGTGAGAAATGACTGTGATCTGTGCTCATCCTGCTGAGCACATGGCTCTATTTTTATCTTGGCAGTGTTTTATATATATACATTATATATATATATATACACACTTAATGATCAAGTAAGGTTTGTTCCACGTATTTTGTAATAACTTAGGAACTTAAAAATTCAGCTTTATTGGCAGAGTACCTCTAGAGAAACTTGAAAAAAACATTAAGTTTGTGACCTCCAAGAGTGCTAAGCAAAATGTAGTCCGTCTACCACAGATATTGCCCAAAATAATAAAGTATTTCTCCTGAGATGACATACATTCTGCATGAAATTCCAGGCACCTCTTAAGTATTTTAGAGTAGGTCTTACTTCTTTTTTCTTTAATTCTTTCTATTGTAATTTTTCATGTAAAGACCATAAAGCCGAAACTGGTCCCAACATTTGGCACAGCCATATAGCCACTTATCCTTTGACTTCACAGGGTGTATGGCCCTTTTCAGTGCAATCTTTTAAAAATATAGATTAATTACTTTTCACTTTTTGATGTTTTGTCCAGTTTCATCTACTGTTTTTTGACCTTTAAATTAATGCATCCTAAAAACTACTATGATCAAAATTCCTGGTAATGAGATGGTGTAATTAAATGTGATATTGTGTACAGGAAATCCTTCTTGTTTTTTGTTTTACTAAGCTGTACAGCTGGGAATATTAATGATCCAATAATGGGCTATTGAAAGTGCAATACTAAAATCTATTGAGGTAAAATTAATGGAAACAGTTTTGTGGAAGAGAGAAAATGACAAAATGTCTGACAAGAAAATACTATATCTTTAATTATAAATCAAACAACAGTAAACAGTACAGAAGATTGAAGACATTAGTATTCACATATTCCATTAGTATTAAAACCCAGACCATTTATGTTTATATGGCTACTTTCTGCAAAATCCAGCTTCATTTAATGCTATAATAATTACCCCAGTAAGATAAAGAGCACCACAGCCCATATCCACCTCAGTGTTTATATTTGTGTTGTTAGTTGAAAAGAGGACATTTGAAGGATTGTCCAAGCAGCAGACAGCTTTCTTATAATGTGCTTTATTTTTCTTCAAAAAATGTCGCTCCTCCCATGCTATAGATCGTAATTACTTAGTGAAGACTTCTCCTGAAACCCATGTTATTTCTCTGCAGTCTCGTGTTCAAGCAGTGTCAGGATTGCACTGCCACAAACCCCAAAGCTGTGGAGCTCTCCCTTCCCTGACTGTGTCCTAAGTGCATGGATTAGGCTTCACATACATTTTAGCAAGTGATGCTGCAAAGCATTTGTTCCTTTTTGAGAACTGAGGAGCAAGGAACAATTTGATCTAAACAATCTTTGCTTGCCTTGCAGCTGTGGAGTTGAATCATAATTGTGTTTTATCATGGTATTGGCTTGATTTTTCAGGTGTTTGTAGTATTTTATAGCAAAGTGACTGTAGTGAAATAGATTAATTCATACATATCCAAGTGTAGCTGATACTAAACATCCTAGTCAACTCCTCATTTCATCTCACAACCAGGTTAACGTATCAAGCTGTTGTTCTTTTACTGAACTCTTTATTAATGGTAACAAATTAACTGTATAGTGTTTATTTTGAAATTATGACCTAGAAGAATGCGATTTACATTATAAATATATGAAGATGTGGCCTTTTTTTTTTCACTATGCTTTACTAGCTTTGTCATTCATAAGGGAGTTTTTCCTTGAAGAAAGTACAAATTAGAATTTTCTTTTTCTATTAATTCAATTATTTTTCTGGGTAACTCACTCCCAATGTAATTATTCGCTGAAGAGAGAACTGTGAGCAAATTGCAGCACTGTACGGCTGAGGAAGTGTACTGTAGGTTGTGTATGCTCATTACAAATAGAAACAGTAGCATTTGGTGAGAGAATAGGGTTTATCAGACACAGTTATCTAGTATTAAGCAAGCAAGCAAGCCCTTTTTTCCTCATACAAGCAGATCAGAGAGCTCTGACATGTAAATATGCAGCAGAAACAATTCATATTAGAAATTACATTCTGCGTATCTAATTCAGGTGTCTCTTTTGTGGCATGAGAGATCTACTTTGTCCTTTTGCATATGGATACAGTCAGTGCTAAGAAAAACCTCTCTCACACAGAAAGATCAGGTGCATATATTTGCATTCATATATGTGATCATTCGTATGATATAAACTGATGTATATTTATAATTTTATAAATTACAAAGTAGCCAATTTTATGCTACCAATGTATCCAGATAATTTCCTTAAATAGCTGTGTCATTGCCATCTTGTTACATGATGTCAAGACTGACACCATGTAACTATGCATATTTTTCCTTTAATAGAAACTCAGTGCCTCATTTAATTTTGTTGCAGCTAAGAACTAGGATGCCTTACCAGGAAATATAAGGCAAATCTTTAGAAAGTGCATTCACAAAGCAGGTTACAAAATTATACTAAATACTGCTGTTTCTGTAGCAATTTCCATGCAAATGGCAATGGAACAGTAGACAACAACCAGAAAGGGCATTCCTAGCAAAAAAAAAAAGGAAGGAAAGATGGTATGTGAGTGTTCCAAGATCTTATTGAGTTATCACAGGGTTGGTGTAGGAGAAGCTAAGAAGTAACAGAATTAGAGAAATAAATTCTCACTATAGTAAATGCTAAGAGAGTAGAAAGAGTTTTACTGTGTACATTTCATGACAAATGAAAGCAAAGCAGTTTATGCTTGACATACATCCATTTGAAACCAGGTCTTCTAATTTCATTGCTCCTAAAACTAGTGGCTTTTCAGAGCTCACTTTATCTCATCTTTTCATCCCACTTTGCTAACTGGCCCATAGCTCACAAATGAGGATGTTTTTCCCTCTGTGTACTTTAACAGCTCAAGTTGGAACATGCTTTGTTATCTGCTTATATTACTGTTAAGCAAGAAAATAACTGTAGTTCTAAACAAAGTATACCCTGTTTCAGAGCATACCAAGGAAGCAGAATTTCAGAGGGTTTTTTTCTCCCCACTTCTTTCCTAAGCAACCACAATTCTCCTAAAATCAATAGTAAAAAATTGAGAGAGAGCAAAAGGCACGCAGAGATTGCAAAAGCTGCAGGAAAGGAAAGGGAATGTGCAGCCCAACCAGGTGCTCTCTGTAACCTTTTTTCTTGGTGCGTCCTCTTTCCCTTCTGTTCTTTTTCTTTGAAAATGCAGCTGCAGCCAGCTGTCTCACAGCTGTGGGGAAACTACAGATGGATACTTTGGGTGGAGGTGTTTCTCTGATTCTGATTTGTGCAATATAGGAACTTGAAACCAGGCAAAGAATTATTCATGTTTCTGTATTGACACCAATATTCTGTTTGAGGGAGTGTGGAGAACAATAATATAATTCAGTAATTAAACACCAGTGAAGAATATAAGCCTTCTGACACTCCCTAAGTTCCAGTTGCTAAACATGTTCTTTTGGATAAGATAAAGAAAGTGTTAGCAAGTTGATAGCAAAATAAATATGGAGGATGTGGTCAGTCTCTCGTAGGATTAAAATAAAGAACTTAATGAATGCTCTTGTCTGATTCCCGATTTTAATTATACTCTATTTCTTTTGTTTTTAAGGAAGAAAAGCTTCTGAAAACACTTGTGCGGCACGGGGTCCGCAGTGGGAAAACTGCCAGTCTGGAAATGGAAGTGGATGGGCTGCCTTTCTACAACACCCATTCACTTATGATTGAGAAGCTGCTACAAGAAGTGCAGAAGTGACTGTCCCTAATGATTTCTGCACCCAGAATTGCTCCCATGTCACTTCCGTGTTCCTGAGGCTCTCCCATTGTGTAAAAAATTAAAAAAGGATGACTTTTCGTCTCTGGTGTCTTGGCCACCCACAACCTTTCATTGTTATCCTTACCACATCCCTGTGAAGCAAGAGGAGGGTATCCTCACAAGGATTTGGTCAACCTTTCTTTGCTGTAATTTTATAATGGAGAATGGATATTAAATGATATTATATAATAAGCGGTGATCTGGCTTTTACAGAGAAAGCTTGTAATTACAGTGAAATATTATTGTGTTGCTGTTCTTGTTTTACTAACCTCATAACTGCAACAGGAAGTAACTCTTGTAGCAACTTGGATTTAAAAATACCTTGTGGTGGGGAAAACAGCTGCAGTAGAGAGGGGAGATTAAAAACAAAACTCCAGTAAGAGGTACAGTGGTGAAAGCTCCCTTGCACACACCCTGTAGCCCCATAACATCTTATGGTGGGAGTTAGCTTGTGAAAGTGTGAGGAGATAAGGAGAAATTTTTAACTGAGCTTGTGAAAATAAAGGCAGCATTGCAGACCTTCCTTGTAAAGCGTGGGCTGTGCCATTGACCTCGTTGTATTAGTACTTTGCCATTTTTATATTTTGTCCCTTTCTGGGTGATACCGTAAGGTTGTAGACATTTCAGAGTATCCTGTTATTAAGAATAAATTATTGAATATGAAAATAATTATTTAAATTCATGCTTAAAAAATAAAGCATTATAATAATAAATATAATAATGGCCAGCCTTCGCGAACGAAGATCTGGGGAAGGTCTTTGTACACCTTCCAGCCTGCGCATTGGATTTATTTTAGGTGGGGCACAGTGCGCGCAGAACTGAGCTCACCCTTTAATCCTAAGGTTCATCTGCCGGGGCCAAGCGAGCTTGGACAGTGGCAGCGAGGTCCTCAGGACGTAGGTGGATCGCCTTACAGGGCTAACGGGCTCCACCTACCCGGGGAGTTTCCCCGACCGGGAATCGAACCCGGGCCTCGGCAGTTACAGTGCCGTGTCCTTAACCACTAGACCACCAGGGGCTCCAAAGCATTATAAGAAATTAATAAACATTTGCATTTGGTATTAAAACGGTTTTTTAAATTAACATTTACATGAACTCCTGCTGTAGAAATTCAGCTCCTGACAAGACCAAGTGAAGTAAAATTGTATCTCATAGGACTACTAATGCCAAACCAGTACAGGGCAAATGTTTGTGAATTGTGCCCAACTTCTGTCATTTAAAGCTGTGATTTTACCTTAACTCCAGATGAATGTCAGGGCTGAAGTTCTTCTAGTTGTCAGCTGTTGCAGCAGAGAGGATAAGGGTATATTTGACACTGCACCTCTCAGGCACTGATGCTTCAGCTGTCCTAAAACGACTGGAGTGGTTCAAAAGACGAGCATCAAACCACTGTGCTTTAACAGGGTAGAAATGGCTGCTGTGTTTAGTCACACTTCCAGCAGCACCAACACTTTGTGTCTACTTTCCTTTCTGGCACGTCGCTTTTATTTTCCTTCTTCGATGCAAGGCAAACAACTTCTTGAGGATGAGAAAAATCAGTTCATACCACAAACAGCAGCATATTTTGAACATTAAGCTTCTGAACTCCCCAAGGATACACAGCCTTTAAAGACTTAAAATAGTTGAACACGTGACAGAAAGAAAACTTAATGCCAGACTGGTGAATGTGAATGTCTAGCAGCAAAAGATCCCAGTGTTTATTTTATAGATCAGTCATTTTTTTGACATTCATTTTCTTCAAAACCTTCTTGAAGGATGTTGCAGTAAAACTATATTTGAAGTTTCAGAATTAGAAAAATCTTTTTTAGAAGTCTCCAAACTATAAGTATTAACTAAAATATTCCTTATGAATGCTTGAGCTTTTTGCCAAAGCCAGTAACCCCTCAGGATGGCATATGTTCAGTGCTGCACAAACCCCACAAAATGGAACTGGCATAATTTTAAAATGTCTGGTTTGGAAAAGAAGCACCTAGTTTCATTCTCTGTGTGCCACTGACATATTACACTAACAGGTGCTATGTATATTATTCTTTCCAAGTGCTAACTTTTGTCAAAAAAATTTCAGTTAGTAAGCTTTTTCTCTTTTTGCCCCAAAATACAAGTCTTAACAGTCAGATTTCATTAAGAAATTAGTAATTTATTTCTCTTTTTCTCTAATATAGTGCTTTTAAAATCCCTTCTCATGTGCAGTCCCAAGCACTATACTTACTGCAGTAGCAACGTATAGCAACCATAGCAGGACCCTTGGGTGATTGTGTTCTGGCTGAGATGGAATGAAAAGCTCTGAGTGGGAGTTACCTTCCTGCCATGCTGGTTACAGTTCTGCAGCCTAAGCTGAACAGTTACAACAGAGAAAGAATTGCTAAAATATTGACTTCGGGGTGGGGGGGGGAGCTGGGGAAGGAAAAATAAGAAAAATCCCTCCCTTCTATAATAGACCTGTCAACGTCCAGTAGAATAGTTATGATTCATGTCAGTAAAAGAAACAAATGGATTATTGCAGCCTCATGAAAGGGGAAAACAAACGGATTGTAAAACTTAATAGCATTCCCATAAAGAAATGAAACAGATGATTGCCTCCCCTGCCCTCCTAGATATGAATTATAGCCAAACTGTGTTAGGTCAGTAGAATGCTGGCGCCTTTTGTTGGGAAATACATGATTTTATAACCAGTTGTAGAGATAACAAATTAGTCTTAGCTGTAAAAAGAAACATATGTTGAATATCTGAAGTAGTGATGTAAAATGTACATGTATGTGATGTAATGAATATGTATGGGATGTCTAAAATAAATGCCAGACACACACTGTAGCTTGGTGGCGGGTTTTTTGGAGCAAGACTCCACCCGTTCACCCAGCGCACTGCTTGCTTTTACCATATAATAAATTCCTATTCGAAAACTTATCATATCTTGAGACTCTGTTTTTCACACTTCTGTTGTGGGTTAGCAGGTTAAGTGCTGAGAACTGTGGCAGAATGCTGGGCTCCACTATAAAAGTTTCCATCTGATTTTAAACTGCAGCAGCTGACGAAAAGCTGGCCACATCAAAGTACCAACTCAAATAAGCCTTAATCCCTCAGTTGACAATTCCATGTAATACAGCATGCTCTGCATTCCAGTTGTCTAATTTAAACAATGTGGGTAACTCTAGAGAAGAACAACATAAACATGACAACAAATATTTAATCCTAGAACAAACCACGTGTGTGTCCTGCAGTCTGCCAGGCCGTGGGACTCCAAGTAGTTGGCTTGGTTCTTAGGAACGTACAAGCACAGCATTGTGGCAGCCGGGAGTCCCTGCCTCACGGCCCCCCTGAAACAGAAAGGAGATCACATGAAAGATTAGGAGAAAATAGAGCTAAACAGCACTAATAGTCAGAAGGAAAAAATGCAGATATAAAGTAATTAATCCAGCTGAGCGATCTAAGTATAAAGAAATGTCAAATAATTAAACAAACCAAACATTAACCTAAACAAACTTAATCCCCTCCTGGGAGTGGGGACATGAATCCTTTTTACAAGAGGAGGGAGGAGAGGATCTCTAGTCTCACAGATAGAAACTGTGGGCTGAAGCCATAAGATAACTGTTTCAAACAGAGATTAAAGAACTATCAGAAGAAAATAATAAAAACATTCTCTATTAAACACATCCCTGATTATATCCAATATTGCACTCTCAAGGTGGTTTCCAAAAAACCATTAGAATATATTCCTTTTGGAATCTAGTGGCAAGTGAGACTGTGTTACTTCAGATGCCAGGAGTAGATCATCTGTCTAGACAATCTTTTCACTCAAAAAATCCCAAGAGAAACAAAACTGATTATACTGCTGGAAGTTGTCAGTTCTGGGCTGTAGAGAAAGAGGTGTTTTAAGAAAGGTCTGAAACCAAAGAAGTGAAAGGACAAGGTAATATTCATGGTGTAACAGTTACAGATACAATAAATTCCTATGAGCAGATCACAAAGAAGTCTCACACAAGATTTGTTAGTATAGTAAAAAAAAAAAAAAAAAAACATAGAGAGGAGGTGGTAGTAGAAACAATACTATAGAGCACAACTCCCACATCTTTAAAAGCTAATATTCTCCACCTACTCCTGTATTTTGTTTCTGTCTAAACTAGGAAACACAGATCATTCATATATCACATTTCTGATACTGTATTTACTGAACAATGATTGAACCCTAAACTATAGTATCTGTAGGCAAAACAGAATTCATTCAACAGTTTCTCTGACAAATGCATTGTTATTTAATTGCCTGCATAGTCTGTGCTGCACGAGACACACATATTGCAAAGGACACAATCAAAACCTCAGCAAGGTGTAGTAGAATTTAGATGTAACTGAATTTGTCTTTGAACACAGTGACTCAGAGAAGCACATGGATCAAAGTGCCTCATGTATGACCAACCTCTTGTTCTTTTCCAAGTCAACAATCCAAATTGTTTATACCCATTGGAGCCAAGAGTTCTCATACTTCTGGAAACCTGTAGGAGCCCTATGAGGTTTAACAGTCTAAGGTTCAAGAGTCAAACAACAGACTGAAGGTCTCAGCAGATGCTGAGTTCCTTGTCCATGTTTTCCCATAACATCTCACGATATTGGACTGGTTGTTTTAGGAGTCTGATTTTGGCATGGTCTCTGCAGGCTTTGAAACTGGTGGAAGGAGAAGTTATTTCAGAGAGTTACAGAAATGTTGTGGGAATGTTTTTGGGTTTTTTCTTTTAAAAAGTTCATACAGGGACATTTAATTTCTTCTGTCTCTGACCTTTTCAACAGATGATGACAGCTTGTAGAGAATTATTTTGTCTAGATGCTACAGGGGCAAAGAGAAAGCAGTTCAGAACAAATTCACTAGAACCACACACCATACTAGCTTATTCCAGCCAATGCAGTCATCAAGACAACAGGTTTTAAGTGGTAGCACAACAACAACAGACATGTAGTTGTAACTGAACTGACTTGGCATGTACTTTCCTCACTGTTATCAAGGTCCAAGCACCTCCAGAAACAACCTCACTGTACAGCATTGCTCATAAGCCCTTGGGTGGTTACACTTGTAATACATGAAGATATAATTCAGTTGGATACAGAAACACAGCCATAGCCACAGATTTAAGATTAATGTGCTTTCTTGATTCATGCTATAGGCCACCTATGTTAGCTGTAGAGCAGTCCTTCATTCTGGTACCATCAAGTGGTATTTGTAATATCCCAGGTTGTTGCTCATGCTGTGTCCTGTTGGGAGTTTCTGTAGTGTTTAGTGGATAAGATTCCTTCGTCTCAGTCCTCAGACGCCCTAAACATGTTAGACAAGAGTCTCGCATCTTGACAAAGTTCTGGTAAGTGCTTTCACTGGAAAAGCAGTACAACAGTGGGTCAGCAACACAGTTAAAAGTAGTCAACAGGAGAGAAATATGATAAACATTAAATATTTTCTCAGCAAATGAGCAGTTGTTCTCCAACAAGCTACGAACTACAAGTAGGATATGGTATGGTCCAAAGCAAACTAAAAATATGAAAACAGTGCTTGAAACCAGTCTTTTAATTTGGATTTTCTTCTTCTTTTGAGTGCCGGGACTCTTGTGGACAACTCGTAAAATCCCACAGTAAGAGAAGGCCAGCAGAAAGAAGGGGAAGAGGAAGCCAGCAGAGAAACGGTAATAATTGACACTGTGCTCCCATTGTTTGATGGGGTAGTGCTCAAAGCACACCAAGTGGCTCTCAGAATCCATACTGATCTCCCCATGGGTGAAGACAAAGCAGCATGTCATTATTTCTTTGGTCCAGATAATAATGCTCACAATTGCAGCTGCCTTCATTGTCCGAAACTGCTGAAACCGAAAGGGGTGCACGACGGCGAGATAGCGGTCAATGGAGATGCAGCAGAGGAAGCCCACGCTGATATAGATGTTCTCATACAGGATGATGCCACAGATTTTGCACAGCAGCTCATTGTAGGTCCAGTTGTCATGCTGTAAAGCATACTGAAGCCAAAAAGGCAAAGAAAATATGTAGAGCAGGTCTGCTAGAGTCAAATTGCAAAGGTAGATACCCAGTTCATTCTTAGCTTTGATCTGTAAATACCCATAGTACAGGGATAGGCAGTTAGCTGGCAAGCCTATTATAAATACAAATATGTATATCACAGGGGATAAAGTCTCATGGATATCATGATTAATATTGCACTTCTCAGTTGCGTTCTCTGTGAGATTCACCATCTTCTACTTGTCCCTGTGTATCACTCATCAGGGTCCTGAATGTAAGACTTAATTACACCTGGTTTCATGCATCGCTTACTTCTTCCACAAATGTTTGGGCTGAAGTGATGACTCGCTGCAGGATGCTAATAACCTGAAGATAAAACACATGAAAATCTTTAGAAGGGATACAGTTGTTAAATGTATAGTGGAGTTTTCAGAAAACTGCCTTTCCCTAGCCCTAAATTTCTTATAGTCTTTGATGGAAGATAAAACCTGTCTGGGAAACCATGATTCATATGAATAAGTCCTAGTAGTTACCAGAAAAGTACCAAAAAAATTTATGTCCCAGAATCCCAAGGTAAATTACAAACATTTGTTGCTTTAGATTTGGAGGTATCTAAAATATGAAAAAAATATAATCTCTGTTTTGCAGATGAGGCAGTAATAAGATTTGTCTATGATGGAAAAAATATCCCTGGCAAACCAGCAGTCCACTTGGACTTTCTTAGAGGATGTAGGGTGCACAAAACAGTAAATTTTTAATTTCCATTTCTTCATTTTTCCTTTAGATACAAGATATCATGTAATATGCAATTCAATTCACCATGATGAAAAAAAATTGAATTTTTAGCACTTCTCTTATAGTTAGTTGTAAACATAATCCTGAAAGCGAGCTGTCTTCCTCTGTTGGAAGGACACTGGTACAATGTATTCCCATGATCTCAGTTCTACAGGATATGCTATTACATAATCCTTATTTTCTATCAACTCTCAGAAATACTTATTTACTCTTACTACTTATACATTTGCATCTTTTCATCTTCACTGAATATGAATAAAATGGTTTTCACCTGAAGAATCTTCTATAATCCAAGCACATAACCATATAAACCATTGCTATACTATACTATTACTACTTAAGACACAAAAACCACTGCTGACAATGGGTTAGCACTCAGTTCAACTAGGATGAATATTCAGCCTGGATCCAGCTTAGAGAGTGATTAAACCCGAGACTAAACGTCGCAATACCACATTCAGTGTTTTATGACCTCGTGCAATATATTTACATTATATATTACATATTTACATTGGCACAAGTGCTCAACACTGGAAAACAGCAGGGCAGACTGTTCCTAGTCTGGAGGAGATGCAGGTTTAACCTGATGATGCAGAACAGCAAGCCTACTACTCTCAATCTCTTCTCAGCAAATGCAGAGTTGAGATGTATACTTTTGTAAGGTCAGCAATTTGTCTACTCTTCATACAGCTTCAGTTACCATGGATTCAAGACAAGCACTGTCCAAGAACAAAGATAAGGCTTTGTTGCTTTTTCCTGTTTGCTATCCTAATTTGTATTTTTGTCATCATCTTCTGTGCCATCTAGGAACATACGACTTCTTCCAAGACAACCCTTATGAAAACATGACCATCCTACAGTAAAATTAGTGTCAGCTGCAGCATTTGAGGATGTTACTGTCAAATAATTTTTTTTAATACATGCTTTTTTTATACAGTGGTAGGCTTTATCCCTGTGGAAACAGCAAAGAAAATCACTTGCTTTAGGCCTTAAAAGAATTGCCTGGCTGAAATAAGTGATCAAACCTGCAAAGGCTTTCATTGTTTAGCTTCAACCAGGTGGTGCAGACCCACAGAATTCACAGCAAACACATGTAAGTAAGAATTAGAACGTATGTTTCATTCCTTTACTCTTCCTTTTTCTTTTTCTTTCCAACAGACAGAACACCAACCCTGGTTTTGGTGAAAACATTCTTCGGGATCTCAGATACTCTCAGTCATGAAACAGCGGGTCAAGGTAAGTTCATCTCTCTCAAAACTTTTAACTCCATTGTCCAGTGCAACTTGCATGAAAGACTGGCCAAGTCCAGGACTATGCTCTTCTCCTCTCACTCTCAAGCAGCTGCTTTGAAGTATAAGAGGCTCACCTGCTCCACTGTTGGTTTCACAATAGTTATAATTCATAAACCAAGCACAAAAGGAGCAATGCTTAAGTGACCCAGTCACAAATACCCATAGTTTAGTTTGAAGTTTGCTCCAAGAAATTGCCATAACCTTCCAATGGAATAGAGATGACAATGTTAGCAGTACTGAGATGTACAGCAGAAATCAGTCACTAGTTACGTACAAATTTCCCAGAACACTCTCACTTAGGGGCCATTAGTTCTCCTGGAACACTACCCAGTTTCTCAAAGGCTTCATAACAATCACGCAGCTTTTCCATCTGCAGAAGGCCTGGCTCCCCACTCACAAGAACAGTGGACAGAATCTTTGCTGAGGCAGGTTTGATAACCTACTTACCCCATCCCACTTTTTCGATACAGAGTTCTAGGCTTGAGTTTATATTTGATAACATCTCTGCACAATAATTTGATGCTTGACACACCTTAGTTATTCTCTAAAATACCTAAAAATCTGACATCTATCATCATATCTACCAACTCAGTGTCCAGTCAGTATCCAGCTCCTGTTGATGAGGTCAAATAGTAATACAAAAGCTATTGATAAGTCTTTATATGTCTTTACAGTTTAACAGCACTGAGTTTCATCCAGTGTTACCCGGTAAGTCATTATGGATCACAGTATGAGAAAAAGCAGATGTACTACACAGTTTTTTGAAAATGTTTCTTTTCCTCTAAGAACTCCAAATATTTTTATTAAATTATGTTTATGTACAGAGAACATGATTGTAAAAATAATTTCTGTTTGGTCTGAGAGTCTTGTCAGAATGCAGAATGTGAAGGAGACAGCAAAAGTCTTATTGATATGACATCATGCTAATACGATATACACTGAGGATTACAGCAACATTTCCTGCTCCCAGAGGAAGTGCTGGAGTGGGCTGTTTGAAGGGGCAGGAAAAGAAGGCTGCCTGTAACAGATCTTGATCTCCAGAGGTCCCTTCCAACCCTAACAATTCCTTGATTCTGTGATTCTTTGCCTTGTGCTAACAAATCCTCCCTGATTTCAAAGATGGGGATGAAAAACAAAGGTCCAGATTCTTGCTTGTGCAATAGTTGTTTTATACTGCTCCTCTGGTCAGTGGCAGCAGTGAGCCAGGAAATCCTTCCCTCCTTTCAGCCTCCTCAGAGTGTGAGCTCTGGGCCACCTTAGTACCCTCTGACCACACGTGCCTGGCTAAGGACAGACTCAGTGGCCAAAAGACAAATACAGAGGTAGTTTCCCCCTGCATCCTCAACATAGCTCTACACCAGCCAGGGCATGAAACTGTAGGATTTTTTTCAAACATGTCTGGTATCCAAGGACAGCAATGGCAGGTTTAAACAAATGGGTGCAGAAGAACCCACCCTGTGACACAATACTTTACAAAATATCTGAAAAAGAGGAAACTGAAGGAAAGGTTATGATGCAGGGTATAGAAGAGAAAAGACTAATAGCTCCCTGATACTTACTGACCTTGTCTGGATAGGGGGAGGGGAAAAATCAAAAAAGTTGCTGTATGAAAAACATCTGGGGTGCAGACAATCATAAAGCTGAAAGCAGTTTTGGACAGGAACACACAGGCATTCCATTTAGACAGCTTTGATATGGATATAGTGCAGCTGTGTGATTTTTTTGAGCATAGTTTATGTAACACCTTCAGTATAACAAGTCTGCAGACATTTCCAGGCAATATTTCTCTCTCATATATGCCTACATCTTTTAGATGATACCCATCTAAGCCCAAGTCTTGGCAAAAAATTAGAAGAGGAACTCCATCAATGTGAGTTCCAAACAATTCTCTTCTTCCTGGGTTAAAAATAAAGCCAAGGATCCCTGTGCTTCAGAAAACCTCACTTTTTCTTGGATTAAACAAGCCAGCTTCACTCACTGGACAGTTCAAAAACAGTTCATTTCTTTCCCAACTCCTTTGTGCCTTAACTGTTGACAAAAATGACTCCCCCCCACACCATGAACCATGGTGCAGCTCATGTGTTAAGCACTGCTTGCTGGCAACAGCACAGAAAGTAGCCCAGAGGAAAGGACAACAAGAACCTCTTCCCCTCAGACCAAGTACTAGCATGGAAGCCAGGTGGGTTTTCAGTGAACATTGCTACAATTTTCATTGTAAGAAATCTGTCTACAGTAAGCCTACATATTTTTGGGGGCAGACAAATGGGACTACGTCAAAGGACTTCCTTGCTGGAATTTGCAGTAGTTGTGCAGTTGTTTCATCCACAAAGCATTCATTTCCATTAACAGGGAGCGTAAGGTGGTCGTGTGCCTTTATATGATGGCAGCTGTCTTGCTATTTAAGCTGTCCTTGCACCTGTCATACAGTGCAGACAGGACTGAGTCACTTGGCTGTCATAGCAGGACTTTAACTGTCCTGCCTATCTTGAAACCAGGAACCCGGGGTTGTTTCAGTTTAGGATTTGGTTCAGCTCATTACCTACACAAACACCAGCCTTAAATTCACACACTAAGCTTCCTTCAGCTTTTGAGGGTTTGTCTGCTTGTTTGATCCTATTTCACAAATCCTGGAAGAATAAGGTCAGATAAAGAGGCTGCTCTTCCCAGCAGAAGAGACTAGGGACTAGTCAACAGCTTAAAATGGGCAGAAACAGGATAATATTCTTAGAGCAAATTTGGAAAAAAAATTAAATAAAAGAAAGTGGAAATTGGGATGCATTACTGAGTATGAGGAAATAGTACAATGACGTTTGGATTCAATTAGAAAAATTATGACATCAAAGACGGATCTGTTGGAGCAGGTCCAGAGGAGGGTCACAGAAATGGCCAGAGAAGTGGAACACCTCTCCTACGGGGAAAGGCTGAGAGAGCTGGAGGTGTTCAGCCTGGAGAAGAGAAGGCTCTGGAGAGACCTTGTTGCAGCCTTTCAGTAGCTAAGGGGACGCCTATAAGAAACATGGAGACAGACTTTTTAATAGACTTGTAGCAACAGGAAAAGCAGTAATGGTTTTAAACTAAAAGAGGGTAGAATCAGATGAGATACAAGAATGATATTTTTAATGATGAGGGTATTGAAATGCTGACACAGATTGCCCAGAGAGGTGGCAGCTGCTCCATCCCTGGAAACATTCAAGGTCATGTTGGGGCTCTGAGCAACCTGGCCTAATCAAAAATGTCCCTGCTCATTGCAGGAGGGTCAGACTAGATGGCCTTTAAAGGTCCCTCCAAACCTAAACCATTCTGATTCTAAAAGAGTATCAAGCAGAAAGCAACTAAAGGCAATGAAGGATGTTTCTATTAACACAAAAGGTTAATAAAGGAAAAGAAAGACAACTACATATGAGGCACAAACACAAATTTTGGATCTAAAGATTGCTGAAAGATTGGCTGTTATTTTTATTCCTATCTTTAGAAAATTGTGACCGAGCACCTAATGAAATTACTTTTCACAGTAGGATGGGGACATAGAAGAAAATACTTAAGCAAAGACTAATAGATATTTTGAAAGGCTACATGCACTACTGAGAAATTAGCTAAAGCAGTGTGTGAATTATTGCTGATAATGTTTCAGAAATTATGGTGGATTAGGGTAAAACAGACGTAACACTTGTCTTGTGAAAAACAGTAGTTGCAGAATTATAGACCAGTCAGCCTAACTTCAGCCAGAACAAGCCATCAGACAGTCAGTAACTATGCACTCACAGAAGCAACTCACAGCTGTGGAGACTCACTCCAGGTGAGTCCTGCCATACTTTAGGAGAAGATGAAGGTGGGCTGGGGTTGGCAACTGCACTTATTTCACACTCTACCTCAGGAAGATGGGAGAAGCTCCAGCCTAAGTCTTACCTGCTTTCTGTAAGAAGACCAGCACAGGCATGGATGGGTCCTATTTTCCCTGCAATATGCAGACTTTCCAGTCTGCAAATCATGTTGCTGTTCCAGTGAGAAGAAAGCAAAGGAGAGTTGAAAATGATAAAGGACAGGAGTGGAAGTTGGTCTCATCTCCCCTGATTAATCCATGAAGCTATTGCCTCCCCTCCCTGACAGTGGAGAGTCCTGCCCCACACAGCATCAACCTCTAAATATCCCAGTCATGCCAGTTCCCCAGCTTCCAGAAACTATCTGCCACAGTTCAGTGCAATCCCTGTCCTCATAGCTTCTGCAGCCTGATTTCAGACATGATAGCCTCCTCCTCAACAGCTTTCAGCTCCTGTGACACCCTAACAATTCCTTTCTCACACCGAGCACCCATGCACAAGCGCATGGGGAAAGGCAAGACTTGAGAGGAACGGAGTCAGCAGTGGCACTTCAGGGCTGGGGAAAGGCAGGGAGGACAAGGGGAAAGGCACAGAAGCAGCAAGGGCAGCAGCACTGCAGTCAAACAGCTTGGAAGGCTGCCTTAGAGAAGCTGCTGCAATAAGAGACACACAATTCAACAAGAAACTCCTTGTTTCATGAGGTATGTGGCCGAAAAGCTACACAGGAAACAACATGGGTAATACAACTTTATTTTATAAAGACTTTGACACATCCTAATGTATATTCTCATTACACCTGGGAAATTGTAAAGGTATCATGTAATGCTGGGTGTGTTACACAGCCACACTCAGAAAGTAGTCAGCTGTAGTTCACTAGTGGACTGAGTTGACTGTGCAATAATCTACCCTTTTCAGGATGCTAGTCAGTGTTTTCAGGTATTCATAATGTCATATGCCCAGGGAGGTGGTGGATTCACCGTCCCTGGAGGTTTTCAAATTGAGATTGGACATGGCACTTAGTGCCATGATCTAGTAAATGGACTGGAGTTGGACCAAGGGTTGGACTCGATGATCTCTGAGGTCTTTTCCAACCCAATCCATTCTATGATTCTATGGTACTTTCACATTTGAATGGGATAGAAAATGCACTAAATAAATCAGCAAATTATACTGATCTAGGAAGGAGTATATAATACCAACAGGATTTAAGATGATCTTGGGTGTGAAAACAAAATAAAATCCTCTGAGGACAAATACAAAATTGCCATGCTTGGAAAGAAAAAAAAAAAATCAGATAGTCAGTATGCAGTGGGGGATGCAGTACTTAAAGGGCATAAAGTCAGGTGTCCTCCCTACTCACCATGGAAGAAGTCACTGGAACCTTTTGCACTATAACACACAGGCAAATAAGAAAAGGACCAAGTACTTTGGGCAACCAAACTATATAATCCCCATTTTTCTGTCCTCACAAATTCAAACTTATACTCCATTACAGACAGGAGTTTCCTGAAGCAAATTGGTAGTAACACTTGTGAAACACTCAAATGTCCTTCCAATGACTGCTGCAGATAAAACAAGCAAACAAAAAAAAATGGATGATAGGCATATTTATTAGAGATGGAAACAATACTAGTGAATAAGATACTTTATTCTTGTTTATCCCTTGTGATAAAGTAACATATTACATGACTACTCTTAGGGCCACAAAGTAAAGCCATGGAGATATACTCAAGCTAGCACTGTCTGTTACTTCAGGGACACCAAAGAGCAAAACTGTAGTGGTTTGTTACTTGGCCTGGCAGATCATGGAAAAAGAGTGTAGGAAATAAAACAAGGTAATCCCAGTCTACTGCATTATGTTTCTACAAGAAAGGTGCTCAGACTGGGCTCAAGCATCTCAGTTGGGTACTAGTCTTGTTGAGCTCAGACAAATCAGCATGGCTCATATTGAGACCAAAGTCCAGCAGAAATAACAATTATATGCATTAAAGATCATAGCCTCATTTAAATATGCAAGTGGGCTAAAAATTAGGTAGCATCAGAGACCCTAAGATTTCTAATTCCTTATCCTAGTGTACTTGACTTTGATGTTCAGCTTCTTTTAGAGCAGCTCATTTTTTGTGCATCAATGTATCTTTCAAGTGCAGGGGGTTAATTTCTCTACTGACCATACCATGTATTCTTTAATTGGATCAGTTTCTAAACCATTCTCAATCTTTCTCGAAATAAACATATACCCACTTTAAAGACAGCTACATGGTCCATAAGAGTACAAATTAAAACTCACCACATCAGAAATTTTGCAGAAATTTTGGTTTTGTCAAAGCTCTGTGTGAAGAGCAGTTGGCTGCAGGGAGTTTCGTTACTGTTCTTCTGCTGGTTTTGTAAAGCAGAAAGGCCACCTCTGCTACACTAACTTTCCGTTTTTCCTTTTTCTCTCTGCTTTTTTTACATCAGAAGAACAAACTCTGTACATCCTTTTTGCAAGAGAGTCTTTAAACTTCTGAAACCGTCTTACGTAAATTGGGCAGAAAAAAAGACAAAATCTCAATTCCTACTTGAAGAGAATTTCTAAACTAAAGTTATTTTGGATCTATACACCACCCATTCAGTGTTTGTTGACTTGGAAGTGGATCCTTTAACACGAACCTCTGAGCACATTAATTATTACTCTGTGTATCTGTTTCAGTGGAAGAAAACCATGAAAGTATTCTGTAAATTACAAATAACTGTACTTTTGCCATTGCTGTATGACTCCATTTATGACTCCTATTCTCAAAGAAGGAAGCTGGCAACATTTTTTCAGAATCCACATAAACAAAAGACTAATTAGTCATCAATGCCCAATTCTCTCCTAACACAGACATGCAATTATTCATAGTCTTGGGTAAATCACTCCATTTGCTGCAACTTTGATATTCTCGGAACTTCACGTTCTGTTTCTGTACATTTTAATTTCAGGTTTTTATGACTTTGGACTTCTTAGCTGAGGCCTGCATATATGAAGGACCACTTGAGATGAAGGGTAAGGAAGGCAGATAGGATAGTTAGCCCAGTTAGCCCAGTATCACAGAATCATAGAATGGTTTGGGTTGGAAATGACCTTAAAGATCATCTTGTTCCAACCCCATGGACAAGGACACCTTCTACTAGACCAAGCCCTATCCAACCTGGCCTTGAATACTTCCAGGAATCGGGCAGCCACAACTTCTCTGGGCAACCTATTCCACTGCCTCACCACCCTCACAGTAAAGAATTTCTTCCTAATATCTAATCTAAGTCTGTCCTCTTTTAGTTTAAAGCCATTCAGTCTTGTCCTGTAACTACATGCCCTTGAAAAAGTCCTCTCCATCTTTCTTGTAGGCTCCCTTCAGGTACTGGAGGCCAAAATTAGGTAACCCTGGAGCCTTCTCTTCTCCAGGCTAAACAATCCTAACTCTCTCAGCCTTTCCTCATAGGAGAGGTGCTCCACCCTCTCTAATCAACTTGGTGGCCCTTCACTGGACTCACTCCAACAGATCGATGTCCTTCCTATGCTGGGGACCCCAGAGCTGGATGCAGCACTCCAGGTGGGGTCTCACCAGAGCAGAGCAGAGCAGAGGGGCAGAATCCCCTCCCTCGACCTGCTGGCCTCGCTGCTTTTGATGCAGCCCAGGACACAACTGGCTGTCTGGCTGCAAGTGCACATCACCAGCTTATGTCCAGCCTCTCATCCACCAACACCCCCAAGTCCTTCTCATCAGAGATGCTCTAGATCTGTTGATCCCCCAGCCTGGATTGATTCCAAAGGTTGCCCCAACCCAGGTGCACTTGCACTTGGTCTTGTTAAACTGCATGAGATTCCCATGGGCCCACTTCTCAAGCTTTCCAGGTCCCTCTGGATGCCTCTGCATCCTTCAGAAATGTCAACCACACCACTCAGCTTAGTGTCACCTGCAAACATTCTGAGGATGCACTTGATCCCTTTGCCTGTGTCATTAGTGATGATATAACACTGTTCCAATATGGACCTCTGAGGGACACCACTTGTCACTGATATCCATTGGGACTCTGAGCCATTGGCCACTAACCCTTAGTCCAACCACTTTCTTATCCATCTAACAGTCCACCCATGGAATCCATGTCCCTCCAATCTAGAGAGAAGGATGTTGTGTGTCAAAGGCTTTACAGAAGTGCAGATAAATGACATCTGTAGCTCTTCCCTGGTCCACTGATGCAGTCACTCCATCATGGAAGGCCTCTAGATTGGTTAGGCAGGACTCTCCCTTGATGGAGCCATGCTGGCTGTCCCAGATCACCTCCCTGTCCCCCATGTGCCCTAGCATAGCTTCTAGGATGCTGGGGAGCATCTATTCCATGATTTTCCCAGGCAGAGAGGGGAGACTTACACGTCAGTAGTTCCCAGGGTCCTCCTTTCCACTCTTTATAAAGATGGGTTCAATGTTCCCCCTTTTCCAGTCACCTGGGACTGCACCTGGCTGCCAATGACTTTTCAAATATCATGCAGAGTGGCTTGGCAACTATATCAGTCAGCTCCCTCAGACTACTCTTATGCTACTACTCATTCTTTATCTAGGATTAGGGCCTTTTTACCAAATGCAAGGTCTGAACAACTGGTTGAGCATAGGGAAGTGCTGAAAAGAAAAAAGCACTTTGGAAAATCCCTGTTTATGGTAATAAGAAGTTCATACAATGTGTAATTTCAGGCAAGCAGTCTAAGTAGTATCAGGGAGGTGAATCACATAACAGGAATTAGTCATGCTGTGACTGCCTCAAAGCTTTTTAAAATGACCCTCATTTGCTCCCTAATTCCTGCTGTTGAAGATCAACCTGGTGGGTGACATGACCCTCCAAGAATTTCACTGATAAGTGACTGTGATTAGCCCCTACCCACAGAGGACATCTTCCTGAAGCTTCGTGTGTGACTTGCTTGAGTACAGAACAGTGGGTGGAGGAAAACACATCACACCACTTCCTGCAGACGTCTTAAATCACGGTTATTACTCAGAGACAAAACTCCAAATCTTCCTTTCCCCTCAGCCATGTCAATGTCCCTCTCCCCCACAGCCCTCCTTGGCACAGAAGCCAAAGAACAACATCCTGTCTCTATTGCAGAAGCAGCAGGCAAGTAAATAATAATTACTCATGGACAACAGAACTTCTTATATTCTCAGATTTGCATGCTGATCCCCATTAAAAAGGACAGTGCAAAAACAAAGCCTAGATTACAAAGGTTTTATTAAAAGCCACATAAGCCATGATCAGTGCGCAATATTACCAGTAAGGAACAATGACTGGAACAACTGTGTTGTATCCTGGGATTGAGAAATAGGAACTTCACCCTTCTGAGCTAAATGAGTTCTGATTCATTTTATTATCTACAGCCTTGGGCAAAATCATTCTTCTGATTCATTTTCCTGAACTCTGTATTACTACTTCTTTTGATGCTGCAGCCTGCTCTGACACCAGCACTGTGCTCCATCAGGCAACACCAGATGTCTTGCATACGAGTCAGTGACTTAAGGTCCAAGTCATATCTATACTGTGTTTTGATGAATTTTGCCTCCCTCGGATTGCCAGCGTGCCCCTCTACCCCCGGCACTGCCTCACACCTCCTGCTCCACAGAGTGGCTGCTCAAGGGGTGCCATGGCCCTGTAGGAGTCACTCCATAGATTTCTCTACAGCTAGAGCATGACCCACCCATTTCCAACCTGTGGGCTGTAGCATTGGTTAGCACCTACACAGGTCAGCACACACCAAGGGTGAGCAAAGCTCACTGGCTGCCAGCCCAGACCTTTGGCCAGACACTTATGGCCCTAGAGCCAATGTGTGTATTGAGAGCAACTTGTCTCCACACCCACATGCTCTCACAGAAAGGGGGAGGAATGCAACATGCAAGGCAGTGCCTCCTGTCAAGCCTCCCCAACATCACTCACTGGTTACAAGGGAAAATTTGCTCAAAAGCTAACAAGTTGGAGACCAAAGCAGGGACAAAATTATCTTTCTGCTTGTATCTTTTACAGCGCCACTTCAAACCCAAGGATCAGCACATCACACCCTCTAAACAGAACTATCTCATTAACTAAAAGGAGTTTGGAAAGCAACCAAACATCCATCTGTACAATTTTTTTTCCTCCTTTACTGATAATTCAGTGGATAAAACGAATTGTGCAGTGCTGCTGACAAGCAGTAACTTGGAACATCAATAATCAATGTTTGACTAATAACATTGGACAAATAGGAAAGGCTGTTTGATAGAAAAAATTTGCTTGCCAAGTCTGACTGAAAGGTGGTCTAAACTCTTTATATCTGAAGAGATTGAGCACGTCAGTTCAAGGAGAATGTTAACATTTTCATTATTCCACACATCAGCAAATAATGATACATTCAATAAACTAATCTCTTTTTAAAATACCATTTTCTGCATATATGATTCAGTATATGATTCATTTTGTACAGTAAAAGCCTTAAGACACAGTAAAGTGAAAAGGTGTTTACAATATTTGAAGGTTTTTCCCTTCCTCCCCTCATTTTTCTTTGACTTAATTATTTTTCTTCTGTTTGGATTAATTTCAATTGAAGAGATTAAATTCATTATGGGATAGGAGCCTGTTCAACTGAAGCACCTAATGTCATGTGCACTGTTGACATTTAAAACCGGAATAATTCTTTTGTGCCTTTGCACAATGTTTGTGTTCTGGCTTACACCAGTGATCACCAGTGTGCATTTCAGACATGTTTCTGTTCTAGATCCAACTCTCTAGTCTAGCACACCATCCGCCTTCCACGCACTGCTGTTTAGCTATGCTCATTTCCTTTCAGGCTCAGTTGAGTCTTTTTTGGCTCTTGTTCTCAATTTCTGTATTTCTTCCTTGGATACAGCATTGGGGGGGGTGGCATGGGGGTGTGTTGTGCATATGTATTTGTGCATGTCTCCAAATAGTCCCCATCTAGCCTGTAGAGATTTATCTCTTCTAAACTATCCCTTTTTGCTACCTTTAATTCAGCTTTTTTTATTTTTTTGCAGTTTCCCTTTTGGAGATTAACCAAGTTTCCTGCAGAACTGAGTCAATATTCACATGTAACGCATGTTCTCCATTGTTATTTCTCAAACTTCTCACGAGAAGCAGTGTGCCTTGCGAAAGGTTTTCCTCTGTGCTCTTTCCCTCATTGTTGCTTTGGCTTCCAAGATGACTATTGAAAACTTCAGTCCTTTTTTTTTGTAGCTTGAGGATGCATGACTCCTAGTCCCCAATGGATTAATCATTTTAAACAATCTGTATCTGCAGACTTGCTTACATTTTCATTTCCTGAATTTCATTTCCTCAATTCCCTTAATTTTCATTTAAAAAATGATTTTAGTACTCACATGATTTTTAAGTGCTAGTGTCTCGCTTTCATTAAGATTTAAACAAAGTCTGGCCTTCCCTTACTCCCAAATGCTCTCATTTCACGATATATATGAGTTTGCCTTCCCATTTTCTTAGCCATAGCATGAAAATGACTCTCTCTATATCTCTGGTCTTGCATATGGTGCATGAAGCCTTCCTCAGCACAGAACTGCTGCATTCCTCTACTTCAGCATTCTGTCTAAAACCATGAATGTTCTCTCTATCCCCTCTCCAGCCCACCATTTGGATGACACTGGCATCTTCACAAGCAGTGGCTGCCCACTTCCCGGTGTCAGAGCCACCTCTCTCCTGGGAGACAGGTCCCAGCATCCTGCCTGGAGGAACAAACTCAGCCACCCATATGCTTAAAATCTGACTGATCCATATGTTCGAGATCTGACTGACCCTCCTCTATTCTTTTTTTAAAGAAAATCTTGAGGAGAAACCTGCCCATAATAATGGTATAAATCTGGACAAAAGAGGTTTAACACAAAAATAGAGAAAAAATTGAGAAAAATAGTTGAAGAGGCATGGCCTCATGGAAATAAAAAAAGCCCTTTTTTTGATACTATTAGTAGGAAAGAAGAAACTCACAGCAAAAGTAACCATTCACTTCCCAACACGCTTCTGACTAGAGGAAAGGGAGAGAATCAAATACTTGTTATAGGGGAGTTCTGATGAGCTCTTGAGTGACAGATTGGAAACCTGGTACAGCAGACGTGAGTGTCCAAATTGAGAGCTGTTCCAAAATTCACATCCTGCTCTGAGGTGGAGGTGTAAGACCATCTCTGAAATTTGGACCCAAGTTCAAATTCCAAATAATGATGTCCTGACATGATAGGTTAAGGGATTTTAGTTTAAGCCTCTTGAAAGATTAAAAGACAATTTCTATTTTGAAAGCTGTGTCTGAACATTCCTTAAACATGGAACCATTAAACATACATCCTCTAATTAGATATGTGAGTAGACATTAAATCATTATCCATCACAGAGTAAAAGCTCTCCTTCTTTCTTAGCAGATGGAAGACAAAGTGTTTCCAGATATAAAATGATCAAACTCTAATTATTACTAAAATATTGAGTTAAAAGAAACCCAAACCACAAGATCGCTGTAAGATTTCCATTCTTCTCTGCTGTTGTTGCCCATTTTAGCATTTTATTCAGGTGTCATTAAAGTGACTTAAGTTTCATAGTTCAATTACATTTGCTTTTGTAATGCATTCAATTATTTATCTCCCCTTCCTCTGTTGGCTATCTAACCAGTCTTCAAAGCTCTGTGTCTTTACTGCTGATCCATAGGAGACAACATAAGAGAAAGGAAGCTTGAAATCTTGCAGAATAAAGCAAAGATGTTCAGAAATTAAAGACTAGTCTCGTCTTAGCGGCAAGAGCTGTCCGTAACAATTTGTGAGTGGGGATTGTCAGGAGGACATCTCTCATGGAGCAACAGCAACAGGAGCCCTCTCCGCTACCTGTAGATCAGATCAGTTTTGCATTTCTATTTGCCTCTGGCGTGGTGACAGATCTGAGCCTAAGCAATCCCAGATCAAACTCCAAGACAACCCAGCTGGAAACAAGTTTGTTGCCACAGAAACAATTTCTGGCAAGAGGGCTCCATGGAGAGGAACAGAGCACACTTTTAGGTGAGCCCATTTCTGAGTCTCCCTTTAACAGAGTTTCAAACCTATTACCTAGTCTTTTTCTCTATTTCAGACAGATTAGCTACAGCTTCAAGATGAATTACCTAAAAAAGCACTCTTTGCTACACAGTAGATCAACAGAATTCAGAACATCATTTCTAGTGGAGAAAAAGAGTTACAGTGGATGCACCCCTCAGGGAATAAACTGCAATGTTTTCCTTAGCTGCCCTTGCTTACTAATACCTTTAGTTAAAATTATTGGTCAGTTTCTTCTAAACATTAAAGCTGTTCTGTGTCTTTTCAAAAACAATTGCCGTCAGCTGTCAGGGTCAGCAGTTTGCAAATGCTTCAGCTGGCAGAATAATTCATAACAAGCATTAAAAGCCACTTAGAATAAGCTTTATAAGAAAAACAAATCTCTTAGATGAGACATTCAGCTAATTATAAAGGTAATGAGACTCACAAGGCCACTATGTCTGGGGTTCTCTTTCCACAGTTCTTCACTTAAAAATAATCAGCAAGTTGTGAAAATGTCTTCATGAGTAGATATTACTTTCTTTGGTCATCACCACACTGACACAAGTATGGCCTTCAGGAGTGAAGCCCCAGGCACCATGAATGCACCCTCAGGTCAGGTCTAGAAAAACTGGCAGGGAAGAAATTTTCTTCTCCATGCTCTGTTTAGGGCGATGCCAAGAGAACTTGCAGTTACAGCATCAGCTGGTTAATCAGAGGGATGCCATCCACAAGGCTGGTAAAGGGAGGAAATCTTACATTAGTGTACCCAGCCTTTGTCCACCTGGCCCTGTGCAAATCTGCTCAGACACAGGTAAGAAGTTTCCTGTCTGTCTGACCTCGGCAACCAGACATCCCCGGGGCTCACCCTAACTGACGACATCTCGTATGGTGACAACTGTGTACACCTGGTTCTGCTGAGACACATCTTCCTCCATTCTCTACCCTTTCCCTATATCTCACTTCTCTCTTTTCCCACTGCTATAAGGTTGCTTAGAGTCCTCACATTCCAGAACGGAAGTTATGTCAATTTTTGTCTGCCAGCCACAAGGTGAAATAAATACATCTGACTGAAGATGTCAAGTGACACAAGGGTTTTTAATGTGATATTGAAACAACCATATCTTTCTTCATTGAAAACTGTGATAGTCAAATCAGAATGATGTGATGTAAACATTGTCACCCCCATTGCCTGTGCCCCACTATCACAGAACAACATATTCACCTGACCCTATAAACCCAGCATTTTCTTACAGTATACTTCCCAGACCCTGGAAAGACTCCTAAAACACTGGGGATATGTTTAATATCTTATCATCTTACTTACAGCTGTATAGCACAGAGTGTAAAATAAGCTGGAAATGGTTCTCTTCTGCTTCTTCCCTCATATAACAGAAAGACCTTACAATTGCAAGTGTAGGAGCATCCTGGTAAGAGGGAACAACAACATAACAGCAATAAAATGGGGAAGCAGGAGGGATAGAGGTGAGGACAGTAAAAAATTTTGTTTCCTCAGAGAAGGAATGGAAGAGTGGGTGTTAAATACACAGGACTGCCTAACTTTTACTGGCTTCTTGATTAAAGAAAACCTGAAAGAAGAAGTGGTCAGACACTCTGCTCTTCTGGAGCCAGTGTGAACACAGGGTGCTACTGTGGAAAAAGTCACAGTGCGTGCTGATTAACAGACTGCTCAGAAAGTCCCATAGTACTCACAATGACACTGTCACGTCTTATGAGTCCTTGCCTCACTGTTAAGTTTCCTTACATTTTATTAATAAAATTATTAATGTGTTCTGAACAGAAAAGGACGGGACTTCTTCCAAATTCTCCATTTCTAGGCTCCCCACCCCATGCAACACACGAAGCTGATCGGTCAGTGAATTATTTTTCGTGTTTCTTTACAAAGACTGACAAGAATTAGAAAAATGTTCTCATAACACAGGCAACCTCTAATAATGAACAAAAGTTTTTGATCCCATTAAAAAAAAAAAGATTAATTTCTAACCTGATGGATTTCGCTTCACTAAACAAACCTTCACATTTCAAATTTCCCAAGTCAGATTCTGAACAGCAGCAAGAAAAGTGATTTTGTGTTTGGAAAATATAGTAATGACATACATGTTTATCTTAACAATTTCCTTTCATCGATACAGTTTCAACACTCATCTCTCCTTGTGCCTAAGTGGAACACAAGAAAGTTTTTTTAGGGAAAACTTTTATTCTAAGTTCCCACTAGTGGAAACTTTGACAAGCAAATTAGTTTTCAAGCTGTGAAGTTTTTTGGACACATTGTTTTGGTGGAGTCCTTGGAGCACCTTGTTGTTAACAACCCAGCCAAAAAACTGCCCTACGACCTCTCCAGGGGTTGTAACCTTGTAGAACCTGGCCCAATGGTGGAAAATGAACTTGCTTTTAAGAATTAATAGTTAAAAGTGAAGCTCACCTGTTAGCAGAGTTCATGCAAAGAGATTTTGCCTGCAGGGTGAGGGGCACAAAACTTCCCTTCTCCCAGCTCCAGCTCAGGCTGCTGATGAGGCTGTTCTCCTCCCAGCTGTGAGCAAGGCTGTTGGTGAAACAGCACAGGAAAGGAGGAGGAGGAGATTGTGTTTCAGCTCCTGTGCTCTTTATAGTTGAACTGTGAAGGACTCAGCCCAGCCCTCTCCTCCCTCACCACTCATTCATAAATGAAAGAGATGAGAGTGCCAAAAGAAGGCACTAAGTACAGAGATTGCAATGCACACGGAGTGGTGTTCACAGCTGTACCTGGTGTCACAGACACGACCAACAGACAACTGCACTATGATCACAGCTGGTGCAAAGCCCAAATGCTGTTGCTTACAGCTTATCTAAACACACACAGATGTTGCCTCATGCAGGCATATTAAAAAGTATACAGAGTACTAGTGTTGTTATAAGTATAATTTCCAGTAAGTTGTTTCTAGAGCTTGCTGAGATCAGACCCTCGTTATATCCAAACACAGCAGAAGGTGATCTCTGCACAAGGAAGCATCTTCTCTGACTATGAAAAAGCAAGGGCTGCTAAGGGCGGGGGGCAGTTCCTTCCTCTCTTGTCTACACAGACAGACTGAAGCACAAACAGATCAAAGGGCTTGTCCGAGGTCTCTCAGGAAGACTGTAGCAGATGAAAAAGCTGACCTCCTGCTAACTTGTGCCACTATTTTTATTCCCACAGGAGTGAAAGCTGCACCATGGGATGTGTATTAAACTGTCTGTCTCTCAAACTGAAAGACATCACTCTTAACAACGCAGACAGTTACAAATGACACCACAGAAACTGGAAACAAGAGTTGTTTCCAGTTCGGGCTCTAAAGTGGTACATGGCTCACCTTCTGCAGCACTCTGCCATGCTGCTGTAGGGACACCAGTGGCACTGCACACTCAGGAGAGCACTCAGCCAGAGTTCTCTTCTATGCACTGCAATGGGGAACGGTGGTCCAAGGATGGCCAGGAACAGTGAGCCTGGAAACAGAAACCTTGAGCAGGAAACTCGCAAGACATGTTCTCCATTTCCAACCTGGTGGAAAGCAGAGTGATGTAAGTACAGAAACAAAATAGAAAAAAAAATAAAACAAACAAAAACACTGAGAGGATACAAGAGTGTTTACAAAACTTGGAAATATTCCAGGAGTACCCATGGCTAACATCAGAACCAGCATCAAAAATGCTTCTTCCTCCGAACACAGGCAAAGGGCTCTTCAGGTATCACAGGGTACCAGGTAGAACCCTTCCTCTGCCAGGGCCTCTGGCAGATCTGAGATCCAAAATTTTCCACAGGGTTAAGGAACCCCTCTGAGTTTCTGAGGAGGGATGCACCAGAAAAAACAGGGAATTCTTGAACATGGCCAGAAAAGGCTGCAACAAGCACAGAACAGTCCATTGCAGGCTCACCATGCTATTTTGAGGATGTCAGAGATGCAGACACCACACCTGGCTGAACAGGCAAGGTACATGCTCCTGGGAGCACAGCCAGAGGCTGAACACCCTTTGCAATATTAGGGAATATGAATGGTTAGTGTCATATTTATCAGGACTACATGGAATGCTCACTCCTCTGATTTGTTTTTTGTTGTTGTTTTTTTGTTTGTGGTTTTAAATTTCTTATTTTGTGCTCATTTAGGGTTTATTATTTATTTTTATATGTATTTTTATATACATTCATAAGAAGACAGATATTAAGAAAATCAAACAGACTGTGATCTTTCAGGAATTGAAGTAAAACATTTGTTCCAGTGCCTTTTAATCCAGGGTTATGTATTCTTGGATATCACAACTCTTTTATTAAAGAGTTTATAAAAGATAATATTAAAAAACCGAAGGGCAACTACTTTCCTTAGTAGTATGTGTGCTACTGTGCAGTAAAAACCAACAGGGCATTATGTTGGACCACTTACCTTCCTCAAGAGCCTGCCAGGGGCAGAGATCATTGTGGTGTCCAGTTCTCATTGGTGGCTGCAGGGAAAGCTTTTCACCTGCTGTGGAGTCCAGGCTGCAGATGGGAAACAAACTCTGAGAGGACCCACAGACAGTGATTACCCTTTGGGTGCCAGGGAAAGCAGAGGCACCAGTGGAATCGACATCATGGGCAGTATCTCTTTCCTAATTTCCACCTTTGTTTCAATTGTCTTGTCATGATGAACATGCTCAAAGCTGTGTTAGACAGATGCTGGATACAGGTGGCCAGAATATCGAGGAATTAGAGCCTTGGTCATCAGACACAATATAGGTCTATCTGGTAAATCAGGTCTTGCAAGTACCACCACGTCAACAAACCTCCCTCTCAGAAAATTACAGAACAAAATAAACTGCAGAAAACCCCTGGTTTTATATTTTTCATCCATTCTATTTTGCTTCTCTAAGCATGCAAATGCTGTAGAGCAGGTCACTAAAATAAAGGGATTTGGTGGCATAGGCCACCTGCCCTCATCACTTCCAAGGGGGCAGAATGATCTGATGCCACCTCCATCACACACACACACTCAGCAATTGTATACTGGGCCATATTTAAAACTCTAAAAATGAAACAAAATAACTTTTTTTTTTGTAGCCTTTTATCTTCATGAATTATACAGTAGTTATTAAAACTGACAAATAGCTATTACTCGGTGGAAGTGGCAATTCTAGCTTTTTGCTCACTTTGGTCAAATCATTTTAATGCGTGTGATGATTAAGTTACTCCATTGAATTGAATTGCTCCTGGCTTGCATGTGTCAAAACCAGAAGCAGCAAGCTTCAAAAAGAATGGAGCTAAATTGGTGTTATAAATGTCACAGACGCCACACAAATGCAGCAGGAAGGAGGTCATTTAGACCATCTCCTTAGTTTACTCATTGAGGAAAGCTAAACTACCTCCTCCAGAGTTTTAGCTTCTCTTAAATTGCCCGTAAGGAAGATTCTGCATCTCCCCTGGCAATGGCTCCATCCCCTGGCTATGACTGTTCTTAAAAAGCTTGCACTAATACAAAAATATTTATCGTCTGTGTTTCCAATTCATTCATCTTTTTCTTGTCCTTCTGTGAACATACCTAAAAAGTCTATTGCTACCATTCTCAATATCATTTAAATATCTGAGGATTAATCATGCTGTCCCTCTTAGGCTTTTGTAGACTAAACAACCCCACTTTCCAGTGTTCTTTGTAGATCACATTTTCCAGACCTCTGCTCCCTCACAGTGGTCTCATTTCCAGTCATCAGCATCCCCCTCTAAGTGTATTCCAGTGAAGGCCCTTTCTGGCAGTGTTGGCTCTGTTTGATTCCAACTACCTGATCTGTCCTTTGCTTATAAGGGTCAACTTTCCTATGAAGTTTCATTAAATCCTTTCAAGCACCCATTTTGATGAAGAAAGGTGGAAAATAAATAACTTCTCTCTTTTGCAGTGACAAGCCACAGAGACATTCCCACTTTGTGCAGCTGAGAAACAAGGACTTGCTACTGCTCTTCCTGGTACCACCCTAGAGCCCCTGCTGGGCCCTGAGGGCCCCTGAGGGGCCATGCAACACAAAGCTTCACTTGCTTCGGAGGTTTCACTGCAGCCAGGCATCTTGCTTTATGCAGCTGTTTCCCTCCTGTTTTCCCTTGTTTCTGCTGTTGTCCCAGTCTGCACAGCACCATGCATTACTAACCTTTTTCACAGGTTAGAAGGGCAACAGGTTGTTGCAGAGCACATGAGCAGTCCTCAGATCTGCACTCCAGGTGCTTTGGGAGGATGCATGGCCTGATGTCCTAGAATTTATGCCCAGAATGTGCCCCAAGTGGTGAACTTGGCTTCAAGAGTTGCCAGTGAAAAATGCTATTGCCCAACATACATCTCACAAATAAACTCAATCACCCAGGCCACCTTTCTACTTCCCGAAGACACGTCAGGTGTGTCTGCTCTTGCTGCTGTGCTGGCAGCTGTCAGGTGAGACACAGTCTCCTCCCTCTCAGTGCCTGACTTCATGGGATTTCCCAGATTCCCTTCAAAGCCTGCAGGATTACCACTCCTCCAGACTCAACACAGCTCAGCTCTGTGTTCCTACAGAAAAGCGCCAAGTTTGTATCCCTGAGAAAGAAAAGAGAAGAGCTGAAGTGCTCACGAAGCAGAGCACCATGGGAGAGCCAGCACAGAAGCAAAGCACCAGACCTGAAGAGTTGCTGCTGACACCATGACAACATGTGAGGTCTGTGGCCCATCAGCAGCACCTTGATTATCCTCCTGAGGTCTCTCACATGTGACACTGGCTATTTGGGAGCTTTCATCCTTCAAACAGTGACTGTTTGGAGATCTACCCAATCCTTAGTTATTTTTAAAACTTTCATTTCTGCTCATAACACATGTCGACCACGACTTTTATCCCATTCACTGTCATGCCCCACAGAGGAAGAGATGGAGTCAGGACATGAAGGGGATTCCCTTCACAGCCTCCACTCACACTGAGCTGCACCTTTCAGCTGACTTTGTGAGTTAGTGCCTCAGCTCTATTCCACACTGGCCAGCACAACTCTGGCTGAGTACCAGCCAGGACTGCAGGGCTGGAAATGCAATCTGAAGCCAGGCAATTTAGCTTGGGGTACTGATGCTTTCATAATTCAACCTACCTTATCCCTTTCCAGGGATCCTCCTTGTGAGACCATCCTTCATCAGGTATAAATTCTCTCCTGGCTCAGATGTTACCAAACATTTCCTACTTCTGCCCACCTCAGCAGAGGTAGGAACCTGGAAGGGCACGGAGGAGTCAGTAATCTAGATAGGGAGAGCAAGCCATCCTTACAGGGTTGTTAGGGCATTTTTGCTAGATAACATAACAAGAGCTAGATAGCTCTTGTTTCTTCCTGAGGCAGGGAATGTGTAATTTAACAATTTTTTGCACCTAGACTGCAAACAGAGAGAACTTCAAGTGGGCTTCAGGGGGGTAAACTTGGAGCCCTACCAATACGTGTGGATTAGCAGTCATCATCTGCAGAGGATTAAGGCCTTGTAGAGGAGCAGTTGGCTTGTCCTGGAGTGCCCTGTGGTACAGCTGCAGGCACCTGGTTTTTCCCTTTGCCTATAAAGGGAGAAAGGCCTCCCTCTAACAGTGAGAGTGAAGAATGAAGTGATATGAACCTTACACATCTGCCCCAGAGCTCTGCCTGTTTCNTCAGGACATGAAGGGGATTCCCTTCACAGCCTCCACTCACACTGAGCTGCACCTTTCAGCTGACTTTGTGAGTTAGTGCCTCAGCTCTATTCCACACTGGCCAGCACAACTCTGGCTGAGTACCACCCAGGCACTGCAGGGCTGGAAATGCAATCTGAAGCCAGGCAATTTAGCTTGGGGTACTGATGCTTTCATAATTCAACCTACCTTATCCCTTTCCAGGGATCCTCCTTGTGAGACCATCCTTCATCAGGTATAAACTCTCTCCTGGCTCAGATGTTACCAAACATTTCCTACTTCTGCCCACCTCAGCAGAGGTAGGAACCTGGAAGGGCACAGAGGAGTCAGTAATCTAGGTAGGGAGAGCAAGCCATCCTTACAGGGTTGTTAGGGCATTTTTGCTAGATAGCATACGCCTCTCTTGTTTCTTCCTGAGGCAGGGAACGTGTTTGTTTTATACTGAAAGTGTAATTTAACAATTTTTTGCACCTAGACTGCAAACAGAGAGAACTTCAAGTGGGCTTCAGGGGGGTAAACTTGGAGCCCTACCAATACGTGTGGATTAGCAGTCATCATCTGCAGAGGATTAAGGCCTTGTAGAGGAGCAGTTGGCTTGTCCTGGAGTGCCCTGTGGTACAGCTGCAGGCACCTGGTTTTTCCCTTTGCCTATAAAGGGAGAAAGGCCTCCCTCTAACAGTGAGAGTGAAGAATGAAGTGATATGAACCTTACACATCTGCCCCAGAGCTCTGCCTGTTTCTATTCACAATACTGAACAGTGCAAATACACAGACATAAAGGAAGTTGAGAATGCAGAAGTTCCTATGCAAAGACTATCAGAATGAATAAAAAGTTTTGTCAAAAATCTAGGAGGCAAGGGCAGTAAAATTATTGTAGTCATCACAGCTACTCCAGAGTCCAGACTAGAATATCTCTCTTCTTGCTATCTACAGAAAACACTGAATTAATTCTTTCCCCAACTCTTTTGCCACTAAAGAGACAATAGCTTTCATATGTGGCCTTGCAACTACTGGTTGTGTGCAGGACCTGTGGATGACTGGGGATGTGTTGGGAGTAACCAGCTGGACCCACTATAAATGTATGCATGAACTTCTGTTCAGCTATGGAAAAGAAGGTTGGTCACAGGTAAGTGGAGTTCTTCAGGGTGGATAGCCACATGGACTTGACCTCCTGTGCTGCTGCTCTTCCCCTTATTAGCATGGATCTGGGAATTTCAGTTTAAGAACTGTAGTCATAAGGTGGCTCATATACTGGTGCCCCAATGCAGTGAGGAAGATGGGGCCTAAATGCCCTTGAACTAATACTTCAAGGATAAAACAGTCCCTGATCTTCAGTAACTGCAGTAGACAGTCAAAGTATGGCTGTACATAGTTCTTCAGATAATGGTGTTTGCCACAAAACATTGCTACAAAAACATTGTGCTAAAAACAATAGACAGGGGTCACTGAGTTCACTTTTTGCTTTCCTTCTCACTTTCAGTTTTATATTCCTTTTTAAGTATACTCTCCTTTTCCAGATAAACAGTGTTAAAGAGATATAAGCTGTTAAGAGTTTAACACGTGAAGGCAACATTTCTTCTGATTTTAGTTACAAAACTTCATGTTTTCGTTCACTTGCCTGATTACATAAGAAGAGAACAACCACTTGTTCACATAGGATGGGGTGGGAGGCTGAGGGGAACTCAGAATCTGCCCAATGGGACTCCGTTGCCATTGATATGGTTGGTTAAATAAACAAGGAAAAGGATCTTTGTTCATGGGAGCTAAATGTGGGTAGTTGAACTGGGCTTCAGGAATTCCAAGGTTTTTTTCCAATTAAAGAAGCCAAAATAAGCAAGGAAGGAAATTCTAAAACAATGAAAACGATGTGGAAACTCATACTGTTACAAATACTGAAGACTAAATAGAAACAATATTGACTCAATACACAAAAAGTGATATGGACCTTCTTAAATGCATCTATCATCCTATTGGTATTTTTAAGTGTTAGCTAATTTTCATGAAGCTTTAACCGTCAAAATTATCTGCTGGTGCTAAAATGTGTAACAAACAAACTTAGAAATTAATATATGATCTTGCATTAAAACTCTGCACAGATTGTAGAATTCTGTATTTACTGTAGTGAAGAAATGTTTGAAAGACATCTCAATAAGATTTTGATATCTGCAAACAAGGCTGGCTCTAGATTTCATGCAGACATGCACCTTCTGTATCAGAAACACCTGCAGTGGTTTTCAGCATGCGGTGGATCTGCTACCTTAGCCATCATTTGTTACAGAGAGCAAAATGAAGCAGTACAAATGAGCTAAAGGAGGATGTGGGGAAGGGGCACAATGAGAAGACTGACTGCAGAGTCACTATGGAGGGATGAGAGGCCCCTTGAACTGATTGCACTGGTGTATTTGGGTAAAATGTTTGAGCAGACTGAAGAAGGATGAAGCAAGGGAGTGTGGGGAACACTTGAGACAGCAGCAGATGAGGAGCTAAGGAAGCATCAGAAATCACTGAGCACAGGTACTGAGATCAGGACTACAAACTGACCTCAAGACATGAGGATGGGACTGTGTAAGAGATACTGAGGCAAGGGGAGAGTTGTATACAGACATGACAACAGGAAGAAAAAATGGCAAAAATGTGAAAGCTGGCTGATGGTGATCTTTAGTGACAGAAGCAGGCATGGAAAGTATAAACTGCAACTAGATCTGAAGGGAAGGAAGGTAAAAAAAGTGAACTAGGGTAGGAAATAGAGGTAACACTCTGGGTTGAAGAACAGAAAGGTGTCTAGTGCTGTAAAAGAGAAGTCATGGAGGAAGGAAAGTTGCTAGAGATGAAGTGGGCTTGACCAGACTGTGGTAGCTGGTTGCACTATCTGAGCTGTAGGACAGGATCTGGCAAGAAGGCACCTTTGAACATTTTATGCAAAGAATTTTCTACTAACACACATACACCGTTGCTGTTGGAAGAAGTGGTTTTAAGAGCATACCAATACATTAAAAATATACTGTTTCCCATCAAACACACAGAACCCACCTCCTTTAAGCCTCAGCTATCCAGGACCAAGATGTTGCTGTGTGGAAACATGAGCAAAAGTAGCAACAGCAGGAAGATCCTTGTGTCAATGCAGGCACTGAAGCTGCATTCTGGAGAGAACATCATGGTTCCTCATTGGATGCCAATCTAAACCTTTTGTGCCCTAACTGATCCAAAACCAGTCTACACGGAGACGGAATGACTTTATCAGATAGCTGTGAGATATGATGGAAATGGAGTACATAGGCTGTACAGTCCTGCTTATGCAACACTGTTAATACAGCCTTCTAAAGCATTCTACCCCCTTCTATCATTTACTTACAGACCAAACAAGCTGTAAGCAAGCTCAAGAAGCTCAGGAAATTAAGGTCTATCCCCTACTGCTGCCTGCCTGTTTTCTCCATCTGCCTTTTCACAGAATTATAGAGTATGCTGGGTTGGAAGAGACCCATAAAGATTATTAAGTCCAACACCCTGCTCTTTGCAGGGCTACCCAACACTCAACAATATGATGAAGAGCATCATCCAGATGCTCCATGAACAGGCTTTGGCATACTCATACTCTATGAGCAAGCAATCCTTGTTCAGAGGATTGCTACTATAAAAAAATTTCTCAAGATTTTCCTTTCACAGACATTTCCCTGATTTGCATAATTTTTTCTACTTTCACTTACAAAGAGCCAAAAGGGTCCTACAGGAGCACTTTCAAACTGATTGGGAGATTTCCATCTCTGTAGAAGCTGAGATGCTGGAGTTGAACATTCCTCAAGTAACCAGCAGCTCTAAAACACAAATCTGTGGATTAGATATTTTATGAGTTCAGTGCACCCACATGCAAGTCCAAGTTTTAGGTAACTAGAGAAAAAAATCCTCTTGTAAAGGTGCAAGGAAGTATTTTTCATGAGTTTAACAAGAATGGGATAATTTTGGTCAGAGATATTTAAAACAGCAAGGGAACAGTCTTTCACACCCCATAACCTCCAAAATACCCTGCTGAGTGGTAAAACAATCAGAGCGGTAGCACTATGAAATGCTCACTTCTGTTCCTCAAGACATACTTTCCCACTTCTTGCAGAAAACTCCCTCTTTTCTCCAATGC
This sequence comes from Pachyramphus minor, assembly GCA_013397135.1. NCBI lineage: Eukaryota > Metazoa > Chordata > Aves > Passeriformes > Tyrannidae > Pachyramphus > Pachyramphus minor. Next base: position 419,695 of record VYXB01000739.1, on the reverse strand, counting down.
AAGTCTCTAGAAATGCCTCAGCAGGCCACTGGGAAGCTGTGATTCTCCAGCTGGAATATCCTTCTCAAACTCTCATGTTCTTCCTTAGCAGCGTGTTCCCAAATGCAAACTGTACTTTACTTGTCAGTAATGTATCCCACACTTCCAGAGCAGTCAACTACTGAAAAAGTGAGGTGATCTTTAAGTTGCAAATTTCAGGGACTTCTACATGGAGAAGGTGCTCATTGTTCGAAGTGTGGTAGCCCAGCTCCATCCTGAATCCAAAGGCAGGCAGCACCCAATGTTGGAGAGGAAGGGGGAGGCTCTTACACTTTACTTAATAATGTTTTCTTAAAGCAGAGGCTGTTTAGCTCTCCATAAACTACCTTGTATCATAAATCAAAGCCATAACACTATGATATTATTTGATTTCCTAAGAGCCTGGTGCAATGAGTCTCACCAATAGCTTCATTTTCCCCTTCCCAAGCATTCTCTCCTTTAGCACAGCTTTCTGATCATGCCATAGGGTGTCACTCACAGAGGAGGGAGCTGGGCTCCTTTTGCTTTCCCTTTGTGCAACACAGCTTTCCACAGCCTAGTGCCAGTGCTCAGATCTATGGCTCTTCCTCATTCTGGTATGCAATACACACAGTCTGTATTTTGGCACAGTCTCACCATCAGAGCTACATAATCCTCAGTTATGATTATGTAGCGCTTTTTTTTATGTAGCTTTTTTTTTAATGTAGCATTTTTAACACATTTCTTTAGTTAAAAATGTGCAAGTATTTTAACTAGAGCTGATCAGAACACGTGGGAATCATGAGCATTCATGGCATTCTGTGTTTTGTTTTGGCATGTTTTATGTCCCTAGTTTTTGTGGAATAACATTTTCATTGTCCTGTTGTCAGTAAAATCCCAACTTTGCATGCCTACCACTACATCCTAAACCCCCCAACAGTCAATAAATAAACGTCTCTTCCATATTTCAGCTGGGGTAAGAACAAGTAGTCTCCCACTGGGGTTCCCACTCATCCATGTTACTTTTTAATGAGATTCTTCACAATCCTCCAAATCTGAACAAACTGCAACTTTCTGTCACACTTCATCAGCTTACATTTCAGTCTTTAGGACATGGGTCAGCCTTTTAAGGACTTTCCCATTTGAGAAGCTTTTGAACAGCAGCTCTCTATTTTCTACTGTTCTCTTCATACTTTTGAAAAAATCCTTCTGACTGGAAAAACACCATTTAGTTTTGCAAAACTTGCCATAGCTTCCCATAGTCACTTAAAACTTCCGTCAGTATTCTCTTAAAGTACAAATTTTTTCATCCTTTTTCCAGCTGACTCCATTCTCTCTTAGTTCTTATGGCAGCCTCTAGTACAAGCTTTCAAGACAGACCTTCACATCCCAGTCTAATTCTCCAGTATAGCAACCCTTCATAATGATAACTTCATTTGTAATTTTTAATAAATGAACTAGTTCACTCTGCACTGTTAGGTCAGGTTAGTTCTGCCTGGTACTGGCAATTTGTAAAAACATTCACAAGTTTTCCACCTTGCCTTGAACATCTCCAGTGCTGCTAGGAACCGACATTCTATTATTCTGGAAGGCAAAGAAGCAATTTTTAGGATAAAATTTTTGGTGAAATTTATAACTGATTCCACCCCTACCCCCCTTTCGTCTAAAAATGCAAAACCACAATTCAAGTGCTCTCAGGACAGCTGGGTTCATGTTTAACCAGAAAAAAAACCCAAAAAGAAATTGTGTTGATATCTTCAGTTTAACATCCAGGTTGTAATCCTTTTCCATGAACTAATGATTTCTGGAGGATTTCTGCCATGTTCTGTCTTAAAGTCATTTACCTGTGGCTGAAATGATATGCTTCCAAACATTTGGACAGTCAGAAATAATTTCCAAGCACATGCTGTTTCCTGATGCACTATTTTTGTAAGCTAAGCAGTAGCTATTTTTATATCACCCTTAGCACTTAAAACTTCCCTCATTACAGAAAAAAAATTAAATTCTTGTTTTTTAATTCTTCTCAATTAACTGAAATCAGAAAAGGTCTATTCACTTCACAATCAAGTCCCAAGTTTGAGGAACAGCTGAAGAATATGTAACAGGAAAAAGGTTTCCATGACATGGTGCCTCTGTAAAGGACCAGATTTTTTTGTGAGGAGTTACTCTGTCACTGCAGAGCACACCAACTCCCTAGAAGCAATTTCCACAGCAGACAGTTATTTTACTTCAAATCAACATCATCATCACGCAGCATGTGCGATTTGAAGCAAAATTCGTTTCCTCGTGTCAAACAGATTCACTGATTTCAGAGTGCAGGGTGTGGGCGTTGCCAAAGGCACATCCCCTTGGCTTTCTGAAAACCTATTAGCTGCCTCCTTGGGATGGGATCCCCTTCAAAAATCTGTCCTGCAATAGAAAACCCAATCTAGAGAATTAATGAGCCACATATACCAACTGAGGCACTCCCATCATTGAACGGCGAACTTGAAGCGTTGCATCCAGAACCAAAGCACTACTTAGCAACCTTCAGAGAGCTTCCCTCAGTGTCAGGAAATATCAGCATCCTCTTTCCCCTGAAGAGCTGGGAAAAGACAGTGTGCTGAAGCCCAGGGCTTCTGCAGAGGTCCCTCTTCCCGGGTGCCCCACAGGCAGTGGAACACAGCTACAGCTGAAGGCTCGACCTGTGGCCTTCCCACAGCCCAGCCCAGCTGCCTGCCCAGTGGGTCTCAGTAGCCTTCAAAGCTGTGCAAATTGAAACACCTCCTATTTCACCTTTACTTCTTGGAAGGAATCAAGAAATGGTCTGGCAGCTCTGCCACATCCCCTTTCATCACAGGAAAACCTCTCCCAGCAGCTCCTGCCACCTCACACAAGCTGCCTCACACCACACAAGCCTCACACCACCTCCATCAGCACAACTGGCAAGAAGATTTGCTGATTATTCTCTCTCTCTAAACACAAACGACTTCTCCCCTGCTCTCACACACCAGAACATGTTTTATCCTACCAACGACTGCTCCAGGCACCTCAGAATGACAAAGCGTAGCAGCACCGTAGCTGTGGGCAGGCCTTCTGCCATCCACCTCATTCCTTGACTGATGGTGCAGCACACGGTCGGAGTACGCCAGCCCGGGAAGGCCTAAAGGCCACAGCACTGTGAGCTTCAACAGCTGTTCCACTGTGTAACTTCTGTATTTAAAATCCTCCTGTACCTGAAGGGTACTATGTATTTACTGCCTTTTTATTCAAACTCGCTAGAACTGAGAAGGTAAACTGACAACTAAGGTGCGTCACTGGGCAGGTATTTATAGCAAAAGCAGATCTACAGTAACTGACAACTCACAGATCGCTTCCTCAGGAGTCCAGCCTGCACACGCCCTCTAAAAGGAGGCTGAAACGAAGGAGAAACACCAGTCTTAAGCCTTTAGTAGTCTGGCCAAGAATCCATTTTGAGAGTGAATTTCTGGAAGAAGAATTTCAGTTTCCCAAAATCACTCAGCATGTTCTAAAATTGCCATATAGCACATAATTTTAAATTTGTTGCAAAACTATGGTTTACAATTAGCGCAGCTAATTGTAAGGCAGAAAAGGCCTTTTGCCATTCTCTTCATGTTGAAAGATGAATAATTTCTCATGTTTATAAGGCATCCTGAGAGTTAAGCACAAAAAAGATTGTACAAAATAAAAGCTTGATCAAAACTGACAGCATGTTTGGCCTTGCCTGAAGTGGTCAGAGAAACATAAAAATCTAATGGTCTGATTCTACAGTGACCTGGAAGTCATTTAATTTGCATAATCAACCCTCCTAAAGTCTTCAGTAAAGAGGTCACAATTAAATGAAAAGATTTCTGATGCACCTTCCATTGCAACATTACAAAAATGAATGCAACTCTGCCACACAGAGATGCAAATCAATACTGAGGCTTACAAAGAGCTATTGCAGACAGATGTCCATCCAGCACTATGAATCACACTTCTGTGGTGGTTTTTATTTTTCCAAGGAAAAAAAGTACAACATCAATTATTTTATTTAAGCTTTATTATAAACAATTTTGTAGTTTCCAGAATGGGATTGCTACATATTAGATAACAAAAACATCATCAAATGAATCAGTTTTAGCTTTTACTAAATTAAATCAGAACCAGCGAAACAAGTATTTTTTTAAGGATTTAGTCTATTGCAAGAAAAACAGCTTTACAAACATGAAATTAAAGATACACATTTGATCATATATACATAAGCAGCTGATGACACCCCGGACAGAAACATACAAGGAACTTTTTGCACATAAATAGATTTTTAGAAGTATATTTCTTTCACATGTATACAAAATTATTTTGCTTTCTATACTGAGAAAAGTTCTTGGAGACATAAACAAGGATTTCTAAGAGACAAAATCCCACATACCACTTAGGATGTGGGCTGTCATGCACACAAGGATGTAATAACACAATTTACACAGCATTCCTATACAGTACTTGAGCTTCTTATATACATACTTACAAGACACTTTTGTACACGAGGTGCCACCTTTGCAATTGAAATGGCACCTCCCCTGAAAGGCTGCATTAGTTCCAGTGTTTGTATAAAAGGTATAACAAGTTTCAAAAGGCAGCACCACTCTGCTTGCAGAGTCAAGGATCCACTGAGCTGCAGCTATAGTGAAGGCAGTGGGGTCATTAGGCTGGCCTCTGTGTTTATACAGTCTCAGAGGGGAAGGTTGAGATGTGACCCTTGAAGTCTACGCAATACCTCTATAATACGTTGCTGTGGCAAAAAGAATTGATTTTACCAGATCCATGGCTAAAGCCACGCACTTTCGCTCTTCAACTTTATCTTTACACTACTTAAGCCAAGCGCTTGATTCTGGTTTTGGGGGAGAAGTTTGGCTTTTATATGACCTTTCCAGTATGGTTAAATTATTTATCAATGGTGGGGTGGGTTTAGCACACACACAACCTGTGAAATTTTTCTTTAATGCAGGCAAAAAGGGTCCACAGTGCAGCAATGACAGAGGACCCTGGTAAGCTTCTCCTGGAGTGGGGAACGCTCAGCACCTATGACAATCAGGTGCCAAGTCTGCTGTGAGATTAGGCCAGACTTCCACTTTGTTTTAGGCACAATAGTGTCAGAAGAAGGGCTGAGGTTTTGCTCCTTGCTTCTTTTAATCATACTTTGTCTAACTAGGAAACGGCACCCAGAGAACCCTCAGAGCAGCACGCAGGTGATGCCTTTTAAGACCTGACAGTGTCTGGACAGCCATAGCAAACACACATACTACAGCTGCATCTGTGGGTTACACACAGCCATACTCATACCAAACCGTCTGCTGATCCCCCTGGGGGTCAGGAGACTCGGGAGTGTTGTTGGAGCTGCTTCCTCTCACAGGCTCCTCTACAGCTTCTGTGCTACTTTCTTGCAGCTTACCCTGGCACTTAGTAAGCGGGGCATCACCGTGGCCATGCCCTAAGGAAGTATTTCCCTCAGTGCTGCTGGAAACAGCTCTACCAGGGGCCCCTGTGGCCACCTCCTCATTACGAGGGGCTGGTTTGGGTTTGACTTTTGAAGAAGTGTGCGATGCAGATGAGTAGTGCTGCCCAGGGTTCACACGCTCTGGTTGCTGGGCATTCAGACTGCTGGTGGATGCAGTGGGTGAGGCAGAGATGGGGTGAGCCCCATCTTTCGGTGGGGCCAGAGAAAGCCGCCTTGCGTCCAGCTGCCGACAGCGGGAATCGACACCTTGCAAGGAACCTGCCACCTTCGCAGACTGTGGCCTCTCTCTTAAGATTGCCTGGGAGCTTGTTGTCACAGAAGCCCTGGTGCTCTGACTGACAACATCCTTGCCCCCATGCAGCTCTGCTGCTGACTTCTGAGCGCTCTCCTGCCTGTAGGTCTCTGGGCCAGTGGCTCTGAGGAGGTCTGCAGAGGCTAAGCTGAATGCCCTGCTCAGGGATGTGCTCCTCCTGTTTGTGGTTCCAGGCTGCTGAGGCTGTGCCATCTGCCGCATCCCACTGCCAGGCTGGTGCTGTGGTGTGTGAGGAAGCTTAAGGGACCCGCCCTGGGAGTTTGCCCGAGTGGGTTCCACTTGTCTGAGGTTTGGCTTCATATAATTTCCAGGTTTAGCTGTTCTTCCTTCTTCATTGACAATGGTCTTCTTCACAGTTGGAGCAACAAGACTAGTGGGCATCTTAGCAGCCTCCTTTCTGGATGGCTGAACCAGCAAGTTCCCAGTAGCTGAAGGCTCATTTGCTTTCCTAAAATAATCGCTGAGCAAGTCATCTCTGTTACTGGAGGTGTCCTGGTGTGAGAAAATACGTACATGTCACATTAATGACATCACTTTGTGTTTAAAGAATCATGCAGGACTTTATGTTCACATCACCTTCCTTCCCACTTAATTCAAACCAAACACAACCATAGATTTTATATTTAAAGTGAGGAACAGAAGAAATAAATGTTTAAAATGGGTATAAATCCAAATCAAGGAATAAAGTGCTCATCATAATGAGATCATGACAGCCTTGTTTGCCAGGTTAATTGTCATAATTTTTGGAAGTTTTGTTTCACTTGCAAGCTGGACAGCAGCTATTTTGCTTCCTTTTACATCAGCCACTATCACTGTAAGATCAATATCATATTAATGACATCAGCATTGTTATCGGCAGATATCAATGATGTCTGTCATCTTCCAGAATACAGTTCATCTGGATGACTCTCCACCATAACTTCAGGAATATAACAGGAGGAGACCATACCTGGGGGAGATGTGCTAGCATTACAAGAAAGTTTCATTCCTTCTCCATTGATTCCCCTCATCTCTCCCAGTCAATATACTATACATATATGCTAAAAGCGGTGTGTACAGTATAATAAAATCTACAAAAATCATTACAAAAATGGAGATATGATTGTTTGCCCACAATGAACTTTCAAATTTCAAGTCTGACAATTAATCTGGCAGTAAAAAAACCCATACAATGAATATTTCATTGGGATGGTCCATGCAATCCAAAAATGGTGATGTTTGATCCGCTGCCTTTGGATTATTAGTACAAGGCATGCTCAGAATAGTTGAGGGCCATGCTGTTTTCACGAAAAACGTGCTGAACAAGCTCATGAAATTTACTTTATTTCTCTAGGAAGCATGTTAAAGCTTAATCTATTTACTTTGCTAGTGTGCCAAATATTTCTTCCAGACAAAAAAACCTCGTTTTCCAGAAGCAAACACCAGCAATGGTAATAGTGCAGCATGAAGATTTCTACGCTCAACTAAGTGTTAAAGTGTGAGGGTTATTTTTAACTTCAATTTAAACAGCTGTTACACATATTAACATTGCAGAATGACTAGTCCTCCAAAAACACGCACGTGTATGAACAAGCACTGAAAATACTTTATGAGCAATTAATGCAAGTGATCTGGCAGCCTTTAACAACTAAGAGTTACAGAATGCTTCTACAGGTATTAATATGCTAGCAAAAGCTGTAGTAAGTTGGAGCTGTTGCCTTCATAACAAGAACAATGGATACCCTGGGGATATATAGTGAAGCAGATCTCCTATTCCCCCTGCCTGTCCTGTGCCTCACGCTGTCGGGACATGAATGACTGAGGAGCGATTCGAGTGACTGCGAATGTTCCTGACGAATGGAAGGACATAGGGAGTAGCAAGAGGGATACAGTGCATCAGCTTCTAACAGAAATTGGTGCAATGAAATCATTTCACTCTCATTTAAACTGCGCCGATGCTGAAAAGGAATAAGGATGACAGAAAGAATGAAAATGGAGACATGGTCAGGTAGTTACAGACACACACAAAAATAATAATTTTACACATCTCTATAAGCTACAAATTGTACTTAGGATAATGAGGGAGGAGGAGGTATATTTAAACAATGCTCTGAAAATTCAAGGACCAAAATTTACTGGTGTCATAAAATAGTGCAGCTCTGCTGATCTCAATACTTTTACCAAGGCATTCATGAAACAAACATCCGTTTGCTTACACTACCAATTAATTGTTCTTAAGATATTAACATGATTCAATACTGCACTGCCTCACAACTGTACAGTACCTCTGAGCAGTGAAAGACAAATGCCATCTAGAAAACAAACATTTAATTTCTGATCACTTCAATGAGTGACATATTCCTGCAGTCCATCAGGAACCAACAGGGCAGTGCCAGTCAAAACATAAACGTGCAGCACGATGAAAGTATTGAGAACTTCCTTGGAGATAAAAATATTCTCTCTCATATGCACTGATATTTTCAGATTAAGAGATGGTTTTAACAACTGCATATTTTGCACTTTAATTGAAAACTATTTTAGGTTATATTTATAGATTTAGCAGCTGAAAAGCACATAGAAAACTTACCAGTTCATAAATAAAACTACCTGGACCTGAGAGTTGATGATGATTTAACACAAAACCCTGGCCACATGTGTTTGCTGATAAAAAGTCTCAGCAGTCCAATAGTGCTTTCACATAGCACTTGCAGTGAATTATCTGCCTGACTTGTCACAGGTGATACACCAAAAAAAATTAGCAGAGTGCTATGTGAAACTTAATCTTGCCTTAGTTATTGAAACTGTTCATTCATTTTGCAAGATTTGACAGTATTCACACATGTGAACAAGGATCGTCGTGTCTTTCCTTGTTTCCTATGACCTCATCCTCCTGAATCAGCTTTGAACAGTTTTTTGACATTTGGAATGGGCCATCTAGCTCTCTTTACTTACACTTGGTGGAGACAGCCTGTTACTCTCTTCCAAGAACTCTTCCAAAGTTACCATCTCACTGCCAGGTGAGGCAGCCCGTTGCCTGCCTGGGTAAGACTGAGATGGGTTATTCTTCAGAGGTTTATTGTAAGAGATCAAACCATTCTGGTGGGAGGAGGACTCTTGCCTGCTGCTGGGGCTTAAGATGGCAGAAGCAGAATGAAGGGGATAGGTGTCTTGGAGCAAGGCTGGTGCCTCTCTGCTTGGCACCACATCTTCACTGCTGAGGCTCTCAGTTCTGCCATGCATATGGTCTAAGGAACCTGAGGAGAAGCATAACTGTCATTAATGACACTGCTCTGCCCTCATTTCAGGTAGAACCTTTATCATTCAGGGCTATTTCAACACAGACTGGGTGGCATTTTTTACCTTACTTCTCCTACAGAGCTCAAGGCAATCAGAACATGGAAAGATCAGGACTAGTGAATGTGTTACAGCACATACTTTGAGCCTCTATGTTAAACAAACACAATTACTTCTCCAAGGACTAACACAGAATTGGCAGCCTCTTTACAACCTCTGTGTCACTAGATCTCCCACTCTTGGCTGTGTGATCTGAAAGCCAGCACCTGACAGTGGGAAAGCAGAAAGCAGATTTTTCCACAGTGTCAGGTCTCCAGGCATCCTTAAAAGATGCACAGTTTCAGCAAAGTAAATATCCAGAGCACACTAATTCCGTACACAAGTGGTGTACAGAGTAAGAACCACAGACACCTGCTGTCGTCAAGAGTCTAAGAGTGGCCTGATACTTCCCACAGTATTGATGCCAGTCAGACTGAAGCAAAACTAGACTGCCTGCCTTAAAAGCCAGCCCTTGCCAGAATCAATCTTAGAAAAGTACTTCTTGCCAGCAGATTTTGATTCCCAAGACAGCCATGTCCAGATTTCATAATCATTACACTTTCAAAACAACAGTCTTCAAAATTAATTGGAAAGAATATGGCATTTTGCATACAGTTTCATGAAATTTCACTTCCTGTTTGTCACAACTCAGCTGTAAAAGCTTTACCTTTTAAATTGAGAGGTGAACTACTGCTGGAAGCATTCCTGCTGCTCTCTAAACTGCTTGGTCTGGACACTGAAAAACAAAAATCAAGCACAGAACAAACAGATCTTACGTTCCTCTGATTCCCTAAAAGACTTGGTTACAGTCTGCCTTCTAAAATAGGATCTGTGCAACTAAGTCACTTGAAAAACATTAACAACATAATATCTAGAGGATGCCAAAATCTGGACAGAGTAGAAACCATTTTAATTTTTAAAGTTGTTTAGCATTCATCTTGTTTATCTCAGTTATTTTTTGTACAAAGAAATATGTTTTGGATTTTGTTTTTACAGCAACTATAAAGTAATGTAAATACTGAAAAAGCTCAACAATAAGTTGCTGTCTCTTTCTCAGTTTTCTCTGTAAGGAGCTGGCAGCCAGCCTGCCTATTAAGTCTTCCACAAAACTCTAAACAGGCAGTGCTGCTGTTTCAACAGTGTTCCCACTGTGCATCCACACACTGAATTTTTCGTATGGCTGATTCACTCCCTTAAGAAAGGAATTGAACACTATCCAGAAAAATCAGCAACAAACATGTAGGACATGCATTAAAAAGTCTGTTGCTGGGGCAAGGCGACTTGCCTCAGTGTCAGCATTGGTTTTCAAAATGTATTTTGGCAAAACATCCATTAAAAGCCTGTCAATAGAAAATCAGAAATACTTAGACTCACATTCCCAAAATGGTGCTGCATTACTATGTCTCCTTCTATCATGTTAATTTAAAATATTCCAGGACATTTCATGTGGATGCAATGAAACAGGTCTTTAGAACACTCATATAGGCTATAAGCTTACCATGCTGTCTGGTGCTTGCCAATTCCACCTCAGGGGACTGTTCACATAGATTATCTTCTGAATTATAGCCTGGAACAGAAGATAAAAGGTAATATTGAACACAGAAAAGTTAATCCTTCAGATCAGTCTCCAATGCATTATAGCAGTGTAGAAGACTGAGGTAGCTGAGGTTTTATAGACCCCAACATTGGAAGAGCAGCCACCTTCTATCCACTGGGCAGGGAACCACAGCAGAAGTCATGTTCAAATGTGGTCTGTCAACTTGGAGACATTACAAGACTGAGAAAACCCTGTGTCTGATCAACTAAACCATTAAGCAGATAAAGTAGGAGTGAAAATACTAGTGCTCTGGTTTTGTACTTGAATGGCACTAGTAGCCTTGCAGGAAATATGAAGTGCCTGACTGGCACTAACAGCTGGTGTATCAGACACACCACACACACCTTTTGGTCTGCTCTGGAGCCTGGAGATGGGGGTGGAAGTGTGCAGGTGAATAGCTGAGGTTGAGTAAGTCCTGGGACCCATTTCCACACAGCAGGGTTTTGTCACAGCATCTGCTGAGATTTCAACATTATCATTGCTGCCTCCATGATGGGAATTCCTTTTTTGCTTTAGATCCATTAGCGCTGATGGGGAAAGAGGTAAACGAATAAGATTCAATGAAAAAATAGCATTAGACAATTTTTATTTATCTGCCCATACAAACATGACAAGCAGGCACAAAGAAACTGCACAACAGAGGCGCTAGTTTTGCAAGCTTTTCCATAAACAGTTCAGTAGTGGATAGGAAATTTCTGCCACCAGCTTGTCAATCATGTGTGCTCTCTGTAAAGTGTGGGAGTGACAAGGGCTGCTTAGTGCTGGTGGGAGGGTTGATATTATACATGCAACAATTACTGTGAAAGGAGGAAGAAAAGGAGCAAAGACATGAATCCAGAAAAGATAAGTGAGGTGTGAAATTTCCACAACATTATTCCTTGTAGGTACATTTTATAAGCACTTCAGTAATAAAATAGAATAAGGAAAAAGTGACAGTAGTCACGCTCTTACTCAAAGAAAAATAATGCCGATTTGGAAATTATCTAGCATGATCCACACACTAAGCTAACTGCTTTCAGGTTTAGATCTTTGCTGTGGGCAAGAGCTCAATCTTTACAAGGTTAAAATTCTGCTGCTCTTATGATGTTCTGGTGCAATGATTTTTAAGTGGAGTTCCTGGGATCTTAGGGGGAGAACAACAAAAAATGTCTGTCAGAATGTTACTTAGATTCAGAAAGCTGACAAATGGTTTTTTACTGATGCAGTAAATTAATTAATTTATTGCAATGTGAATGTAATACTTTAAGGCACACACAGAACAAAACTTGAAGAATTTACTACAGAAAACACACTTAATGAGATGCAAGATTCTAGTATTTTATACATTTCTATGGAATACTTGATTAAGTAATAGAAACTAAATGTTGAAAACACAGCAGAGTGCAGCAGTCAAAATAAACAGCTTGCAGAGACAATGGACAGATAGTTCAAAGCACAGAGAAGCTGAAAAGTTGTATTAGAGAAATGGATCAAGCTACTGTCATTTTAGATGGCTCCTGGAAGCTGACTTCAAGAACAATGTTTTGTCCCACAGTTTGTGTGGGCTCAAAGCACAGGGCCAGCACTTGCTCTTAGAACTGAAGTTTATGCTGTGCCTGGAGGGGCAATTACTGCCTAAAGCTTGGCATGCAAATCTGTACTTCTAATGGACTTTGTAGATGCACTTAACACCTTCCACAGACGCCAAAAATATTAATTGCCCAGGAAACAAACATTCTCTACAAATCCCAAAAAGGGCAGCAACAGGCTGTTCTGCCAGAGTCCTTGGTTGTGCCACTGAGGGACAGTTCTCAGAATGACAAGAGGGATGAGATCTTTTGGCCTCTCTGCTGTAGCACACTGCATCCTTGTTGCATATGATTCCCTAACAGAGTGGGGACTGGACCTGCACACTCATTTCAGAAGCTACCAGGTCATGATTGTGAAACAACAATAATTCTGGGCAATGGATCAAAGATGAAGGTTATTCCTTGCCTTAAAAGAACAAATTTATTTTCTTGTTCCAAAAAAATCTGTTGAAACTGAAGCAGCAGAAACTGAAACTTCATCTCAATTCAAGATGAATTTTCATAGTTGGAAGTGTAAAACCTTACTAAATATCAGGTTTGAATGCAAACATCAAGAGAGTTGGCTGAGAATAATTTTTCCAGTAGCTTCCACTCTATATTCAAAGCGAGATTATTTAAAAGCAGACAAAGATGTTAAAAAATCTTGCCTTTTGTAATCATTTAGTGGTACAGAATATTGGAAAAGTCTCTAGGATTTGAGACTATATGTATATTTTAGTAGGACTACAACACTGTAGAAAGCATAGCAAAAGCAAATCAGTTCAACACTTCAACTGGACGCAATGCAAGTATGTGATTGCAAGAAAATAACGAAGCAAACAGCAACTTCACTTACAACATGCACCACAGCCAATATACATACGCAAACTGTATGCCATGAGGTCCCCTAAAAGTGTGCTGCATTGAAGAAATGATCCACAGTGTGCAATAGTGATTCATCTTCTACGGGAAAGCTTAAGTCCATGTTCACTAATCTTTGCTTGTATTTAGAGTACTGTAAAGACATGCTGAGTGTTTCTACCAATGTGCGTGTTCTTTTAAGGTGTGGGGGGTTTTTTGTTTGTTGGTTTGGGTTTTTTTTTTTTTAAATATTTGTCAGAAATAAATGAAGATAAATGCTAAAGAGAAGGTGTTAGAAAACTCCCAATTCCGGGAAAGAAAGAGGCTCATTAGGAGAGGATGGGATGTCGGAAGAAGACCAGAACCGGAGCCGATTAGAGAAAGACTGATGATTCGATGGAGACTTAGGAGACTTTTCTTTATCCTTGCTTTTGCTTCTCAAAAAGGCAATCTTTTTGCGCAGTGCAGCTAAATTGTTATCACCCAGGTATCCCAAAAAGAAGAAGAAAAAAGGTAAAATAAAAGCATTGTAAGTAAAACTTTGTGTCTTAACACAGATCAAAGACTACACAACCAGTAAAAACAAAAAGACTAAACAATGACTAACACCTATATTGGAGGACTGATGAATGCGTAGTTAATCATAGCTAATCTGACTCAGATTAATGCATAGATTAACACATACACATAAAATATAAGCAAGTCCTTTAAGAAATTACTGTTAGATCACCCAAAATGTTTTTACTTAATAACATAAAATCAAATAGGTGTGCATGTTACTCAGTGATAACATACTCAAATGTCCTAGATGTATTCTAGGCTTGAATACTGATGGCTCCTTAACTCCCCGTAAGTGTGTTTCACATAACATCAAAACAAATGAAGCCTCAGAGACTTTCTGTTTTCTCTGGCACTCCACAAGGGCCGTGGTTCTGTGGAAACCCAAGCCCAAATTTCCATGTTGAAATCAGGATGCATGTTAAACCCTCAACATCCAGAATCACATGGATGATCCGAGACATATGTTTTTATTTTAAGTGAATAAATGACCTCAAAGAATTAGAATGGGGAGAGAGAAATATAAAACCCAATCAAAACAAAAACTTCAGGCAGACAGATACTTGCAGTAGTTTATAACAAGGGTTCTACTTTTTTCAGCTGCTCCCCTTGTGTTTCCCACACTCCACAGTGGGAAGACAGGAATTATTATTCAAGTATTAATTTCAAAATTGGCTCTTGAAAAGTATTCCTGGAGGACAATGATCTATATATAGAAGCTGACAGCAATGCTCTCAATAGAATAAACAAAGCTTGGGATATATATTACCTTTAATAAGGATGACAGAGTATTTATTTTGAGGAGCTTTTATTTAATTTTCCCATTATTAGGAACAACTGATTTACTGTATAAACTAACTAAACAGAAAAAGAAATCATTCCATCTTCCTTACGTTTGTCTTAGTGTTCAAAAAACAAAAAATCACTTCAACATTTTACAATAAGAAATTCCTAGTTTGATTCGAAGTCAAAACATGGCAAAGTCCTCCAAAATAACCAGGTTATGCTAAATTGGTATTTGCCATGTTATTTGTTTTGCATGTGCACCACCTGCTGGCAGTGGCTGTCAGCCAGATCATGCCTGTTAAAAGAGCAGCCTCTGCTCCTGAACCACACACTATTCTATGATCCAACTTCAAACTGAAACTGCTTTGCTGCAAAACCCCACTAAATTAAATATTTAAACCAAATGATTCAGTAACGTGCAATACATTTGGGCAAACCAAGAAACTTTATAGAGAAGTTGAAGGAAGAAGTACTAGACAAAAGGAAGAAATCAAATTAAAACCAACCCCCTACCTTCTAGATTTTACTCCAATTTTTAGTTTAGGGGTTTTTTGCTTACTTTTTTGCTTACTTACTTTTATTTTACTAAGAAACTCCAAAAAACAAAACAAAAACACCCTCAAACATCAAAAAGCCCCATAAAATATGATGTGATTGAATATTAACATATCATATATATTAAATATTTTAAAAATATTTTTCAGCTCCTGATTTTAGGCTGGGCATTCCTTACCTTTGTTTGAAGAACCCCCAGGGTTCTCTCTCTCTTCCACAGGGTTTGACCCTTGAGAGGTATTATCCTGAGACTCGTGTTGATGTTTCAATTTCTGGGAGGCAGACGGAGAGTTTACCATCTCTGGGGATTCAGAATGCCATGTGGGGCTTTCTGCTGCTGCTTTCAACCGCTCCCTTGTAGTCTCCTTCTTTGGCTTGATTAGTTTGACTAAGGCTCTGGCTCCAATCCAGTGGTTTTTCCTGATAAAGCAGGTTTTGTGAATGGAATTCAGAAAACTCTACAAGAAAGACTCCTGAAAGAAGTTTACAGCTGTGCTAAAAACAACAACTCATCCTACATTCTTATTTGTTTACTGTTATGAATTAGTTAAAAAAATGCAGCATAAATTTCACCGAGCTTGATATCCGTTTCTCCCCTGAAGTCAAAATTACTTTATAGAAATATTTCTTCAGCATGAGAAATGTGAGAAAGACAACTGTTCCCTCTGCTAGAATTCTAAACTACACATATGGACCTACATGAGACATTTTAACAGTGTGAAAAGCTCTACTACAGGAACAGACTGAGTAGGAAAGAAATCAAAACCACTTTAAAGTTGAATCTCTCTCTTTGCTAAGGCTATCAGTCAGAACTATGTATAGTGGAACTAGCTTGGCTCTTTTTTGTTGTTTTTAATATATTTTTTTAAGTCCTTTCTCACCAACAGATTGCTTATCCCCTTTGAAAGAGCAGCTCTGGAAGCTCCTAGTGCTGCTTAATCACCATATTGGGAGCAAAGTGGCTCTTTCACAATATATCTTGTTTCAGATTGCTGTATTAATATAGAGGGCTCACATGAGGTCCTGTGCTCTACATTAACACAACCTGCTGCTTCAGAGAATAACTGGCTGAGTTAGAGTGAAGATTGCCCTTATTTAGATAAAATTTCTGTTATCCCCAGTTAAAGAAAGCCTTTTCTTGCTCTCACAAATCTGTACAACAGCAGAACTGAACCCATCTGGGACTTACTTTTTTGGAGCAGGATCATAGAACTTGTACTGATCCATTATCTTCTCTTCAAGTTTTTCCTTGTGTCTTCTTAAGGCATTCAATTTATCACTGTCAGGGGGAAAAGCATATTCTGAATCAACTGTATGAAATTAAGCATAATCAAAAACTTAAAGACCAAGAGCCACCAAGAGAGGAGAGAGACTGAAATATCTTCCTATCCCAAACCTCCAGAATCCTACTGAGCTCATTCAGTCTGTTCAGAAAGTACAAAAGCAAAAGCCTACCAAAACTGCTGATGGATGATTTCGTGCAATAAGCACGAAAGGTGAAAGAACAACAGTAGATGGTGGTGCTAGATTACTCATTAACACCTCACCAGAGTTTGTTTGGTAGGTGTTAAGATTAACTATTTTTCACTCACTATTTTATTAATCTACACAGTGGAAGTTAGCAAATCTTATTTTCATTCAGGTAGTAGGCCAAATGTACCTCCATCACAGAACTGTCAGACACCGGGATAAACATGTTAGAATACATCTGAACCATATTCAGCCAATTTCAGCAAACAATTTCTAAAATTTCAACTGCATAACCCAGCACTGGTACAAAACTCAACTCAGTAACTCCCACGTCATCCTGATGTGCTTAGACTAAAATACTTAGGATTAAGAACACTTTTCTTCCTTCTTTTATACCAGTAACAGAAATTCACTTGCAGTGAGAATAGGATTCTTTGTAAAGGTACTGTATCTTTAAGCAGGGTATCTCACTTAAATGTGTCACCGTGTGCATGAAGGATGCAGCAATGTATGTTCATACACACATCCTTAAAAACTACATCAAAGCAGATCTTTCTTAAAGTGCAAATGACAAAAACTAGAGAAGTATGAATATTTGCTATTCTTCACGAACAAAATATAAAATGACTCTCAGAAGACTTAAATTTTTGTTGCAACTCAGCTGTTTCTCAGACTCTTTCCAAAACCAGTCTTTTTTGACAGATACCACTGAGTTTAGCATTCCATCTTTTATAACTAAATTTTCCACATAGGTTGATCTATACAATTTGAAAAGAGCTGTGCTTGCCCAGGTGTCTCCTGAACATTCCTTTGCGGTAAGGCAATGTGAAGAAATTTTGTGCCTTCTCCCATTACATGTATCTCCTACTTAACATCCCCTCTTCCAGCCAGATATTAAGTAGATCCATCACTCTGCTTCCTGTCCTTCTACTCCTGGTAGATGAGTTGTATTCTGTGCTTGCCTAGATGGCCTTTTTTAGGTTGCACAATTCAAATATCTTTTTTCTTACATGTACTGTTTCTGTTCTTCATGATACTGCTCCTTGCTCTCCATGGTCTGCTCCAGTAACATCTGATTCTGCTGGCTCAGCATCTGAATCTGACTCAGGAGGTGATGGTTTTCTTCTTCCAGATTTCCCTTTAGACGCGACAGCAGCTATTAAAGAAGACAAATTAATCTCTCCTCTGATCTGGCTTCCCTGGAGTGCACCATAATCAAGCTAACACAATAGCATGGCAACCTAGGATAAAAACTCATAAACTTCCAAGTATACGGGGGTGTTGTCATATAGTTTGACCTTCCATATATAGCATGTCAAAAACTTCACACAATGGCTGTCACCTCTCCAGCAGGAATGCAGCAGTAGCTGCATACCTACAGCTACTCACCTCACAGTGGTTGTCCAGCTTGGTCAGAGAGATATCCATGGACTGGTGCTGTTCCTTCAGCTCATCATAGCGAGCTTGCCAACGATTCAGCTCCAGCTGAGAGTTATTCAAGGAAGTTTTCAGCTCTTTAGTGTGTGAATGCAGCCCTTCATAGTCTGCCTTTAGTTGGCTGTGCAAGAAATTCACCCTAAACATGAAGAAACCAGCAGGCTTGTGAAGGACACTTCACAGAAAGAACCTCACATTCAAAGACCACACCACCAGTTTGCAGCTGTCACTAAATCAAATACAGTTCCAAAGAATAACTCCTAAGGACATTTTTATTCTAAGCATATAATAGACTTTTATTAGGAAGCAGTGACAGCATTATAAAAGACTTCAAATCCACAAAAGAACGGAAAAATACATGAAACATTAAACTTTTATTTCCTCAATATGTAAGAAACATACCACAAATTTCTGAGGCACAACGTATTTAAGAGCATTTATATATAAAGGCAGCTCTGTTTGGTACAACTAAACACTCACAGGTTATTTTTTTTCCTGATGCATAAAAAATGAGCATTTAAGTGTCTTGAGCTGTGAAACACTGTAGTACTGTAAGATGATACTGTGGCATTCTTTTGCATCTTTTCATAAATCTAAAAATGTCTACAAATCATGAAGACACAAATAAATAGATAATTAAAAAACATTAAATTCTGTATCTGCTGCCAGGTCAGCTAAGCCTGGCTCTTTGCCAGCATTGCAATCAACATTTTGCAATGTTTTTTGTCCCCGAGAAACTGAGTTAGAAACAGCAAACTTGAGGAAACCTGCTCTGCAGTGTTCTGAAGTACACTTGTACAACTGTAACTCAACTTAACATGCGACTTTTAAATATGATTCAACCTGACATCGCTTTAACTTAATACAGTCTTGAGCCCTTACTTGTACCAAACTGTTTCTCAATACACCTTCATAGTATGAACACTGGCTAGGACATAGGGATCCTGGATGTTTTACTGCTGCATTATGTAGAGTTTGGATGCTGGCTCTCAAAAGGGGTTCTGCCATGAGTTACCAGCTACACAGTGATCATGAGGCACTAAGCCTGCTTTTAATAACAGAAACGGCAGTTTTTTCTGGGCAGCAGAAAATAAAATAACAGTAGCTTCTAGAGCCAAATCATATTGTGTAAAAACCATAAACCAGCTCTCCTTAAGGGAAAAAAAAGCAGGGTAAGAACCACTTCACAGAATTCTAGATACTGTTGGGGTGGTTGGGCATTTGTAGTTCTGCCTAAAGGTACTTAGAAACAGCCAATTGCAGAAAACATCTGTGAACTGAGACACGCTGAAGCTTATTTTGTATGAACAAAGGTCCCAAGATCAGATCACATCTGAAGCACCAAACAACCGTAGATGATGAGAGTGCTCACGAAGCTGATAAACCTTAAATGAGTTAAAATTATTAAATTAATAAGACAGAAATTTAGAAAAGAGATGACACATTAATGAAGGTATTCTGGAGTTACAGTCAACACAGCAAAACAACCATTGTTTGCATAACTGACTTTTTAATTGACTTTTTAATTTATAGAATTTAGAGAAGGAACCATACCTGTCCAGTTCCTCCCTCAGCTTCTGGTTTTCCCCAGTGGTTATTGCATTTGATCTTCTCTCTTGTTGCAGAACCTCTCTCTCGGTTTTTAAAACTAATTCCAACTCTTTCAATTCTTCCTTGTGTTTCATTAAACTGTTGTATCTGCAAAAGGAAGAGTAGCATACTCTCAGCTTTCATTTAAACGTTTTTCTTCCTCTGGGTTAAGATTTTTAACAGGTAACACCAAAAGGACCAGAAAGCATTTTTTTTCTGCCAGCTTAATTTCATCCACATGTGTGCTTAAACATCTACAAAGGCTTAAGTTTTCCACACTACACACAAAAATTCAGCTTAGTATACAAGTCAGCAGAGACAGCTTCAGAAAAGAAAATAATCAAAAAAAGCAGCATTTTTTCAGCAAACTGGAACACAATTGCCAGAATCTTGCTTCAATTCCAGATTCTGGTCATTTGGTAAAAAATATCAGATTCTCCAGGGTGAGTGGAAACTGCACCACTAAACTGGAAACACATTCACGAATAATGTGAGTGGCAGGTGTTGAAAACCTGACTAAAAAGCAGCAGACAAAAAGCAACAAGAAAGTACTGCCATGAATTTATTAGGTAACAACCTAATGCATATTAGTTTATATGCACAGGTAATAGCATCCTGCATAGGTACTAATCTCCTGCATATTCCAGGCAGATGATGAGGAGAGTATCAGTGAGTTGACAGTAAAACACCATTAAGCAGGGGCTGACTCACCTGCCTGAGTCGCTCTACTTGTTCACTAGTGAGAAAACCAAGAGCAACGTTGGTGTTTTCATCCAGGCTGCCACTGTTATTTGGTTTATGTAACTTGTGCATAAACCACTCAGGGTGGGGAGATGAGTAGAGACAGAGGGCTGATGCCATCAACTCTTATCTTTAATTTTGACCTCTGGAACACTAAAGTAAGAGATGTGTGGAACAACTCCTCTGATATTTGGCACAGGCAAAAATTAGGCAGGCTCAGCCTCCCTGAGGTGCTACACCACCTGCATTCAGAAAATGCTGCAAGGAAATCAGGTGGATTGAGTTTAATTTATAGAATTCAAGCTGTTCCCAGATTTTTTTAAGTCTGGTGGCCTCTGTCAGGATCTATGACCATACACACACATCAGCAGAGGCCACTGGGGACAATGGTGCAGTAAATGTCAAAAGTCATCAGCACATTTTTCGGTGACTGTAATAAAAGGATATTGCCCCAAAATATCAGATACATATGTGTCAATAATGGAGAAATAGTCTTCTAAGCAATTTTAAAACAGAAATTAGGAGGAAGAGCAGCACTGCTTAAAAAGCTAAAGAGAATAAGCAGCAGCAGCATCTTTCATGTCAGCAGGGATAAATGCAGAGCACAGTTACTCTGCAGTCATGAAAACTCCAAAACAAAACCAAAACAAGCAGACAGCACCAAATACATTGATTCCTGCCAACTTGTTTTTCTTTCAGGCTACCATTCCCTTCATCCCAGGGTCAAATTACAGCCTGTCCCAAATTCCAGTCCATTGAAGGGCCACACAGAAAAGTACCTGTCTCCCAGACAAAAGCTGCTTTATGCTATTCATTCCTAGTAACAGCAGTAGACTTTAATTAACCGTATTTATTTGTTTTCTTCCTTCATTCAGCTCCGGGACATTTCAAATTCAATGTCCGTACAACAAATGGAAGAACCTAAAAGCAGAGGAAGGTTTCACATCCAGCTCCAAGAAGGATTTTAGACAGACTGCGTGCCAATCCAGAGTCTGAGAAGACAAAATCCACAGTCAGTCCTTTGGCAGAGATGACCATGGCTGCCTCTGCAGAAACTGTGTTGTAAATTCTTCTGCCATTTCCGGATGATAGGGTTACTCTGTTCATTTTTATCCAAGCCCTCTATTTTTTAAGGAGGGCTGCTTATAGGGAAGCAGTATACCGGTCCAGTTATACCAGCCTGGCCCAGCACCACAGGCTGCCACACTGAGCCTGAGGTAGACCACAGCTGCTCTCCTAGTTGTTAGATGAAAGGTAAGAAAGGGGAGACTGTCTGCAAAAATGCACATAATTCTGCATCTCTGGAGCTCTAATGAAATCACCAGGTAAAATTTTCTTGTACTCCAGATTCAGCACAGAGTCCACCATTTGACCACAACCTGTGCAACCTGACAAGCTCTACCAACAGGAATAAGGCCACCCACCCTGTGAGACTATTCAACATTCATGTTCATTTGTAAGCTTCAGGCTCTTGGACAGAAGGGCTTTAAAAAAACATGCATACAGAATCCCCTTTTGCTCTGATACAATTCATTCCTAGAACTCAACAATCATGTTCCTCTTTACTCCTTTTGGCTTTCACTCTTTCTGCTGCCTTTTTAGGAGGAACACTGAGGGCAGGTATTTGTGACTGACAGAACTTAAGAAATGGTCAGCTATGATAAAAAGCATGTGGCAATAGGAACCCAGAAAAATAATTACCAGTCAGCACTGGTAACATAACAATACAACTCTGTGCAATATGCAACCTCCACAGCAGTGTCTCTGCCAGATTAGACTTCTCCAGAGTAAGCTACAAAGAAGTGCTCAAGGATCTGTTAATCAATCATAGCTACCAAGTTATTACCTTCCCTTAGTAACATGCAGTGTGTAAAGCAATTTTAAAATGCAGCAGGAGAGGCCAGCCTTCCTGTGTCAGCCAAACACCACAAAGCCAAAAATCTGCTATTAATGGTAAAAGACCCCACCATACTAACTGTCCTTTTATTGCTAAGTCAAACCCACACATCTGCGGTTTGCTGGGCTGTGACAGGCCATTTCACTGCAGTTACACACAACCCATTATTAAATGCACACTTTAGTGTTAATACTGTGCAGACAGAACCAAGAGAGATTTGATGAAGTTTGCTCAGGTGCAGAAAATATTCTGTGATTAGAATGCATCAGAGTGAACTGCACGAACCTTGGGGACCTTGGCTGTACACGGTGCTAGGTGTCCACACACTAGCTAAAGTTGCTGTGGATTTTTCTAGATGAGCTGCAGTCATAGGTTTGTGGAGAAGTGTAATTATGCCTTAAGCACTAGAACTATGATTGCAGTGGTGTCGCCAACTGAGAAAAAACAATTCCTTGGACTTGTGACAAGCAAAACCCTTCTCTTGAACATCGCATAAGCAAACTTCTTGGCTGCACTGAGTTGCTCTGGGGAAAGGTGGTGCATTCTAGCTGAAGTTGAAATTGAGATATTCCATTTTAGCAGTTAAATGCCTTAGAGTAGCATAAGAAAACAGTTTTCTTAAAGCTGTTTTTTAACTTTCTCCCTTCTGCTCCCTCAGCCAGCTGAACTGCAGAGCACATGATGGAGGAAAAACAAAACACACACTCAAAAAAGTGGCTGCTTCCTAAAAGCCAAAAGGTTGTTCTTGGACAAATCACCTTGATAAGTATCTGTTGAGACTGATCTGCTGAGGAGGACACTGCGCTCTTAAAACTGCCAAACTCAACCTGCTTTGAGTGTAGAGAAGGCCACCATCTGTTCCCCTGCAACATCTCTCACTGGCAGTCACATCTCAGAAACAGAAGTCCAAATTGTTATTCTGGGGAATGGTGATTGGAGCACTTATTGCTACAGACAACCTATTCTTTGAAAAATACTTTTTCCTTAAGCTAGAGCTGTTTGATATTTGGTACTCATCAAGCAAAGAAAGAACAATGCCTTAACACACTGCAGCAGTATGATAATCTCAAGCAAAGCCTGAATCAATGAGAACCATTAATCAGTCTGAGAGAGACTTGGTAAGCAGGAACAGTGTCTGTGAAATCACTTACAGCTCATTTAGTCGACAGCCAAGCAGCTGTTCTGTCACACAGCCCTAGTGGATATTTTAATCACACTAGGTTTATTTCTGTACTTTATAAAAATCTACCACACATTGTATTTGACAGCTCCTTAGTCTTTGGGAAAGAAAAGTTTAATGCCAGTTTTCAGTCCACCATCAAGGATCACCACTGAGTCGCTCTGAACCCAACTCATGATCTTGCATCGAAATTAAACCTAAATACAAGCATTTTGAGGAAAATCACTGAAATGTATAAGAAAAGTTTTGAGAGGTGGGGAAAGCAGCATTTATGTAGTAGTAAATTATGTATATTGTTCAATCCATACACAATTGTCAGAAAACGACAGTGATTAGAGACTAAACAATAAACAGATTACTGATTCCCTAATCCAATTGAAGGGCCTGAAGCAAAAGCTTTAGATTGTCAGAACTAGAAGAAAATAAGTAATACAACACTATCTCATAGCTGGGTCAATATGGTTTCCATCAGAGAGCCTCCTTTGACATGGCATGGATATTTCTCAAGATACATACTACTCATGGGCAACTACCTATGCGACTTGCAGACTTCATGATGAGAAGAGATATTGTGCACAGTAGAACTGTGAAAATCTTTTTAAAGCTTCATGTTTTTATAGCACAAATCCTTAAATACAGTAAAGGCATTTAAGCTACTTCTGACAAAGCATTCCCAATACCGAACCCATGGTTACTAAAATATCACGAGTCACCTTTGGTCTGCCACCTTTAGAGGTCTAAAATTTACAGTCTAGAGCTTTGCAATGTCCTAATGAGACATTGCAAGAATGAGTAGACTCTTTTTCAGAGGAACAAGTTAGTAATTTCTGTTTGAAATTGTAGAACAGCATTTAAGGCAAAAATTATAATGTGGGTACATTCTGGCTACACTTATACCTCTGAGCAGCGAGCGTACCTCTCACCAAGACCTTTGTGCTCCAGATCCAGGTTTTTGTGTAATGTTTTCAGGCAGCTGTGCTGGTTTATTAGCATTTCATACTCTGCAGACTGCCGTTCATGCAGTGAAGCAAGGTGTTCATGGTCTTGAAGCAATGACTCATACTCTGCTTTCAGCTGCTCCTTCTGTTTTAGTAGATTTTCGTTCTCATTCTCCTTGGTTGTCTGCTGATTCTGGAGTAAAGCATTCTGGGCCATCAGTGAAGCACTCTGGGAGCTGAGAGTTGAATTTTCTACCTAAAGTTTCTCAAATAAAAAGAAAGTATTACTTTTTCACATCTACTGGTACATACAACAAACATTCTGCAGAACCTTGTATCCATATAGAGTTGGTCAAGAATGCATCCCTTGGCTCGTAGACTTGAGAGATCTATTGAAAATTTGGCGTCATTTTGGTATTACTGTTGGTTGTATGCACCACATAAAACCATGCTATCAGCAGTACGAAAATTATCACAATAATCTCCAAATTGTTTTACTAGAAGCTCTTGAGCCTGAAGACCAAGATGAGCTGGAATACTCACAACTCAATTGCTTCTCTGACAATGATGTACAAAGTCAAAAGTTATCCCACACTTGTGTACCAGTAATGAAAGCCTAAGTTCACCCAAACTCAAAAATATTAACCGCACCACTGTCTATGTGGACTGTACTCCTAACAAGTCTGGTTTCAGTAGACAGGTAGTGTATTGATTTTATATGTTGCTAATATAACGCAAATACAGGTGAGAAATAATTAAAGAGAACAACAAAAAAAAAATCTCTGAACATGCAAGAGGAAAAGCTTGTAAAGTCAAAGTCACAACAAAAAAAAATTAGAGCTAATCCAACGTTGTCCTTTAAAACTGGTCTCTTTCCCAGACTAAGTTTATTTTTTCAAAATTCAAGTAATTTTTAAGAGTATCTGTATTCCACTGGCAACTTCAACATTTTGTCTGAAAGTATGATTCCAACTGTGATTGGAACTCATTGCTACAATGTTTCTTGGGAGTTGTCTTGAGTCTTCTTTCCATTTCTTCCAAGCTCTTTCACAGGCATAGCATTAACAGAAATAAAAGAGCAAAGTTCTTTTATTTTAGAAGTGCAGCCTCTGGAGTAACACATCCGGATTTTGGTGTATTGTTCTTAACAAATTACACCTTCTTGCTGAAGACAGCTACCAGATATTAGTTACAGAGCCAATTTCCCTCCTAGCTTGTAGAAATTTAGACGTCAAACTAAGCTCCGCCTTATGGGCCTTATCTTTACATCAGCCTACCAACACAAACATTTACTTATTAGCTGTCATCTTCTACACTGCTATAATCAAATCCAGTCTCCTGGCACAGAGGTGCAAGGTTGTCCTGACCTGGAGTTTGGCTGTCTGCGTCTGCAAGGCAGTATTGTGCTCCTGAAGGAAGACATTTTGCTTCTGTAGTGTCAAGATTTGATTGTTGAAGGAGACATTCTGTGTTTCCAAATGCTTTAGCTGTTCCTTAAGGAGCTGCTTCTCCGTATGCAGGGCTGCGTTCTGAAAGAGAGATGGCATTGAAGGGATGACAGGAAGAAAAGAAACAGCTGTACTAATCATCTGGAGTCCTATCAAAGATAAGAACCGATTAGTGATGACCATTCTGCAACAAGTGTGCAAAAGCAAACTCTTCCCGGTATTAAACGAAGGTAGGACAGATGGGTTCAATCTCTGCAAAGGGACATGAGACATATAAAGCATTTAAGTCCCACGCAGTCCTAAGAGGCTCCCAAAGGATTTGGTACACTTAGGTGCTCCAGAAAACACACCAGATTCCTTTAAGCTCAAAAATTCGGTTTCCAGCGACCCATTCTTGATCGCAAGAGCAGTCTATGAGCTAAGAGGAAACAGGAGAAGGCTTACATTCCTTTCCAGTTCAATTGCCCTGTCCTTCAGTTTCAGCAGCTCTGTGGTAGCCTCTTGGTGTCCCATTTCCAACTTCTCATTCATTTGCTGGTTGGGAATGAGTTCCTCTGCTGAACACCTCAGTGACTTCTGGTCATACTGCCCATCCTGTTGAGTCTGCTTAAGTGCATCGAAGTCCTTCTTCATCTACAAAGCCAACAAGCAACAGCCTTCAACACTGAGTGAACTGGGTTTATGCATTAATAATGAAGGGATATGATGCTCCTCTCTTGCACTGTACAGACTTTCAAAGTTTCAACAACGTTTACTGCACAGATGGGGAAACTGAGACACAGAGAAGTAGAAGAATCCACATCTCTTGGCCTCCAGTCAGGTGCCCTTTGACTCAAGGTCACTGTCACCTAACAAATAGGTTGTTCTTATGTAAGATGTTTCAACTGCAGCCTTCCTCAGCCTATGTTTCCACTAAACCAGGCAGAAAAACAAGACCACGGCAATGAAAAAAACTCCATGGGAAAATAGATCTGTAAAGAGTAATTATGCAACAAAACCCTCCTGCTGCACCCCTAGCCTCAAATTTTTTATTAATTTGGTGTTGTTATATAGAAAGGGACAAGAAAAGGCAGTCCAGTTAAAAAGGGTTCTTGGGAAGCCTGTGTTTGGGGAGGGGCAGACAGAGCTGACCTGTTCTTAAAAACAAAACAAGAAACTCCACAAAAACTCCTCAAAAAAATCCTCAAACATGTGAATATGCAGAACAGCAATGGGAACAATTAAAAGTCACTTAACCTCTTACCATATTTAGATCATTCTGTAACTGCTGGTTCAAGTTCAGAGAGTCTTTCACTTGAGCTTCCAGCATTGCAATCTTTTCCTCTTTCAAAGCTAGTGTTGATTTCAGTGCTGATTCAGTTTTGCTCTCCAAAACCTTGTATTTTCTGAAAAACACAATAACAGCTCTCCAATTCTGCCACTAGGATACGAGCCTATATCTATATAGCAGACTTCACCTTAACCCGTTCCAAATCTCACTACATATTAAACTATATTTATTCTTCAGGAAAATTATTTCCTCTACTGCTGCAGATTGTTACTGATAGATTATAGCTGGGGAACTTGCTTTTGGAGAATCCAGTCAATTTTATTAGAGGTAACACAAGCATGGTTGTACAGAACTATCAAATAGTTACATAACTTGGGGGGGGGGTGTCTTTCTCTTTTTGCCCTAATTAAAGAAATTTCTTCTCTTTTTATATTCTTGACAAGGAGAAAAATTCAGTCTAAAGACTCCTATGAGATGGGTATGTTTCTCTAAATAGGTCTTACCAAGAAGCCTATATACGCATGGGTTGTTGTGTTGGGGTTTTCTTTGTTCATCACTGTAGGACTTGCAAAGGAATTTCTTGCAATCAGGAATTTCTGAGGTAGTATCTATGCTTATATTAACAGGTGGCTGGATCGCCAATTACATGAATTAATGACAGACACTGTTGAATAGACAATGTTCTTACTTGTAAGGAGACTATGAAGAAAAATACACACTGAAATAGCTACTCTGCTTGGAATACAGGGGAACTGTAGAAACACTGCTAGCATGGAGAGATAAAATAGCATTTCTTCCTTCCACCCAAGAAAACAATTTGCAAAACCTACAGTATATTGCCAAGCTTGCCTCAGAAAAATGCGGTTTATATCCAAAATTGTTACAAGCAATTGGAACCAGACAGATGAGAACCAAAAAGAAAGGCAGAGGGCTTGGAGATAGGCTGAGTTCAAAAGAATGACGAGGAAAGTTCAGTTTCCTTACGTGTCATCATTGCCATTATCATCCTCTAGTAGCAGCTCTTTGTTCAATCCTATCTTCTCCAGTTCCTGGCTCAGTTTGTCCAGCTCACTAGACAACTGTTGATTCTTCAGCTTCTCCAGGACCAAATCCTGTAACACCACTGACATGATTAGTTGTTCTGCAAAGGGTGGTGATAATTATCCAGCACTATACACATACTTGTTTTTAAAGTACTGAAAAAGTCATAGGATAAAATCCTAGTTTCAAGCAGGTCAGCTAAAATTCTTCATCAGTGACAGATGAAAGCAGAATTAAATTGACTGCTTTTATTTATAGGTTACTTGAAATAAATCTGTAGAATGCTTCTTTTGGCCTTTGTCTCACCCACTGTACTGAATTACTTCAGCCAATGCTGGCATCATGCCCACCTGCCAAAGGAAGGAATGTGTGTGGGGCCAGGAGAGACCCCATCTTTGTGCCACAGAGGGATGTGTGCAGGGCAGGGGACACCAGCAGAGGGAGTTCCCACCTCTAAGCTAAGACAAAAAGCCCTGCCAGCACTGGCACAAACACAGAGGAGCAACTGGACTTCAGAATGAAAGTTTCCTGAGATAATACCTCTAAGATGGCATTTCCAAGGGACTTGGTAACAGGGTCAATAGTGAATAGCACACTGAATTTCTAACATACGGTGAATTACTGCCCAAAATTTGAAAAGCATATTTACATTGTAGTCCAAGAAAAAGGACAGCTCCAGAGACTAGAGATCTTGGTGACTTATTCTGGTATCTACTGATCCAGTTTGGTTCCATTCAGGTTTCTTTGTGAAGAAACTTAAGCAGAACCTGACAAGGAAGTCATACAAGGGGGAGACTTGTAAGGATGGAGCTGTACCAGAAAGTATATTGGGACAATGCTTTGCTGTTATGCCAGGGAAGTGGTCTGTATAGAAATGGCCTGAGAAGAATAATAACACCAGCTTGCATTTCTGTAAGGAACAAATTATTTTTGGGACATGGCCAAGTGCAAAGATCCCTACCATTCAAAATTCTCTGAAATACAAGTGTACCATGGAGAACCACTTTGCTCACATTTCTGCTAAAAGTTTTCTTAAACAATGCAGGAAGAAAGAACAACAAAGTTACTGAAGCACTGCAAGTAAAGAAAAAAGATTATCCTGAATATCAAGCAGAAGCAAGAATAATATTTTTAAAAATACTTGGATAAACTGTAGGTCTTCAATAGCCCTCTGATAGCACAAATTTAGCCATGCATTCATTCACATGGCAAGGAAAAAAAGGTATGGTTTTAGGTTAGTGCTAGTCCAATGGTCTGTAAATAGGTCCTTTCAATATCCATGAACTCCTTCTGTAGAATTTGTAGAAAGTAACTAAGAAAAAGATGGGCTACTGCATGGGTCTGCACCATCGGAAATTTGCAAAAGCCTGAGAAGGGAAAGATTAAAATGGAGCCTTCTCAGAAATGCTATTATTTTATTTATTTTTAAGGAAAGTTGGATAGAAACATAACTTGGGACTGTTTCAAATGTTTCTGATAAGACTTTTTTTATCCTTCTCAAAATTACACTAATGCTTCAAAAACTAAAATAAAACTAAACCTTCAAATAAGTAATTGCTTACTGCATTAGTCTTGCTAAACTTACTTATTTCACTGAGCTACAGCAGCTGGGACAGGCAATGAGAGCAAGCTGCAATAACCTGAATCTGCTCATATAAGAGTGTCAGGTTCTAGTATACACATCATTAGACTGCCAGTGTCTTAATGCTCGGTACTGGAAGAGATCACTGCTGCTTGGCACACTCTCACTTGGCAGGGAAGCTTCTGGGGAAAAACACTGTAAGGAGCTGTAAAGCAGAAGCCTGGTGCAGCTGTTACTGAAAGGGTTAGGTTGGTCAACTGGGATGGTTCTGGTCTGTCTCAGAACTGAGATGTCAATGGGTCCTCAACAAGTGCTCTAATTTCTAGGCTTGAGATTTAATCTACTGAAGCTCTCAGCAAACAATTTTGTGGTTCTCTAACAGGGTTAGAGAAAGTACCAAAGTCTTTGGTTTACAGACACCACATGGGAGCTGTGTTAAAACCTTATTCTGCATGAAAGAAGATGTCATTTTGAGACTGCGTTGTGGTCACAAAGTAGTACACTGAAATTTTTGCCATATTCCATTCCCCAAGGCAACAAACAGCATCCAGTGATGGCTGTTAAGGCTGTGAAGATCTCCTATGAGACAAATGTCTTCCTCAGATACCTCAAAAAAAAAAATATCATCATAAAACCCAGCAGAATTATTTTGCTTACCTCTCTCAGTGTAGCTAGTGTTCTCTTATCAATTGTAACTTGCTTTAGGAGATCTTTATTGTCCTTTTCAAATTCTTTCAGCTTATTAGATGAATCTCTGAATCGAGCAATTTCCTTTTCTAGTGTCTTATTTTCTTTCTCAGCAACTGCCAACTTTACTGTACTATCATCCAAAATAGCATCTTTCAGCTCCACTTGCTGCCAAAGCCGTTTAGTTTCTTTCTCTAGCATTTTTTTGTCTTTCTCAAGCTGAGACATTTCTTGTTCTAGGGCTTTGTTCTCTTTTTCTAACTTCTCTAGCCGTTTGGCAGAAACCTTTAGCTCCTCAAGGTTTCTCTGAAGGACCTGATTTTCACTCTCCATTCCCTGTACTTCTTTTTCTAACTCTTGGATCTTTTTACTGCTGTTCTCCACAATTTGTTGAAGTCTCTGGTTTTCAGAGTTGACACTCTGATAACTTAGCTCCAGCCTCTCTGACTTCTTGTTCATTGCTTTTAATATTTCCACATTCTTTCTTAAGTCCTCTTTCTCCCTCTCCAAATCTTTATTTTCTGCTTCTATTTGTGCCATTTTTGTGCTGGTAAATCTCATGGTCTCCACCACTCTTCTGAGCTCCAGATTTTCTTCATCCAATTGCTTGTTGTCCCTTTCCAGGTCCCCAAGCCGGATGGAAATATTCTGCAGCGTGTCCAAGGATTTTCTTAGCTTCCTATTTTCCACTTCTAGATCCCCATTCTCCTGCTCAAGAACTTCGACTTTTTCTGTCACTATTTTCATCACTGCTGCCTTCTTTGTGAGTTGTTCATTCTCCCTCTCCAGCCGGTGGAGTTCTTTTTCCATTTCTTCCACTCTTTCCACTTTTTCTCTAACTTGGTCAAAATCCTTTTGCAATTGCTTCTTCTCAAATTCCAGCTTGCTCAGTTTGCTACTTGTCTCAGTAACTGTTTCATGAAGGATTTTGTTCTCTTTTTCAATATCTTTCACTCTTGCCTCGCTGCTCACTTGTGATCTTTGTCTCAGGGACAAGACGACTTGATTAAGGTGATCATTTTCTTGTTTAAGGTCCTGTATCTACATAAACAATCAGCAGATGTTACTCATCTACCTTACAAATGCAGTTCAAATTAGTCGTAAAGCAGACAGACAATTGTTAATAAAACCATGTCCATTTCATCCAAGACAAATTTCTCAACAGTTTTCCCAGACTATAACCAAGAACCCAAACTACTGAAAAAACTTGTTACCTCCGGTAACCCATGATTTTAATAAACTGAAAATAGTGCTATACTCCTGCTACCAGGTAAGACAGCTGAGGCAGAAGGGGAAAGGAGACAGAAGACCTCCAAAGAACACGTTTTCTTACAAATCATTCCTAATAAAGGTTATCTTTCTGTCCAGGTTTACCTTCATCTTTGGGATCTGAAGACTGAAATTATCTCTGATAAAGAGTCAGAAAGCTCAGAATGCTTGAAAATGTAGAGCAGTTATAGATGTCACTAAGGACAGACTTTCTGTAAGGACAGTACATTTATCCCAATTTATTCCACTGGTCAAGCTACTGTAACTTAGACTGCAACTTGTATTCGATTCTTATACTAGACAATGCTGACAGAAATCAAAAGGACTTACACCTGAAAAAATTCCAATCTGCCCCTTTCTGGCAACTGAGGATATTTCTGGTTTTCCTTCCTGCCCTACCTTTAAAGCATTTATTAATTCTTGCCACAGATAGTCTGTATTTGTTTTAACTGAAATGTAAGACTTTGCAGTTTCCCAGGGCTAAGTCTGGGTAAGAATCCTTCAAGATGAAAAGCACTACACGAATAAGATTATTTTGCTATTTAATCTTCACATCACAAAAACTTAAAGAGTAAATTTTAATACAGGTTGAGAATATTCAGACCAGTCTCTAATGATCTGTGTCTGTGTCTTCTTCATTAGTCAAATTAATACAGATGATACCTTGCACGAACCTGTAATAAGAGAGTTTCCAGGCACTGCACATGAACTGCAGCACAGCAGTAAAAACTGAAGGACATTTAAAATATCAATCCAGAAGTAATAAAAGCTTTCTCAGCATCTTTTTTGTACAGAACAAAAAAGGTTGCATGGTTAAAGAACCTCAACTGAACTGATCAGGTCATACATCTGGCAAAAGACCAATCTTCTGCAATAAAATAGGGATTTATTTGCATATCCTAAAACCAGTTGGTATTCCATTTAGTAAGATCCAGAGGTTTTATTCGCCAAAGAGGGAAGATCTATCTTTTTAAACAGGACAGATTCCCCTATGGTAACAAGAGCAGAAATTAGCAAAACATGCTGAGCTTTTTGACTTGAAGAAGCCTTTAACCTATACTTGAACAAGTTCAACCTGCATTAAATAGTTCTCAAATTGCTCTATCTCCCTGAGAGAACATCATACTCTAAATGACATCACTAAATTACCACTACTGAGCACATGTTGTTATATTATATTTGTGAAGTTTGCACCTGTCTGTCTTTGTCAGCTTTTAGAGTCTCCATGACGACTTGTAGCTGCTCTTTATCTTTTATCAGCTCCTCACTCAAGGTTTCCAAATCTTGATTACTTTGCTTCTCTTTTTCAATTTGATTTTGCAACTTCTCAATCTGTGCAGAGAGAACACAGCAAACCACATCATCCACAGTTTGACATAAAGACTGTTTGCACTTCTAAGTTATTTTGAAGACCAGAGAGGCATGAGATAGGAACTGTGGCTAAAAGATTAAATCCTTCTCCTTTGCAGCTTGCCAGTCTCAGAGGAGGAAAGGGACTGTTTTGTTTTTCTCACAGTGCCAAGAATCTCCCTCATGCCTATTAAGATCAGAACATATACGGTATAGCAGTAAAAAATGCTTCGTTCACCTGCCTGCCTGAATGCCCTGTTGTGCTCCTGTCAACAGTGATGAAGTTTCTGGTGCTCACCTTTCTGAGGGACTTGCCTCCTCCTAGCCTCTCCATTACTGATGTCTTACTCTACCAGTGAATGTAGAGAAAGTTATTAAGACACTTCAGTGAGCAACAGCATTAAAAAAACCCAAAACACCAACCTAAAACAGGAATGGAGGAAAAGCAGTAAAGCACTGGAGTTACCAAGTTTACCCTCCCTCTCTCTGTGCTCTGTTGGCCCTCTTTTCCCCAGTGGGTGACAACACTGGATTTGAATCATCCGTAAATAAGGCTCCAGTCCTACAATGAATGATGTATTCATACTCAGTTCTTTTTAAAGTTGTTCTTGTAATGCACAAAGAACTGAAAAGCAGTAGCTCTTCAGTATTTAGAGCCCAGAGGCTCGGAGAGCTAGGCTAGGTTCCCTGAGTCAGGAAATGTTCCTTTTTAAGCTTGTAAGGTACTGTGAGCACCTACAGCTCTGCACAAGTATCAGCTCATTTTTGTGTTGGTATTATGAATTCTGCCAACAGTGAAAATGTCAGTGAAAGAGGTATTACACATAACTTACAAGTGGGAAATAGCTGGAGGCTGGGCTCTGCCTATGTCAACATGCGCCTCATTACAGGAAGTGTTTAAACAAGCAGGGGCTGCCCAGATTAGAGATAAGGAGGGTTTAACAGTCAGAAATGTAACCATGCTGAGGTTCATTGGTCTCAAAGGAGCTGTTCAGAGAAAGCTGAAACAAACTCAGTAGCTCAGCAATAGCTGATCTTTCCAGAAAACTGGAGGCAAGTAAGACATTACTGTTTATAGCCTATTTCAGTAAGCCAGAAAGGGAGAGAAAACAGACGGGTGCTTGGGCTGCTACTACTTGACTGTGCCCGAAAGGAGGGTTTTCTATTATTAGCACCTCTGAAAAACTTGCAAGAAAGGAAAAAAAGATGTATGTGACTTTTCTTTCATAACATCTCCTACTGTACTACCTGAATAATCCCATTTTGGCTACATGATGCTTCTAAGCACTAGATCAGTATACAGACAACCATACTCAACAACTTTTGGAAGTCCCAGATAGTGGATGAAATCTCAGCCCAGTTCAACAACTTTAGAGAAGCAAGATTTTTACTACGGGTATCTCAGGAAAATTGCAAAAAAGCCCCAAAGGGCACACAACATTTGAGAAAAACACTTCTTTATCTTTTGTCCTCTGACTTATACATGCTCAACTTTAACAGTCCTTCAGAACTGTTGCACTTTCACTTGTCTACTGTAGTAACCATTTTTCAATGAACCACACAGACTTTGCCTATTATTTTCCCTTTCCCCTTTGCAAACCGTGCTGTGGGCATGGGTACCCTCTAATTGAGAGGATACATGTGTGAGAGAAGTACAAAAACATTTGAGAAAGGCAAGATTAAAACAAATTCAAACATCTCAAATCAAAATTATTTTACATATGATGTATCAGGTCTCTGTAAACTGACACTGATTGTCTTGCACAGACAGAATACTGTCTACCAATTTTTTTTGCAAAATTTTCCTGAATGGCAGGTGAAGTCCTTCAACTTGAGTGGCCTGTGGTATTCAGTCAGCAGCTCTCATCATATTCTGTGTTTTACTGGTGAAGAGTTCAACCATTTTACTTGCTCTTAAAAATAGTATTTTTACCTGCCATTTTTTCCTTAATTGCTTTGAAATATGTTGTACTCTCCTTTCACCACACAGGCGTTCTCCACTACTGGTTTTTGTCTTACAGAACTGCCAGACCTGTAGGTGACCCCACCATGTCAATGCATTCATCATCATCAAAAACATCAGACTAATTTTGGAATCACAACTGTTGGCACCAATACAGTGCCATAACGGGAGGTGCCCACAGGAATCTGCCTGGGGCAAAGCCAAAGGTTCACCACAGTTGTTCAGGTGACTTACATTGCTGTACACCACAGGTATCTGCTGAGTGCTTTCTATGCCTCGATGTCAAATTAGAGTAGGACTGAATTACTCATTCTCAACAGATCACAAATGGAAGTGTGGAAGGAAGATTACAGTGAACTGAACCTTTGCAGTTTTCCTTGTTCACAAAAGAATGACAAGAAGCACAACAGGTCTCTACTTCGCAAATGAATCTCTCCAGAAGACAGAATGATCCAGTGATGGATACCTGTTCTCCCTGGCAGAGACATGGGCACTCTCCTTGTTACAATCTGGTAATCCACAATCAGCATTTCACATCTAGATTCTTTCTCCCCTTGTCCTTTAAAGCATTCGGTTAGTTCATAGGTAAGCCAAACTGAACAGAAATCTTACTGTCTCACACACACAGGTTACAGCAGTAATGGGAAAAGGAGAAATGAACTTTATATTCTGGATAATTTATCTAAGGTAGGAATGTGGAAAAATTTGACATGAAAATTGTTTTATACTTAGATTAGCAACAATTCTCTTTCCCCAGCAGCATTTGGCTCAATTAATCATAGTTGAGGACTCGAGTTGCTGGTCAGAAAAAAATAAGACTACTAGTTGGAGGGGCACTGAGCAGTGTGTTTCACAAGGACAAGCACTGAGCTGGTTTTTGAGCTAAATGTAATCACAGTTAATAACAGAGTGCAACACACACACATATATATAGAAGTAAATTTACAAAGTGATGACCTGCATGTTACAAAGACTAGAAGAAACAAGATGTTTGCAGAGAGAGAGACACACACAAGAGAATTTATAATAGCCAAAAGGACAAGACAAAGAAAAAGCTGATCCAGGACTCCGGACAGCAAGAAAGACATTTAAAAAAATACTAACCTGAATCCACCTGTGTGATTTAATTGACTTACATGGAAACATGATTAAAACTTTCAAAAAACAAAAATAGTTCACTGTGACCACAGCTTCCTTGCCTATTAGTGACTGCCATAAGACAACAAAATGGAACACAATCAACAGTGTAATCTGACAGGGGCAAACAGGCACCAAAAACCACTTTTGCTTACAATGATGTAAGTAGGCAGTGAAGTAGAAGACAACAGAATACAATTATTAAAACTTCATTGCATTAGAATGCAAGTAAATAGATGGGCTCAAAAATACGCTCAGTTTTCTGGGGAACATGGGTGAATTCCCTGCAATCCCTCATCATTCAGGAATGCTGTGCAGCCCTTCATGCACTGTGTTTAAAAACTGAAGAGCTCTGTTCCTGTGAGCAAATTACCTTTTTGCTAAGCTGTTGATTTTCCTTTTCCAGTTCCACAAACTTTAGGCTGCTCTCTCTGGAGGTCAGGGACGCATCTCTCAGCTCTTGAATTGTGTTCTGCAAGCTCTGATTATCCTTCTCTAGCTTCAGTATGCGGCTTGAAGCACATTCATTCAACTCAAACACAAAGGACTTTCTGGCTGTTGAAACATGAGAATCAGAAGGTGGCACTAATCAATTCACAAACATCTCCTTCTGAGGTATGTAAGATTCACTTGTAGGAAGATTACTGAAGTCAGATTCTCCTAATTTCAGCTTGACTGCTAAGTAAACACTTTGTTAAAAACAGAACCCATTTTCACAGATAACCATTAAGACCTTTAATAAATAGGGTAGTATCTGAACAGTCATCTGAACAGATAGCCATCTATAAAGTCACTTACTTTCCTAACTCTTCTTAATTTTGCTTTAGTCATGTTAGCAGTGTCTCTAATGTTAATAGCAAAATATACTTTGATATCATCTCATACTTTCATCAGAGGAAATAAATTGAGGCAAAGAGTCAACCACTGCAAAGGGATTGCTAAAACAGGAAGATCACAGAATCACAGAATGTGCTGAGTTGGAAGGGACCCACGAGGATCATTGAGTCCAACTCCTGGCCCTGCACAGGACCATCCCCAAGAGTCAAAGCATGTGCCTGAGAGTACTGTCCAAACACTTCTTGAACTCTGTCAGGCTTGGTCCTGTCACCACCTCCCTGGGGAGCCTGTTCCAGCACCCAACCAACCTCTGTGTGAAAAACCTCTTTCTAATATCCAACCTAAACCTCCCCTGACACAACTTCAGGCCATTCCCTCGAGTCCTGTCACTGGTTACCACAGAGAAGAGATCAGTGCCTGCCCCTTCTCTTCCCCTCACAAGAAAGTTGTAGAGTGCAATGAGGTCTCCCTTCAGTCTCCTCCAGGCTGAACAGACCAAGTGCCCTCAGTCACTCCTCACAGAGCTTCCCCTCAAAGCCCTTCATCATCGTAGTTGTCCTCCTTTGGAAAAGAGCTAGTGAACACTCAGGTATTCAATCATATTTACTCATGAATCTTATCTTCACAGCTACTTCATCAAGAATATGCTGAATCAGGGAGGATAATTTACTATCAGGTACCCAGGTACAGGACATCCATCAGAATGCTGATCAGAGAGGTGTCTGAAGTTGGAACTTCAGAACTAACAAAATTTATGCAAGTTTTACAACAGATATGTTATTCTACTCCAAATGTTTGTCGATCAAAAGTCTCAGTACCTCTCAGCCTTAAAATCCACCACCTGAGCCTCACTGTTGTGTTAATTTCTCTGCTCAGCATTTGAATAATTATAAGAGGAAACTTCTGTTTCCCATGGAATAATTGCTGCCCATCACCTCAAACTCATATTTCATACAAAATTGACTTTAACATTGCCTTTAAGTCTAAGAAAATTAATGAGTTCTAAATAATCAGTACTGTTACATACAGCACACTGAACACTTTAAGCTGGCAAGTTTCTGAAATGGTAAAACCCTATTTGTTTCTTTTATAAAGAATCAACTGGAGAATTTTGGTCAAGTGAAGATTCAAACAGTAAACATTAACTAAATACTCCAGTTGAGTTTTGTTCTGAAGCAAAGTCCATCTAAATCACTTTTTCCCATAATTATTTTTTAAGTTATTTTGAATAATATATTTCAAATGATCTGGTAAAATCTTCTGCTACATGTCACTCTTGCAGACTCAACTTGAAATCCAAGAACAGGAGATTTTCCAAAAGGGCTTTGCAGTCTGGCTCTATTTCTACAAACAAGCTGCATTCAAAAGAGCAACATGCACTGAAATGGAACTTCTTAAAGAGAATTATTGTAAAAGTAGACGGGCACGTTCATGAAATAATTTAAAAGTTTGAAGTTTAATAAAGTTTGTTGGTTATTTTTTAATTTGGGCTTCTTTCACTATTTTTTTTTCCCTACTGAATATAAAAGTTTATTTATGTTCTCAGTTCCTCTTATTCCTTTCCTTAGGTTAATCAGAGTTTCTGGAGCTCCAGTGTTGAAAGCTAAGCATCAAGTGCTGTGAAGAAACCTCATTTTTTTCATGTTTTTTAAATCCCTCGAGCAAATTTTGAAAGTTATGTTTAACAGAAATTAATAAATAAGAGATAACAAAATAAAACTAGCATCCTTCCATTACACCACTAGTGAAACCAAATCAGGAAGGGGGCAAAACTTGATATTTTAAACAGGCCAGAAAATTAGATATTTTTACATTTTTGGTAAGCTTTGAAAAAACTGTGGGTTTTTCCCCCTGACTAATACAATAAGCAATATCCTTGATTACATATAAATAGCATTAGAGTGCCATTCTCTTCTCAGGCTAACATAACTTGCTTTGCAACATTATTATTTAGAAGTAACAATTAACTAGCCATTAATCTTAGTGAAGAGAATTAGGATCCTAGACAGCAAGATTTAAGAATTGGTGTCAGGCACACACTCAGTTGTTTTACAAAACAAAACTATTCTAGACAGTTTTACTGAAAACTTAATATCTCCTTAGTCTAATTTATTCCTCTGTCTTCACGTTAAACCGTTCCTGGTACACAAAGCCAAACATGCAAGTCTTAGTAGAAATAAGGTGAGTACTCAATAAAAGCTGCACATTGAATTAAGAGGAAATAGCTTGTATTTCCCAAGGTCCATTTAGCACTGTTATTTAGGCTGCTGTAATAGACAGAATGAATGTTAAACACAGAAACCAATGCTGAAACCTGTCTAGTGAAGAAAGAATTAGTTATGTTTGTGATAGTTACGGAAATCAAATCAACCATTCAAAGAAAAAAATCAGCCAGTTATTTTAACTGTACACATTTTTCAGTATCTAGTAAAAATAAATGACTTCAGCATACATTACTTCCTGGGACTTAAAGACCAGTTAATTGTCTGTACTAATTGTACTAAAGAATACTAAAGATCACAGACTCCTCCCAACCATTCAGTTAGAAATATCCAGCGTGACATTTCTGCTGTGTCATTTATAAAGCTTTCCTTTAAAAAAATTATTATTTTACTTAAAAGTTACTCTCTCAGGGATGAACAAAATAAAAGGAAAACATTTTGATGCTTCCATCAAAAGAAACTTTAATAAAGCAAAGGAATATGTTTCAGAAGTTCCAAAAAACTATAGTCAAAGTCAAGTGGCTGAATGAGGGAAGTTCTCCAAGCTTGGACTCAACTTCTGTTCCCATCTCAGTCAACGAACCTGTCTATTCTGAAACAGACCATAAACACAACAGCTGCCCCAGCTGGTACTCACTGTCTGCTAGATCTGTGCTTTTAGAGAGTTGTTCTAGTTCCCAGCCTAGGTGTGCAGACTCGTTCATGCTCTGTTTCTGTGCAATCTCCAAGACCATGTTCTCCTCCAGCAGCTCTTCAATTCTCTTCTTGTCCGTGTCCCGGTCCTGTGCAACACACACATGAATGAAAATGCATGTTCAGCTTCTATGTAAGATTCTAGGTTAACTGCTATGAGCACAACATATGTTCAGGGTAGAAGAATCTCCTTAAACACTGTATTTTTATACTGAAATACGTGTACAGCATTAAATGTTTGCTGTGGGCTACCATGTAGGCCACAGAATGCAGAGCAGAGACAACCAAGTGGCCCTGTTTAGAGTCAGGGAAGGTGATGGTAATGAGAACCTACCAGGTGATGACAGGGCCAGTACAAGCCAGGACTAGTAAGGCAAGCTGGATTCAAACTGTCTCCAGAGTTAAGCTCTTCAAAAACATGCAGCATCATGCACTGACATCCTGGAAACTCTGCAGACAGAACCTTGAATTCTGCTGAGCTTCAACTCATCGCATCAAATTTGGATGCAGTCATATGGACTGGCAAGTAACATCTGCCTCATAATTTGAGTTTTACTCCAGGAAACAGATCTAGAGAATGAATCTATTGTTGCTTTTCATGAACCATTTGGGCCATTTGCATTTGTGAGAGCTGAAATGATGCCTCCCATTTCAGGGGAAAATTGATCCCAAATTTT
The DNA here is from genome assembly GCA_013397135.1 of Pachyramphus minor. Taxonomy (NCBI): domain Eukaryota; kingdom Metazoa; phylum Chordata; class Aves; order Passeriformes; family Tyrannidae; genus Pachyramphus; species Pachyramphus minor. The sequence continues at coordinate 379,243 of VYXB01000739.1, read as the reverse complement.
CAGATAGCACTACAAAAAAATTCATCAAGTCACTCAGGAAAGTATCATTTGAAATCTTCAGCCACTTTGGAAAAGCTGGGTGTGACATGACCCTTTCAATGCCCTGAATCATAACATCATAGAATGGCTTGGGGTGGAAGGGACCTTAGAGATCATTTTGTTCCAACCCCCCTTGCTATGGGAAGGGACAACTCCCACTAGACCACATTGTTCAAAGCCCCATCCAACCTGGTCTTGGGCACTTTTAGGGATGGGGCATCCCCAACTTCCCTGGGCAACCTATTCCAGTGCCTCATCACTCTCATAGTAAAGGATTTCTTTCTAATATCTAATCTAAACCTACTTTCTTTCAGTTTGAAGCCATTCCTCCTTGCCCTGTCACTATATATCCCTTTAAAAAGTCCCTCTCCATCTTTGCTGTAGGCTCCCTTCAGGTACTGGAGGCCACAGTTAGGTAACTCTGGAGCCTTTGCTTCTCTAGTCTGAACAAACCCAACTCTCTCATAGCAGAGGTGCTCCATCCCTCTAATCAACTTGGTGGCCCTTCACTGGACTCACTCCAACAGATCAATGTCCTTCCTATGCTGGGGACCCCAGAGCTGGATGCAGCACTCCAGGTGGGGTCTCACCAGAGCAGAGCAGAGCAGAGGGGCAGAATCCCCTCCCTCGACCTGCTGGCCTCGCTGCAAGTGCACTTTGCCAGCTCATGTCCAGCACCCCCAAGTCCTTCTCTGCAGGGCTGCTCTCTATCCCTTCATCCCCCACCCTGGATTGATACCAGGGGTTGCCCCAACCCAGGTGCAGCACCTTGCACTTGGTCTTGTTAAACCACATGAGATTCCTATGGGTCCACTTCTCAAGCTTGTCCAGGTCCCTCTGGATGGTATCCTGTCCTTCAAGAGAGCGAACCACACCACTCAGCTTGGTGTTATCTGCAAATTTGCTGACAGTGCACTTGATCCCTTCGTCTATGTCTTTAAAGAAGATATGAAATAACACTGGTCCCAGGATGGACCCCTGAGGGACACCACTTGTAATTGACATCCGTTGGGATTTAAACATTAACCCCACACAGCATCCTCAACATCTTTCTAAGGAGAGAGAAGGACTTCATTAAAATACAAGAGTATTTATTACTTCTAGTGCATTATAAAATCCAATGTTGCTTTTTGTTTGTAGACAATAATCTGCTACTTCTTACTATTCTTTGTTATGAAGCAAGAAGTCATATCTCTGAATTACACAGAAAGACATTTGGAATTTTGGGTCTTTTACAGTGGTAGTGTGTTCTTAAAGACTCTGTAGTGGCTGGGGATTTTGTTTCCAAGAAGAAAGATCATTTACTACAGTAGATTTCATTTTCTACATCTAAGAGATTTTTACTCAACTAACAGATTTTAGTATCTCCATTATCAATATCCATACAAAAGCAATCTGTATTTAAAAATTCTGATGTACCTTCCAGCATAAAATTAAATTCAGTCTCACACAAAGTAGCACTGGCAATTGGAACACTGTTAACATTGTAGTATTTCAAGAATTCATGTATACAAAGTCTAATTTAAAAAACTCTTTAAAGGCACTGCTGATTTATTTGCCTGTCCCCACCAGTTTCTGTGACTTGATTTTGTAACCTGGCATAAAAACAGAAGTTTAAAAATTAGCATAATGAAAAAGAAAGTGCATACCAGCTCTACATCATGAAGTTTGGATTTCAACTGCAAATTTTCCTTCTCTAATTCATGCAGTTTATCACCACGAGCTCTTGCCAATGTTAGCTGTTCTTCTAGCATGGCCTTTGTTTCAATTAATACAATGTTATCCTCTCTTAATTCCTAGGGGAAAAAAGTAACAATGTTAATTTTTTTACTTAATTTTCATAACTAAGTGATTTTCACGAACTGACATTGCAAAACACAAGAAAGAAATCTGACATGTTTCTCTTGTTTCATAAAATTTTTTAGCTGATATTTTAATGGGAGATGATAGTATTTTTCATTAACTGTGGGTCATTAATGCAGGTAAATCTAATGTTTCTTACTGGTTTTTTCCCCTGAATTTTAGAAATTCAATAGAGTTCCTTTTCCCATATATGAGGCTAGATCAAGAGGTGCACCAAAGAGACTTAAGACACAGAACAGCAACTATTCAATTCCAATTCCACCGTTACAGTACCAATTGCTTAGCCAACTTATCATAGTCCCCTGTTTACTCTGCTTCAAAATAAATTATTTACTTTCAAGGGATGCTACAGTGCATTCAAAACATGTTGGGGAACACCATCCATCAATACATACAATATCCACATTCCTGTTTCAGTATACTTTCGTGTAAATGTCTGAATAAGGTTTCTCTCTCTTGTGAACAGAATTTTAGTTCACTTGAACAGAGGAAGTTGTTTTATACTTATCATTTAACACTCCCTGCCACTTCCCTATTAAACACATGAGCATTCATTGCACAAGCCATGTTGCTTACTCATTAGAGCTTTTGGATATGGTTTTACTGACTAAAAGTTTAATTTATTATTTTACTGTAGTCACAGCATTAGAAAGAAGTTAATTATATTGCACTTAAAGGTTCCTTGCAAACAAGTGCATTCAAGTATCTTATCTCTGGAAACATGAAATGTCCAAAGCATAAAATCCCACCGTGTATTCTTGGTCATGTTTTAAATGTTTTAAATACATGTATCAAATAAGACATATTTCAAGCTACAATACCCCACGGCTAACTTTTACTTTTGTTGATTCTCAGATAACTCTCGAGTCCAAGACAAATGTTCTATGGCAGGAACACACAGGCATTTAAAAGATTAAATGGACACAGTAACGATTTTTCCCAAGAAGAGTTACAAGTGGGCAGAAAGCAGGTTATTTCATTCTCTAAAGAAACTTCCTTTTGTCATTCTTTACTCCCTCCTCTACCCATCCCTTTTGCTACTTCAATGAAATATGCAAAAGCACAAAATGTGCAAAGAGACAAAACACTTGACAAATTTATTCCTGGAAAAGTATCTTCAAAATGTGATGTCTTTGCTGACACCAGTGTTCATGTCTGCTCTCTCAGACCACAAACGTCCAAACCAAGTAGATTCCTCAAAGATCATCAAGCATGAGCAAATCACTCTCACAGCTTTAGTCAGCAAGTACCTTCTCATTTTGTGGGATAGATTCAACCTTAAGAAGCCTTATGTGGCTTTGTTGTTTAAAAACAAAAGGAAGAAAAAAAAAGGAAAAGAAGATAGATGTAAAGAACAAGTTAACAGTGTCTGATGACAGTCACACCCCATGCCTTCTGATACGACAGGGGGCCATGATTTAAAAACCTTTCATAGCTAGTAATCTTAGTTTTTTGTTGCACCTTGACTGTATATGGCGTAATGTGGAAAGTCTACCTTACGCAGGACCCATACTGTCCTTGATCTCTCAGTGGGTCAGCTACCAACTTGCAAATCATGAGACAAAATATTTCCCTACTACAGTAGCATTTAAAGGACAAGTATGTTAGTGCTTGTGAAGAGGTTCATCTTCAATTAAAATGTCTGAGCAAGTAACTAAAATAACAATAATCCTGAAACACTAATGTTACAGAACCTGCATTTTGGGGCGAAGTCTGATCTAACAGGGTCACTTCAGAGTGGGCCAACTTAAAAGGCTGACAATAAACAGATGACAGACCAGAGGAAGTACATGGCACAGAAACTGCTGGGTGTTATGTAAGCTGCCAGAATACCTGTAATGAAACAGCAACGTGCCAAGAGTTTACTTTGCTAGATCATCACACTCAATCTGGACCACAGCCCTAAGAAGTAAGGTGGTGTCTGACCTCAAAAACATGACCTCAGAACTAAAACTGCCTACCAAGCAAGAACCAGTCATTTTATTGTCTCATCAAGAGTCAAGCCATGTGCCAAATACATATACATATCCAGGCTCTGGAACAAACCACGCATCAGTGGGAGCTGCAGTATATGGAAGACTAAAGCACTTCCCACCAAGCACCCAGGACAGGCGGTCATGCCAGTTCAAAGCAGTTGTGAAGAAATCTTAAATTAGTAACCTGGTGGAAATGCCTGCTATGACGAGTTTAACATTGCTCACTGACAGATCACCATGATCTGAGGTTGTCTTAATACAAAAAGTTCATATAATTTATATAATTAGTCTGTGGAAGCTTTGTAGAGTTACAGCTCAAGGCTGGAAAGTAAAGTTGTCCTAACTAAAACATGTCAGCACTAACAACTCCCAGGAGTTGCTGGGATAACACAGTTGACCTAAAAATGTATCTGGCTGCAAATCACACTTGTTAGACTATCAGCAGGTGGTGGTCATGGTGCTGCTTCCCTGTCAATTAAGGTTTATTTTTAATTTAATTAACAAATTCACCAATATTATTTTGTAACTCTAAGTTTATTTTTAAATCAGTAACAAAAACAATTCAGCTGTGGATTTTTTTTTAATACACTGAATATAATTCTGCTTTTACAGTTTTTAAAATAAATTACATATTGTGGTTTGATGCCCTATCAACTCTAACTTGAAATAGCTTTAAGAATGTCCACTGTGCATTCAGATGGTTACAACTAACCTGGCGGTAAGTGGTTGCACAATCAGGGTGTGTTGTTATTGGAAAACAATTTCAGAAACTAAAGAAGCAATGAGATTGTTTAAATCTGAAAACAGAGAATTTACACATGCATCCAGACCTAGATCAGACCCTTTAGGCAGTTCAGGAGCTGTCACTACTGAGCCCTGACAGTTAACATCTTGTGACAATCAAACATTGCCCTCAACAGCCATATGAAAACATACAAGTGATGCTTTGGCTTTTGTTTTGTTTTGGATTTTTTTTTTAATTCACAGAGATTCCTCACACCATCCTGCATAAAAATTTGATTATGGTGAGAAGGAGGAAGATAGGGCAAGGCAGCTGGCTTTAGAAAATAATCTAATCTCCTGGAGCAGCACAAGGTTCAATGGAGAGGAATGCCAGAAGGGAGCTTTACACTGCAGAGAAGCACTTCCTTGGAGGAAGCCCTGTGTTAAGCCTGCTCCTTCACATTCAGAGTTGCAACCTCATTAAGCCACCCTAGCAGGAAAGCCCCACAGCATATTCATCTCCATGTTCCTTGAATGGTGGTCCAACTAAAATGTCATTCCTGAACAACCTGTCAAGACATACAGAGAAGGAAAACAACACACAAGACTACATGTGTTACATTGACATAAACCTTGACTTGAATCTTTTGTAGTTCTCCTGCAGGAAGGAAAAAAGATTTTAAGTACTCATTTAATAGCTTTCTGCATTGATGTGCAACAGTAAACCCACTTACTCTTCTCACTTTCTGATTTGGCACTGCTTATTAACAACCTCGTCAAGACCCTACGAGCCTTAATATTCATAGGGTCAGTGTAGAAAAGCGGCTGATGCTGTACACAACTACATTTTCACTGCTGTGCTCTGCATGATTCAGGTCTTAAAAGTTAGAGCTTAGGAAGGCAGCAGCAACCAGTAAATGCCATGAGACGAATCAGCACTGTACTGTCTAGTGGTAAAAATCTTGAGATAGATTTGACAGAAAACTGAGGGCCCATGGAAAGTTGGACACTGGCTGCTATGTACAGCCTTTGTGCTACTCCATGACCATAAAAAAATCAGAATCATGCCCTGTGAAATCCTCTGAATGCATCAGCCTGAGACCAATGGAGTTTGCCTGCTGTTGCCACTGCTCAACGCTGGCAGTCCATGGCTGTGTCAAAACTTCACCAATGATGGAAGAGGGAGTGGTAAGAATGTGAAACTCTCTGGCTATTCTAGACCACAGAATACCCTGCAGACAGCTGTGCAATCCTCCTGCATGTTAGAAAAACTCAGCCTCTACAAAAGTGACAGCTTCTCCTAGAGGCCACACTGTGGCTCCAAATTAGAAATGTGCCATACTAATGGGAAATATTCTTTGTCCCACAACTGTATTTGTACTGGTTTTGGCTGGGCTAGAGCTAGTTTTCTTCACAGTGGCTCGTATGAGGCTGTGCTTTGAATTTGTGCTGAACACTGGATTGACAATACAGAGACGGTTTTGTTATTGCTGAGCAGGACCTACACAGAGCCAAGGCCTTTTCTGCTTTTCATTCTGCCACGCTGGCAAGGGTATGGGGGGTGCATGGGATGTTGAGAGGAGAGGAGACAGCTGGGACAGGTGACCCAAACCGACCAAAGGGATATTCCAGACCATACGACATCATGTTCAGATATAAAGTGGGGGGAAGAAGGAAGAAGGGAGGATGTTTGGAGTCATCTGATCTCAAATGAAGATGACACTAAAAATGCCTCTCCTAGCTCCAGCTAAATTATCTGAGCAGCAGGTAGAGAAGCTTGGTATTCTCAAAAGGGAAAAGCCAGGATGGCACACTGATAGCTGGTGTGCCAGGTTAGCACGGGACTTATTTGCCAGCTTGAGGGAGGAAAACAGAGAGAGAAGGGCTTCATACTTCCTAATGTAAACTGGGAATTACCGAGAGGCAAGACAGGCCTTTGTAGTCTATTTACTACATTTAATAACCATCCATTTTAGTGAACCTATTCATAAGAAGCAGCAGCTAGCTGGACCCTTAGGTTAGAAAGGGGAAAGAAAAAAAATCACCTACAAAGTAGAGTTTATAGAGCAGAAAAATAAGGTCTGTGTTCACAGCCAGAGGCCTGGCAACATCACGCTTTTCCCTCAGACCTAGGATTTTATCTAATTTTATAGGGAGGCTGTCTATTACTGAACCTCCATTTGTTCAGCAAGTCTGGATATTTGACTTTGGCTGAAGTGCTGTGTACGTGTATTATTGGGTGTTTTGGTGTGAATGTCGCAAAGAACTGAAAGAACAGAAAGGAAGAGCAGTCTGACCTAAACTTAAGGTCAGCCATGCCATAAGCAATAAGTTTGGCTAGATGATCTCCAAGGTCCTTTCCAACCTAATTCAGTTAATAATAATTCCAGGATGGGCATAGGTGCAGGTGCCTAAGCTGAGTAACTGACACTACTATTGGAACAAAGCCATACATTTCTCATCGACATACCCCACTCATGGCACTAGGGAAGATCCAAATTTTCTCTCCCTTCTAGCCCATGCAACAGTTGCAAAAAGGGGTGGCTAGCATTTGTCATCTGAGATTATCCTTAGAAATGCCATTTTAACAACAATTACATCTGCTACAAACCCCCTAAGGAAAAATACTCAGATATTCATTTAGCTAATTTATACATGACATTTAAAATGCTGGTCAAAGGAACAACTCTGGAACACAGGGAATTTACCTAAAGCTAACCTAAAGATCTGGGCTCTCTCTCGGGAAAGGTCTATCTTGTTTACCCATGGAATGCTGAACTAAGCAGTTCTTTAAAACTAATGAGTATTGTTTTTGTGTGCACCAAGTCCTTCCTCTACTGAAAGAAGTTTTAATGGTGCTCAGTCAAGAGGTATGATGTACGTTATGAAATTTCTACTTGCTCTGATGTTCTGCTATGGTCAGCTCAATAACAAATGACACATGAATAGTAATCCAACAAAAGCCAGACATTAAGGATTACTCATCAAATCTTTCTCCTAATTTTCACTTGCCTCCATGCGAGCTTTGTAAAAATCCACATCATGAAGTTTCTCTTTGCACCGAACAAGTTCCATCTCAAGTCTCTCCACGCGGTTTGCCCTCTCTCTCAGAGAGTCAAGCTCATCTCTGTATGCTCGGGCAGAGCGAGCATCTGAGGCAAGGTGGACATTCTGTGAGAAGTGAGCAACAAACAGGGAGAAAAATCTTTGTTAGCACTTTCAAACATGTACTTTAACTTTTTGCATTTACCTACTAAGCGTGGACAAACAGTGTTCTCCTCCTTAAGGAGTAAGAGAATTCTCCTATTAGCCAGTAAAAACAAGACAGAGAGGTTCTTCAGCCCGTTGGACCTCTGACATTACTAATGCCTGATGCTGCATAAGCTTCAGGCATTAGTAGGCTATTTGAAAGGTAAGCAGATGAGACTGCTCTCAACAATGAAGTGGAAAGCATAGCACTGCTATGCCATAGCCATAATCATCAAAGAGCTTGCTGGAGTACCTTGATTTCTTCATTAAAAAATAGGCATAGTAGTATTTTTAGCCTCACACTGAAATGGAATTTTATTAAACAGCATCCATCTTACCTCTTGTTTTACTTTTTGCAGCTCTAGGGTGAGCTGCTCAACTTCATGTTTAGAATCTGCAAGCTGCTCAGACTTCTCTTCCCTGAAAAGGATTAGAAAAGTCTTGGTAAGTAACTGTTGTTCTTTCCTGAAATATTGATTATATGGACACTGCTAGGAATCTGTAAAGGAAGACAAAAATCTCCCATATTCTGAACACAGAGCCTCTTTGTCATGACAGCTTCATCATTTTCTTACGATACCATAAACATATCATGGATCTGAGTTTGCAACTCTAATTTTATAGTAAGTTCCTCTGTTTAAATCTCATTGGTGCTACTCCTGTCATAGCTTCACTGGCCTCTGGACTTCCCATTAGAACTGAGAAAGTAGAGGTAGCAGTTGGCATTTTGAAGCAGGGAAGAGATAAAACACAAAAAGAAGAATGGAAGTAGCCATCACTCTGTGTTTAAAGATCAATTAAGAAAGAAGAAAAGATGGAACACACATACAAGCTTCCTACTGCTATGAATAAAAGATTTGAAAGATATGATTCTGAGAGCTTCTGTGGAGGCCAGTGTATTGAAGCTGACAGGCACCTGCACTTTCAGGATGCATAAGACTCAATATACAAGTCTCCCTAGAAGCACAAATCACTGGTGACTCACAGCTCCTGCCGGATTCTTCTCAATTTAGCCTTTATGTCTGCCAGTTCAACTGTGAGGTGCTGCTTGTCTTCGTTGGAAAGAGGATTGGCTGGGTTTGGTGAAGATTCTGGACTTGGTGCTTTCAGAGGGCTTGTTGGTTGCTGAGACTGCAGATAATCTCTCTCTTGAGTGAGATCTACAATGACCTGGAAATAGAGAAGGTTATGTAGTGTCAAGAGATAACAGTATATTTATATATTGTTTTAAAAGATCTAAAAATTATTTATGCATTTAGAATACTATTAGTCTGGCATTATGCAGTATTCAAGTGATAGCCAGGAGTGAAGATTACACAGAGAAGCAAAGGAATCCCCACTATGCTCAGACCACTAAAACACTCCCCTTCCAATGCTCAAAGTAAGTCAAAATAAGTCTGCTTTTCTTGAAGAATTCATAAAAACCCTTAACAACTAACAGTTTTAACTAACAGAATCACAGTCAAAAGCATGACAGAAAATTAGAAGGCTAAAGGAAGGAAGAAGGCTCCTCTAGAAATCTGCAGGGAAAGGAATTGATGAATCAAAAAACCTAGAGAAGACAGTGGAGCCCATGTGATAGATACCAGTGGAGAGACTAGCAAGCACTAGAAGATAAACGACTGAACAGACACACAGAAACTTTTGGTCTCTCCACTTCATGGAGAGACTGTGCTGCTCCCCTTCACCAATCATTTCACCATATCTTAGTGTTTACACAAGAATCAACGGGAAAGTCAAAACACAGATTTTCAGAGGTGTAGTAGGAAGGTGCAGAAGAAATAGAAACTGGCACAAACAAGACACAAAAGAAGGGAATCTGCTGCTTCTCATGGGCTCTATATAGGTAAGATAAGCCATTGTACTTCTGTGCATTCATCCCTCTCATCAATGAGCCTCTTGAGGTGGAAAACCATATTCCTGGAGAGAGACTCTAGTTCTTCTGGGGCCATATCTGGGAGCTCCAGCCACTGCAAGTCAAAGACATTCTCCTGGTTGTGAGTCACCTAGGAAAGAGGAACAAATAAGTGTGTCTTTCCACTGGTTCATTTGTAAATTTGTTTACTGTATGTGCTGCATGCCTCAGGTTCTTCTACTGATCAATTAAAAATCAGATCACATTTCACCATACCCAGGCTGCAAATAACACATGCAACTACCTTAACTGTAACACTACCAGTAATTTTTGGTATTTAGATTTTTTTATAATTATTAAGTCAGATTTTTAAAAGTGATCAGACAAATATTACGATCAATAGCATGTGTGCTTGCATATTAGAAGTATGCAACTGTCTTACTGACCTTGAGGTGGTCACCATAGGGAAGGGACTGATCCCACATAGAACAGTTAGGCTGATGTCTCACTGAGTAGAGTCCCTGCTTTCAATAAATTTGCAATTTGCAGCTGATACAGCTGGCAGGAGCTGCCTGTAGCAGAAATGTCTCTAGTTGCTGCTACCAGTGTACCTTTCAACTGCTACCTTACCCAAACTGATTTCCTCTGAATCATTTAGCAGAAACATCAGGCAAGTCTATCAAGCTCAGTTAAAGACTATTCCTGTTTTTGTCATAACTATGTGCTTAGTTCATAATGATTTTTTTTTCATGAACTATTTTTTAAGTACTAAGAAAAAAGTTCCTGCATGCACTGACACTTGGCCGCAGTGTCTGTTCCCAGTGAGGGGGTGCTTACACATGGATGTCCTTTGGCTCTCCAAAGTAGGATGGCTCCCAGCACCTACTCATGTTCTTTTCCTTCTACAGAAACCTTGGAAGTCCAAGAACGTTTGTCGTTGCATCAAGCTTCTTTTTAAAAAGCATGTGTGTCCACTCTCAGCTGCAGAGTACACTTGTCAAGACCACGTAAGCTCAGAGGTCACTGTCTGAAGCAAGTCACTGGGGAGCCTGTGTCTCACCTACCACAGGGCTTGGGGATCAAGTGTTTACACCATTGTGCAAGGAGCACTGCAGCTCCTAAGACATACATGGTTTTTGTAAATATTACATATGCATCCTTACAACAATTCCTTCTGCACAGCCTATTAGTGGCAAGAAAAGCATTTAAATTAACACAGCATCTCTTTTAAAAGACCACTGAGCCAAATAATGTTCCCAGCACTTATAATCTTCTTCTTATAATCTGAGTGCAGTAACATATTCAATCTTCCTTTTTTGTGAAGTTCATGAATCCATTATGAAATTCCAAGCATTAATGTTTCATAGCAAAAAAAATCCTGTTAAGTCAAGGAAGGGAAAGATACACAACAGACAATACTAAGAATCTCACCTCTTGTATGTGTGACACAATGGCAGCTTGGGTTTCAATATCCAGTTGTTTTATTCTTTCAATAAACTCTTCTTTTCTTTCACACTGTCAAAAGAAAGCATACCCTGAAATACCACTACATACCCTAAAACTTACTGCATTATTTTTAAATTAAAAAAACAAAAACCAAATAACCCAAATTCAAACAAAACAAACCCTCAAACAACCCACACCACTAACAACAGACTGTTCAAGATCTACTCTTTGTCACACTGGAAAGTATAACACTTCATTGCTCCACATGGAACGTGAACCAAAGTATGCATTAAATTATTTAAATTTTTTATAGTCAGTACAATTAAGATTAAGTTAAATGGTTGGTTTTGCTCTTTAAAAACAAGTTCAACATGCAATGAGATCAAGAGGCAGAGCAACAGCCAGAGGAAATCATCTCGGCTTCATTAATGGAGCTGCACAAATGCAAACCTACATTTACATTGCATCTTTTAACCTGACTGCTTTGCTGTTTGTATTTTGCTCAGTTTTGGCAATGAAAAGAGATGCATCACCTTAGGTATCATTCACACCAATGCACAACGTTGCTTCTTGGACTAAATCAACATATGCTTTAGATAAAAAACGCAAAACATTCTGGATAAAAATGAGTGACATTTCAGACAAACAGATTTTAGTAAATCTTTCATTTACTTAAGGCTTTAGAAGAGGCTGACATCTGCTATCTGTATGTGCACCTGTGATGGCGCACTAACCATCTCTGATGGTGCACTAACAACATTATTGCCTCCTCATAACAATGCTGCATTTTGGATAAGTTAAGCATTTCTTAAAGGCTTTTTTAAAACTCGTTTACTGTGTCCTTTTGGAGCCTGGTTCTGAATCTCAACGATTTCTTTCACTGGGAAGAACCAGTAAACAGGACTGAGGATGCACAGCAGCTTGCCAAAACAATTCTTTGTGCTGCAATGCAACACTAATGTAGTTCAGAGCGGCCATACATAGACAGCTTTACCCTGACATAATTGAGCTGACATAGCTGAGCAGGGTAAGTATCCTAAGGCATGACAGAAACACTAGACAGACCTACAAACAAGGTCAATTATCAGCAAAGGCCTGCCCGCAACATGGCCATTGTTTATGGCCTCAGAAGTTTGGTGGGCAGAACACTGATTTCTTTATCCGGTAACTGCTGTGCAATTCTGCAGTTTCCCATACACATTGCCTCTCATTTTCACTAATGACACAAAGATCCCCACACTAATATACAAAGTATCTATTAATTTTGTACTTTCTACACAGAATATTAAATCAAAACATTATGCAAGTAAAATCAGGATTCATTAAACAAATGTTTAGACTTGTTAAGGCTATCTATTTGTTTGGCACTAACACACACTGTTCCCCCTTGTATTTTAAAACAGTAAGAAAATAAACCAACAACAATCTTGATATCAAGAACACTGTTCAAAGCTTATCTTTCCCTACTGTGTTATCCAAGTGCATTACTTAGTTGCAAAAGTACACATCCTGTGGATGATTAAGCATTGGCAACAAATTGAGAGTACTGCTATCGCAGAGTGTGCTTCCGCTCCCCTGCACTTCTTTCCTTCACCTATTGTGTTTCTCACAATTTAGCTCACAAGTGGTCTTGAACTCAAGATTTGTTCATACAGCACTGATCTTTGGATAGATTTTCTCAGTCCAGAAAAAAGTAACAGATTCAAAGAAAGCTTATTTTTCATGGATGTTCACCTGCACGGCACAGCCCAGAACCAACAACAGCAGCTTCTTAATTTCATCCATACTTTTACCTAGAGAGAAAAAAAGGTAATCAGTGCACATGTGTGACAGATAAAGTACTTGCAAGTGACTCTCTCCAAAGCATGAGCCTGAAAAGAGAAATAAGACCTCTGAACAAGTGCCTGAAAATATATACATGCCAATTATAAAGTTATCATACTTTACGTGTAACAATACAGGTTTTATGGATTAGTTTAAAAATCCCAAATCCAGCAGGACCTTTTTTCCTTGATGTGCTACCCTCACCAATTATTTTCTAAGGCTTTTCTGACCATACAGTGGAAAAAAAAATTCCCTGTTCAGTGCATATGACCAATGCTTGTCTCTTGTGTTGTAATTAACAAGGGTGCAAAAATTCCACTAAACCACCAACACCTCTTCCCTCTCTCCAAAAAACTCCACCAAAATAAAACACCCTGAGCAAAGCAAAGGAGGGTTACTCTCAAAGAAAGAATGTGCCCTAAATTCTCTTTCTGTAAACAGTTGCCACTCAGACTTCCCAAAGCTGAATACCATTCTGTGCACATAAATTCTCTCTGAGAGATGTTTTAGCGTATAAATTCTGCCTCTGTTCTGCATCAAAGCCTGCTCACACTTTGAAGTGTAAACCCCACGTGCTAAGAGGGACAGAGAATGACCAATGTAGAAGGGCTAGTATGGAGCTGACCATATACTGGGGAGCCCTGGGGGGAGGAGACACATCCCAGTTGTCACTGCGGGGAATCCGGTTGCAACCAGCCGCGTAAGGTGAGGTAAGAGCCTCACAGGGAGAACTGGTGCAGCCTTGAGCCAACTCCAGAGCTTCTTTCAGCAAAGTGAACGTGTATTGTTGGGTAGTAAAGAAAGTTATGCATATCCAAGTCAGACAAAGGGAGATGGGAGGCAAGGAGCTTCAATGAGGAACTAAAATATCTTTATGGAATCAGGCTCAGGAAAAGCCTGTCCTCATCCACACTGGGGGAAGATGAGAAAAGAGAAACAAAACAGGCTATATAGAGTTTTCTCTCATCCCTACATATCTGCATGCTTCCTGACACAGGGTGTGAAACTGTGGGATTAACACTTTCATTTTATACACCCTGCTTTACTTGGCTGTTCAATTGCTCCTATCACTAAATAGATACTAATTTCTGAGTGCAACTGTACTCCTCCATCAACACCATGCCCTTGTAAGGCTGCACTGGCAGCAAGTCAGGGGCATGTGCAGGACCCAAGGCCAGGGAACGGGAGTTAATCTGACTCATCAGTTAAGCTGCTGCAGCCACACAAAGACACACTGACCTAAATTACCACGGGGGTTCCTGCCATTCGCAGAACCTTGCAGCCAGCACGGCCATGTGCAGGCAGCTAAGGAAGTAACTTGCTTTCCAATTTCCTGATTTTAGGGCACACAAATGCCCTGAACCAGTCTTCAAACATACCTTACTTGTTAAACAATTTTTTAGTAACTTCCAAGAATGTTCATCTTCAAAATGTCTCAAGAATACCCTACACAAATTATCAGTAGTCTGCACAAATGAACACCACAGTTCTCAGTACCCAAGTTCCACATTAGTAACTGTTAAGATTTTGCAAGCAGGAAATCTTCTCTTCAACAGAAACAGCCATATTTAAAACATGCTAGTTCAGACTTCACCCTGTATATACAATATAATTTATTTCCCTGCAGAGTATTTAAAACCAGTTTTGGAGGACACACAATCATTCTTCCTTTTCTCCCTGTATCTAGCAGCATATAAGGCTTGCTCTTTCCTGAAAAGTTACAATTTAATATAGAAATTACATTTCAGTCTGTGAAAGTCTGATTGTTCTGTATGAATCTCAGTAACATGATCTGAAGCATAGGCAGCAACACCAAAAAAGCCCCTTCAGCAATAGAAAAAAAAAAAAATCTGTTACTTCATGAACAGTTCCTTTGAGGGCACTACTAGGAACAATTACTTTGGTCAGAAGGTATATTTTCAAGAAACTAAATTCTCATTAGAGGTTCAGCATTGGGTTTCCTTCTGCATCAGCTTCAAAGCAGATCCAGACCAGGTATTAAATGCAGAGCAAATTGTTAAGTAACGGAGAGCTCTTGACTCAAGTATGTCTCAAACTTACTCATGGCAGAACATCTCCATGAGAGACCGAAGGAATAGCCACCAGGCTGCTGCTCTGGATCATACCAGACAAGTGATCTAGCCCTTGTGTGCTCTGGCCACCTTCATCTGTTGACCATAAATTCCAATTCATGCACCATGGCATCACAACCAACCTTCAGGGTGAGCCTAGTGGCTTGAAATCACTCATTTTAGGAAACACCAGGAATACTTCCTAACAGTGAGAGCACCTACACCATCCTAAAGGCGCATGAGCTACTCAAGCCATTCAAACCACACTCTACCTCTCTGCACCAAAAGCTTTGCTATTCTCTCAGAGCCATTCTCTAGATAACAGATGAGCGTAGGTGATGCTGCACAACCTCTGTGAGGTCAAACACCTTCAGCTATTACTGCAAAGTAACTTACCAAGGTCAACCCTGGTCTCCCAACAGGGTCTAACCTTGCCTGTAAATAGCACTTTGAGACCTTACCCCAACTCCAGTCCTCCCATGAGGAAGGGAAGCTGAGACAGACATGACAAGCCATGGCAGGGAAGGACAAGTTATTTTATGCTTGGAGACATGTAACAAAAAAGAGATTGTACTACCCACTAGAAGCACTTCTAAAGTTGAAAGGTCCACTTAGCAGATCTATCAGTACACAAGTGTTTCAGAAGATCATGTGTGACTTTAAGAGTTCAATTCCTTAGGCTTTCATTCAGAAGTTGTTTCCCATGAGGAGGAGGCAGTTTGTTGACATTAAGGCACTTCCAGATCACTCATACTCAAGATAGGTTTGAGTAACATTTTAAAGCCTTGTAGATTAACAATATTTACAGAAGATTTTTAGAAAAAATAGCATATGAGTATGAAAAAGCTCTCTACCTCTCAATCTAAAGTGTTTTAGAGAGAGTTTTCAATTAAACCTCAGAACAACCCACGAATGGATTAATTATCCTTCTTCCCTTTCATCTCACCCACAGGAGAGCTGAGATACCACACACTTAAGCGGAGTGCCCAAGGTGACTAAGTGAATCAGAAGCACTTGTAGGACTATTACACAGTGCAGCAGCTGAGTTCTACACTCAGGACAGTGCATCTCTCCTGCAACACATGCAAGCAATCCCCAATTCAGTCATGCCTCCTAAACAGTGAATGATTCTGTGGTGTTTTTCAAAAAGCTTGACTTGTGCTAATTTAATAAGGTAGTAAAGTTCCTTGTGCACCTGCATAAACAGGAATGTGCCCACTCCTCTCTGATGGCTCATTGGGATGACACAAGTCCTTCCCAAACACCTGGGAAGAAAGTCTGCTGGGTCTACTCAGGCTTATTTGTTAACCTTGCCAAGACAACGTCCTCCTAAGACCTAGGATGCAAACAGTTTGATCTGAGGCAGTTCCTGGCAGAGGTACCAACAAGCTGAATTAACAGGATTCAAACTAGCACTTAAACAGAAAGGTGCTAATTGAAAAACAAACTGTTTTCTTTTACATTTTTGTTTTTGTTTTTTGGGTTTTTTTTTAAATTCCAGGGCAGTTGCTCTCAGGCCATGCCATGTGTTTGTGCCTGCGAGGGAGCCAGACACCTGGGGGATTTGCAGAAACACCATCTGCTCCCAACCATGAGAGAGGGCCAGCAGGTTTTCTGGAAAATAAAGGCAGGGAAAGCCCGGGCACCACCTGTGCATCCTGGGAACCTCCCTGTGCCAGAGCCAGGAGGCCCCTCCACTCTCACAGTGGGTGGAGGGTGGGAAACAGATGGCAGGATTCAGGGCGAAGGCGGGCAGAGGGATTAAGAGACACAACAACAAAAAAAAGGAAGATCAAGGTACAGAGAGACAAAGACAATGAAAAAAATGAGGGGGTTGGAAAAATGTCAGAGGAAGTGGGAACGAGAGGGTCCAAGCATGTGCAATCTTGAGCTTTTGCTGCCTCTTTCCCTGCATTTCTACTCTGATGTTACTCCAGCGCAGGAGAGGGAGCACCAGCGTGTACAGTGCTACACGGAGCAACTGGTGGGCGCGCGGGGAAGGTGAGAAGGGGTGAAACATGCAGGTGCCATTTTTCCCAACTGTAGCAACATCCTGAATGAGAAAAGCTTGAATGCTAAATTTACACTATTGAGGCAGTGTATTCTTATTAACTTTACATTTTATGAACCTTTCTGCCTCTGGAGGACTGCGAAACAAAATGAGGAAGGAAACTGGACATGAAAAATACCCCAGTGAGAGTAGACATCTTTTACAATTGTAATGGAAAACAGCTTCTACAGACACTTGTTAGCAGGGACTTCTCATTCTCAAACTGAAGATGTAATTTGAAAAGTGTATCTAACTAGCAAAGCTTTTTGAAGAGCCTACTTCAGGCAAGTAAAACCTCATTTCCATTCTTGATCTAAA
The DNA here is from genome assembly GCA_013397135.1 of Pachyramphus minor. Lineage (NCBI taxonomy): Eukaryota > Metazoa > Chordata > Aves > Passeriformes > Tyrannidae > Pachyramphus > Pachyramphus minor. Next base: position 361,828 of record VYXB01000739.1, on the reverse strand, counting down.
AAATGATAAAATTCCCCCTCACAATAATTTTGACTGTTTCAAAAGATTAATTGCCAACAGTTTCCAGGCACACTCACTAGCAGTGTTGAACTAAGAATGTCTAGAAACTAAGGAATTAAATAACGCATCTAAATAGGGGTTTGTGATCAGTACTGTAAACTGATATTCCCTGTGTGGCCACATGAATGGGTGGCCATTTATAAGGCACTCTGAAACCAGAGGTAATATGAAAAGGTGATTACAGAAATGTCATAGATGATAAATAAGCTGATGATTCTCTTATTGAGCACAGGGGAATTTGTGGTGCAGTAATGAATTGAAATAGCTGTTCAACAACAACAAAAAAAATACAAAAACAAAGAGGAAACTTAATGATAGTAGCTGTCTACCATACAGTGCAGCAAAGAGAACAAATCCTGTAACATCAGCTGCATTGTTCTGCAAGTCAAATTCCTGGGAAAATTTTCTAAATCCTTTAATTAAACTTTGAAGTTTATTTTCAGCTCCCTATATTCTAGAAAACAGTCAAGCCTTCATCTCTTACAAGTGTTGTTGCTATTTTTATGCTCATGGCCAAATGAACTGAAGGAGGCAAAATTGCCCAGGGCCTGGAAGAAAACTATTGAGAGAACATGAAACCAAGCAAAGCTTCTAAACCCAGCAGACATGTGCCTTTTCCCATGCAAAAGCCCAACTGCTTTTTTAGTGGTGGCAGCTCTGTTTTTCCAATAATCTCATGTTCAAAGCAGAACTGCAGAAGCCCTCAACAGTCCCAACTGATGAGTGCCAAATGGAAGCTAAATAGCAAGAACAGCATTCACAGCCTAAGAGCTGTTCAGTTTATAATTTAATGCATGCACAGCACTTTTGGCTGTGTTTTAGAAGGAAAACATACAATTTGCAGATAGCACTGGTGAACAGACAGCTCTGAAAAACCTGCATGGCAAAACATCACGTGGGCTTGTTACAAGGAATAAACCACTGAAACTGTACACAGTGAATCAGATTGAATGATCTAACAGCTCTCTGATCTTGGACTCATGGAGCTAATACAGTCATTAGGAGCCTTCCCAGCCCAAACAATACATGGCAACACTGGATTTGTTCCAGCAATGCAATCATGAGATTGATTTTTCTTCCTCGGATCAAGAGGGACCTTTTATTCAGGTAACTTACCTACAGGAGGGGGATTTCATCAAATCAAACTGGGATTTCATCACTGTCTCTCCAGCCCAGCCCTGCAGACTACCTGCACCTCAGTCTCCAGCTGCTACTGCTCCCCCATTGCCCAGCACTGTCTTTGCAGGTGTCCTCTCCACGACTCTCCTCCTTCCTTCTCAGTCTCTGTCCTTCTGACAGAGAAAAAGGTTTCCCCTCTACCATTCTTGTTGCTTTTAAGCACTCCTGCAAGTAATTGTCTCAATTATCTCTTCTCCCCATACTGCCGTCATTTCCAGCCTCCTCACTTCTCTGTCAGCTTTCCCTGGGGCTTCCCTGTATTCATTCCAGAAGCACTGTTTCCTATGCTGATAACTACTTCATCCTCACATCTCCACTTAATCTGCAGTCCTTCTTTAGCTCTCTCACTGACAGAGAGAGAATATCTTTATTTTGCTTGGTTTTTGCCTCCCAAGTGCTCCTGCCTCTCTGTGACTCCCCTCTGCAAGACAGTAACAAAGACATCATCACCTGGTCATCATTCACTCACTCTACTCATCACAGCCTATTCCTTCCTTCAGCTTTTTGTATTGGTTTTACTAATTTCTCCTCAGCTTACTCCTCCCTGTTTCTCCCTTCTGAGCTTCCTATCAGCCCTCAGACAGGTTTTTCTTCCTGCAGGAAGTTCTAATTCTCCACTTCTCTAACCATTTCTTCAGCACATCTTACCAGTGATCATCTACCTAAGGGTAAGATTAAGGTGAGCTCCTCTTGCAATCCTATCCCTCAGACACTCTCCTCCATGAATACGTTCTTTAAAGCAAACACATCTCGTGTCTCTCTCTGCTCACCACCTTCTTCTGTAGCATCTAAGCTGGGACTGGTTCTCAAAAAACATTATATAATATGGCAAAATTAGTATTTTTTATACACATATACCCTGTCATTTTTAGACATGCAGAAGTTACATTTTTGCATTCTTTATCCTTTCTTCCCATGTTCTGAATAATGTCAATGCTAAACTCAGCAATGAAGAAAATAAATTTTAAAAGACATCCGAAAAAAAAAAAAAAGAGAGAGAATACACAAAAAAGCTCAAGCCACCACATTTTAAAAGATGTCAGAAAGAGAAGCAAATTTTCTTGTTGCAATTAAAGGAGCTAGAAGATTGGAACATATGCATGATCAGTATCTTTCCTGCAAAAGACACAGGTACTTTCTTCAAAGAAAGAGATCTAAAGTGCTGACAAAAACCAGCAGGACAACGATTGGAAATTATAGCTAAATACAGGACAGCCTTCGAGTGTGCAGCTTTCCCAGGAACCAAAACTGTAGTTACCACACTGTAAGTCTCCTGCCAGCTGTCGCTCAGGAATGGCTGTGACAACCAGCCAGCCTTTTCCATTGACACTTAGCCAGCAGAGATACTGCTGTGTTGGCCCAGACATTTCTATTCAGTAGCATTCTTGACGCTAGCAGCCCACTGCCTGTATGACCAAGAAAAGCAACAGCTCTTGTATTTTGACGTTCTTTGCCCATAACAGCAGCCTGTACAGCAGAATTATGACTCGTGGACTTAAATCTGCTTGCTGAAGAAGCTGATTCCTTACTCTCAGCTCCATTTTAATACAGAAGTGCCAAGACTATGATTTTCGGTGATCCAACATCTGCCAATATTCTTTTCTGACAAACCCTTTTTTGTACATACATACTCTACTGCTGCTAAGAGCAGCAAAATAAAATCTTCTGCCAAGGTTTTTGCCATTTCTTTGTTCTGGAGATGCTGATTACCATGTCATTCCTCATCACTGCTGACAGTTTTCATTCAGTTTACCTTCTTTGGTAAAAACAAACACATTGTTCTTTGCACTAGCAATGGGCTAAGGCAGAGATACAATGTGCATGCAAAAAACCCCAACCAACCCAGCAACAAAACTTTCAGAAATGTTGTTCAAAGAAGTCAACTTTATTTTCAGGCTAAACAGCTTTCACTTTGTCTCACTGAATGCACTGGATTCCAGACAAGAGCTCAAGGGCTTCCACCTTACTTTTGATGTGATACCTCATGAGACTGGTATTGTCTAGATAACACGGCCAGTCAAATGTTTTTCTCTTTGTCCATTCTCTTCCCCACTTTTCCCTGTATTTTCATCTACGTGTTTTTCTCTCCATCCTCAGTTTTCTTCCCACATTTCATTTGCAATGGTTACTTCACACCTTATGGCAATTCTGCAAGACTCCAGGTGTGTACAAATTGCTAGAACTAAACTCATTATACAGGCACACAGGACAGAAAACCCAGAGGACAACATGATTGTCCTACTGCACACTGCATCCTGGGTCACTTCACAGTACCACAGAATATGCTGAGTTGGAAGGGACCCACATGATGATTGAGTCCAACTCCTGGCCCTGCCCAGGACCATGCCCAAGAGTCACACCATGTGCCTGAGTGTATCATCCAAATGCTTCCTGAACTCTGTGAGGCTTGGTGCTGTCACCAGTTCCCTGGGGAGCCACTGTCTGTGTGAAGAACCTTTTTCTAATATGCAACCTAAACCTCCCCTGAAAAAACTTCAGGCCATTCCCTTGGGTCCTGTCACTGGTCACCACAGAGAAGAGATCAGTGTCTGCCCCTCCTCTTCCCCTGACAAGGAAGTTGTAACTGCAGTGAGGTGTCCCCTCAGCCTCATCTTCTCCAGGCTGAGCAGACCAAGTGACCTCAGTCCCTCCTCATGGGAGTTGCAGCAGGGGCTGTAGAGACACCTACCAAACAACCAGCTGCTGTTCTGGCTTTGGCAAGAGCTCACTCATTTATCATACATGTATGTGTATGACATGCAAATACACATGTATCATATATACTTGTATGTACAGGTATATAAATACATCAGTGTTATATTTTAGAGACAAAGACGTGAGATTCAGGGGTGATCAAATATTTCTAGTTTGTCTACAAATACATCTAGTTTATTAAAAAGCATCTTTGTAATATGGCCCATTTAGGAGACTTGGTTGCCAGAGTCCCTTAAGAGCAACTCTCAGCCCGAACAGTGGTGACAAATGGAGTTAAATCCAGCTAGTGGCTGATCAGAAGTAGTGTTCCTCAGGGCTCACTATTGAGGCCAGCCCTGTTTAATAACTTTGTCAATGATCTGGACAAGGGGACCAAGTGCACCCTCAGTAAATTTGAGGATGACACCAAGTTGGGCAGGAGCGTTGATCTGCTGGAGGGTCAGAATGCTCTGCAGGGGGATCTGCACAGGCAGGATTGATGGGCTGAAGCCAGTTGTATGAAGTTCAAAGCAGCAGAGGTCCTGTCCTTGGGTCACAACCCTGTGAAATGCTATAGGCTGGGGGCAGAGAAGCTTGAAAAGAGACCAGCGGCAAAGGACTGGGGAGTGCTGTTCAACAGCAGTGTGCCTGTGTGGCCAAGAGGGCCAATGGCATCCTGGCCTGTACCAGAAATAGTGTGGCCAGGACAAGGGCAGTGATTGTCCCCCTGTACTCAGCACTGGTGAGGCCACACCTCAAACCCGGTGTCCAGTTCTAAGCCCCTCACTGCAAGACAGACCTTGAGGTGCTGGAGCATGTTCAGAGAAGGGCAATGGAGCTGGTGAAGGGTCTGGAGAGTAAGTCTTATAAGGAGCAGCTGAGGGAGATGGGGTTGTTTAGCCTGGAGAAAAGGAAGCTCTGGGTACTTTATTGTTCTCTGCAACTACCTGAAATGAGGTTGTAGTGAGGTGGGGGTTGGTCTTTTCTCCCAAATAACAAGCACTAGGTCAAGAGGAAATAGCTTCAAGTTGCACCAAGGGAGGTTGAGGAATATTTTGTTTTGGATATTAGAAAAAATTTCTTCACTAAAAGGTTGGTCAAGCATTGAAATAGGCTGCCCAGGGAAGGGGTTGAGTCACCATCCCTGGAAGTATTTAAAAGACATAGATGTGGTGCTTAGGGACATGGTTTAATGGTGGACTTGGCAGTGCTGGATTAAGGATTAGACTCTTAAAGGTGTTTTCCCAACCTAAACTAGAATACAATTACAGAACTCTTTACAAAACAAAACAGATTTTATTTAGCATTACAGAAGAGAGGGATGAAGAACCAAACAAACTACTCACCAGAAAGAGGATCCTTGCCAATCATTAAAACATTTGGTAAATTCATTACAATCAGCTGCTGCAGGACCTCCTAAACAAAAGAGAACAGGCAAAGTTCAGTGTGAAGGAATCCAAATCAATCACACCACAAAGAATACAAAGCTCCATCAATTACAAAGCTTTTAACATACTGGCAGGTCCGAGGTCACGAGAGGAAGCCCCACTTGAAAGCAAAATCCTTATTTGAAGATAGCATCAGGCTGCACAGCTAACATACACTAATCACCTCTTTTATCTACGGCTAATATAGAACTTAAAGAGTCCCATGGCACTAATCAGAATAAATGCATGACCATGCCAGGCACAGCAATCGTTCATGCCTTTACCCCAGGTATGACCTGTATCCATCAGATGTGCAATATACAGCTGATGTCATGTTTCAGGGCATATAAATGCAGCTGGTTCAAAGGTACCTAAGCCATTCTGTGAAGTTTGAGTAACTCAAATAATTGGTCAAATTATTTCATGGGTCTAAGAATTTACTGATGGGCTGGGGAAGTGAGTGCGAAGGGATCTGGCACTGGATTTAAGTTTTAGGTTTGCTTGCATTGTTTTTGATGGGGAGTAAAACAGATTTAGGTAGATCATGCACCTCATTTAAAGGTCATTTTATTTTGGAGGAGGTGACAGAAGGGAGGTGCATCAGGTTCAACACTGGAAGAAGCTCTGAAGTGACAGAATGGCTTAAGGGAGAAGAAAGGCTACACGCCCTAGTGTAGGCAAAATGCTTAAAGCTGGAGAAATAAATACCTTGGGGACTCTGCGCAGTCATATGATCAGCCATGCACCACAGAAACACACAGAGCACGGGAGTACAGCTGTTAGCTTTGAGCTGCAGTAACCAGCACTCACTTGCTATGATCTGAGTAAAACATTTTGCAGGCAAGTATTTTTCACACATAAGAAGCCTGGGAGGAAAATGGCTGTGCAAATGAAACACTGTGCTGGGATTCAGGAAACAAAGGTTCACAGATACAACCCCACCAAATGTTTGGCAGGTGCCTTTTCCCAGCTTGTCGCTACTTCCCAACCTACCCCTAGGCCACTGGAAGGGCACAAGCATTGATAATTGCAGAGCATTCACAGCCAGGGGAAAAAGCACCACAGCCCAGCACAGAAACACACTTCCTGAAATAATCACCCATTCACCCAAACACTTCCTCTCCAAGCTACCCATTGTTATTGCTCTGCTTTCAAAGTTATACCACAGGAAGAAAATTAAGCCTGATTGAAAGAGGAAACAATCCAGAGAGCCTGCAGTATTTGATAAGCAATCAGAGTGGATATTCTAAAAAAATGTTTTGGACATAACACATTTCATTTTTTTCCTCTGATCCATACCAAAACATACTCCTCCACAGTTCCTCTTTTGGGTAAAGCAGAAATATCTGTGTCACAGCTGATGGGATTTCTGGTGCTGTTAAGAAAAAAAAGGCTCTACAGACCTTTACTTATGTGAGGTTTGGCTCATGCAGACCAAACATTTACTGACTCATTAGCTAAATGGATTTTATATTTCGTGCCTTTACGATGCATTGAATAAAGTTTGTTTGCACCTGTTACTAGAACAGGTGCAAAACCTATTGGATGTAACGGTACATGGCTTGACTGCAATATGTACTGTGACAATACAGCACAGCACTGAGGCTTTAAACAAACAAAATGAGACTTTGCATATACTGAATTATTGAGCTTTAACCAGCAATTTCCATGCCAAAAAAAAAAGAGAAAGAACTGTGCTTCCAGTCACCCAGCATGTGGAGCAGCACTGAGGCAGGAATGCATAAGGAATTTGCGTTGTCTTTGTGTAATCATCAGATCACTAACTATTTAACTGGCAGACACAAAAGACATTACAGCTAACCTTCATGATGTTAAAATTCCCATGAGCTCCTTCTGCAAAATTATTTGAGTATACAATCCAACATAACCATGACTGAATGCCCTCAAAACTGCTTGAGCTCAGTATTTTCTGGCAAGAATCTGACAGTCACTGAATAAAAGCTGAACCAGCTCCAAGCCTGGAAGAATGATTTGTTAATTCAGATTGAAAGATTAAACTGTTTCAAGAGGTGATGCTCTGACCTTTCTATATTTAAAATAAAATATTTAAACAGACAACCATATTGTTCTAAAAGCCTTCACCTTCAGATTAGTCCTTGTGATGATAATACCTGGCTGTTACACAGTGCAGCTTGCTGGCAGATCTCAGCACTTTATAAAGGAAGGTCAGTGTCACTGCCCTCCTTTTTCAAGTTAAGGAAAGAGTCAAAGAAACAGAGTTACTTCAGTTTAATAAACTATCCTCTGTGAACCAGTGTGCTACTCACACAGCTGCAAGCGTGAGATAAAATGTGTTAAGCGAAAGCTCATACATGGGTGAATTCAGCCCAGATTTTGCCTGTACTGAAACCCCAAAGTTAGTGAGGCTCAGCAGACACCCAGTGACTGACTCAGGAGCTGTGATAATGAGTCCATGTTTCCAATCCATTGCTTAAAACACTACATCTGGAAACAGAACTAATGTCCCCCCTTCTCCTAAGAGTAAATCAGGAATTCTTCAACTTTTACCACTTATCAACATTTTTGTTTTCCTTCTCTGAAGCAGCAATAACACAAGTTGACAAGTAAAACATTGTGCCTCAGCCCGGCCTCTTGGCTCCCCTCACATCTTACCACTCCTCCCTGAAGACCTCATAAAGTCAAACTTAGGCTTCAGGCAGGGAACTGCACTGTTCCAGCCTGTGAACTGGCACTGAGCACCAAACAGCTCCACAGACCCGACCAGGGTGCTGCTACACTGAAGGTGGGGTTAACCTGGACACACCACTGAAGCCCAAACACCAAAAGAAATGGTAGATAAAATGCAACATTTCCCCACAGGGACAGCAAGTTATGTTATTGCATTATATAAAAGGCTGCTGTTATGCTCAAATGCAAACATAGCGCTGAGACACGGCAGCAGAGTAGAGATAGTGTGTATGTGTCCTTCCCCCTCAGGCGACCAGCGTGGCTTGGGGCAACACATCCAGGTAGGAACTGCTGGAGAACAAAGCAGGGTTTTCAAACATTTTAAATGGCTCACAACAACCCTGAGTACCCTGGAGAGCAACTGTACAAGCAAAAAATCTAATTCCTCCTGTGAGAAACCTTTTAATCATTTTTACAGCATAACTAAAGCTTGGTTCAAACAGTAAAGGTTACGGCAACAACATATGGTTACAATTTCACAGATTATTAGAACCATTAGGGTCTGAGTTACCAGCTTTACAGCTCGACCATTAACCAATTTGGAAGCCAGCTACTGCAAATCAGCAAGTACCTCCCTCATACTACAGTTTGTCTTTTCTATTTCTTTTTTTGTTGCTAATGAGATTTCCATTAAAAAAAATTGGTATCAGAAGTGTTATTTAAGGAATCAAAACATACCCCCGCCAGGCCTTAGTGCAGTGCCCGTAGGTTTGTGAAATGCTCCTCTGCCAAAGAGCAGGATATTTTAAGCTTGAAGAGATTTGCGAAAAATCTTTTCACAGCAGTGATCATTTGAAGAACAGATGCTTCTACATAGCACATCAACACCACTATCACAAAACGTAGAGATCGGCAGCCAAGTCTTACACTGTTTGAGCCAGACCCCAAAACTCGGTAGATGAGGCCCACAAAAGTTTCAGCAAGCAGTTACATGATGCCACATTGACAGGGAGGGCTTTTCAAGTCAAGGTCACACTGGGTGTTCAGACCTGGATCACTCCCTCTGCTGCGCTTGCCCCTCAGAGACATGGAGCCTGCAGGAGGCTGGGACAGTAGGCAGCCCCAAGCAACAAGTAAGCCAAAGGTAAGTTTTGCTGAAAGCTGTTAGGCACTCCAGGGCTGGTACACCAAGGATTCAAAGGCATCACTAAATTACCTGGAAATCCCTAGGTTAAATATAAATAAATTCATGCTGTGTTCTCATTAGCAGCCTTCTGGTGTCTAAGCCCTTGTTGTGCACTTGTTTCACATTTGCAAGCTCTTTGCAATCACTTTTTAAAGAAAGAAGCTTAAGACAAAATAAAGCCAAAATTCCCCCACAAAGATTCTAGCAGTCAAGGGCTTTAGGAAAAATCAAGACATACAAGATTCAGGATAAAATTCTAAGCACCGAGTTAAGCACTTAGGCTTATCAAAAGCATGAACAAACATATTCATTCCTTCCATCTGAAAGTTTCCAATAATTTCTGGAGTGCTGAGGCACTTCTTATCTCCTCTTTTTATCCCTCCAAGATCACACACACCGGATGTTTGCTCTTTACCTCAGATCATCCGAAGAGATGTAGTGGAAGCTCTCCCTCTCAAGTCACCATGGTCACATATTAACGTTTTATTTACCTGTGACAGGGTAAGTGGGCCCCTTGTAATTTCAGAGGAACTAAGTCCCCTTGGTCCATACTATACTTCAATGCTCATTTGCTTCTTAAAAATACGTGTGCAACAGCATGGTATAAAATGATCTTAAGGTATTTTTCTTGGATGCACTTTTTTAGTGTCATGTAAGTGTGTCAACAGCTCTTGTAAAGTACATGTTGCTAGAAAAGGAGTAGGTAAAATTGTCCTTTCTATGGCTGAGAGACCAGGCAAATACAAGCTTTACACAAAAACCTTTTCCTGCACTGCCGTACAGCACAGCATTAGAGTAAGTACTAGCTCCTCATGCAGAATTAAGTTAACCTCTGCCTGAATCCTAAACAAGAGTACTAAATAAATTATGTAAGGAGAGAGGCAGTCTACCAGTCATTGTAATTCAATGCTCAAGCCAAGCAATTCCATTTAAGTATATTGCTTAGCTATAAAATGCTAATTGCCCAGCTGACTGGAAGCCAAATGGTGCTTTCCTACTTAAAATGCCCATGAGGAAAACCCATCATCAGCTTTATTTATACCAGCAAAAGCAAACTGTACCCAGCCAGGTTTAGCTGCAACTCAGGCCAACAGATCAGGAAGACTTCAGCAGAGTCCCTCCTATCTGTGCAGCACAGCCATCATCTTATTCCCAATAACCTCAGTATGGATCTGATCTCACAATCATCCTTGGAGTGGGAAACATTTGGTGAGACACTGAATGCTTAGATAAGGTCTCAGCAGGAATCAAGGGCCATTTCCACCAGGCGAAAGCCTCCCAGCAGCAGGATGGGGTGACAGCTTTGTCCCTACACATCTTAAGGCCCCTTTGGATGCTACCACAAAGACAGGCTGGAGCTGCATTTCCCAGAAAAGGAGCACTCCATGTCCAAGGGACAACTGAGCACAAGCTTTTCTGGAATCAGAACTATAAGGAAGAGCAAACACTCAGGCTAATGAAAAAGCTTTAAAATGTAAACATTTTTAACAGCAAAATGGGACACAAGGGTTGTTTTTTAAACACACTTTTTTCAAAGTTTCCAGTTTTGTATTAATATAATAATGAAAACAAGCTATTTTGCAGCATACAAGGAGGTTATGTTTTAAAAGAAAAATATATTTGTCTTCCAATAAATATAAACTTTGTAAAGGTTTTGCTATAGTTATCTGAGGAGTTATTAATGCTGTCACGGAAATAACTCAGAGCAAGAACCTGTGAACAGTATAACAGGGTCTCACGAAAGATTAGACAAGATGAAACAAGTTGTTGCAGGGGAATGACAAGAAAGTGAAACACAAACAGAATTTCTATTGACATGTTTTCCATGTACATCTTACCATGCAAGCACGCCTGATGACACTATGTGTGTGACTCAGTACTCACTGTTTCCCTGCCAACACATTATATACATGACAAAATTTGATTAAGAACTTCGCTCATCTCTAACAATTGTACTTGTTATGTGACCAACTACAGGATTAGCAGTCTTTAAAGGGATTATTTTTGTCTTCTGAAAACCAGCAAATTACAAAGCACACTTCTAAAGACCCTTCAAGTGGAAACCTAAAAGCCAGTAAAATAACTGTTGCCTCATCTGCTGAAAATAATCAGTTCTGACAATCGTAGACTGGAATCTCAGTGGGAGAGGATGTGAAGGAATCATACCTAGTCTTAACCATGCCCAGCCTGTGCAGGGTGCAGATAACCCTCTAAAATGACAGAAACATACTCTATGTAGAAGTACACTATGTAAGATCAGGTTTTATTACCAAAAAATACACAAATGAAATTTGGATGGCACATAGAGTGTCATACAAAAAACCAAAACAAACAAACAAACAAAAAAACCTAGAAGGACCCAGGCACAACCACAATCATCCACCATTGTTATGGTTCAGGTTTTGTTATTTGTATTACAGTAGTGCAGAGGTCCCAGCCAGGAGCAAAACCTCATCCGCTGGAGCTGTACAAACACATAGTGAGACATCCCTGGAACAAAGAGCTTGTCATATATACCCAAGGCATCAGTATATGCTGATGAAAAAATAGTAACAAGCAATGGAGGAATGAAATGAAAATAGGATTCCGTGGTTATAACATGATCCATTGTGAGCACTCTTGCTGCTTTGTGAACTGGTTAAATCAATTCCTCCAGGCTGGGCAGAACTAAATCACTACACACATCACAGGGCACGGCAAGCGAGGCAAGTTCTGATAAACACATTTACTTCAAGATGAAGTTGTTCACAATGCACACTGTTTACATCACAGATATTCTACATGTATTTAAATAAAGGTACTTCTATATATGTAAAAAGCCTTCTAGGACACAAACAGTTTTACTTCTAGCCCAGCTGAATAAATAACGGAGAAGCTAACACATCAGTTGGAGAAGAATTTTATTTTTTAAAATCAATCTAAATACAAAAGTGTACATTTACTTCTGTACTATAAAATGAATTGTTCAATAGCTGTATAGCAGCAGATTTTTTTATCCTAGTTTCACTAAGTCCACAATGAATCACTTATGTTAATAAAACATGCAGCTCTGTGGTTGTGCCTAGTGGCAATATTGATTTGACCCAGAGAGGAGAAAATCCAATTGTAGAGCACTGTGTTCTCCTGCTTTTATCGCCAGCAGCACCTCTGACTAATTTACCTACTTTTGCTGCAAATAAAAAGCCTATTGATTTATCCTCAACTTACAAATTCAAATCATGTACAAGTGACTACACATGTTTATAACAGGATCCAGACAAATTACTCTCGACTTCCATTTTATTTCACGTTATATTTGTCCCGGGGTGGTTTATGCAGTAACAGGGAACATGAAACGTGCTGTGCTAAAGGCCTGTCACTTGGTATTACAAATATAACCAGCTAAAATGCAATCCATCTGTTGAACACACTTCCAGCTAATCTATGGTGGTCTCTAAGGACCATAATAATTTACCTTAACACACAGTAAAAAAACACCACAGGCCATCAGAACAGACTTGAAGCACTACTGAATTCTCTGAAATTCAGCACCAAGCTCACTCACTTGTTTTAAAAGGAAGTCAGTTTTCCCCATAAAACGAGCGTATTTTGCTAGCATGAGAAAGTAAAAAAAAATCACATCAAACTCAAAAATTGAGCAACTATATTTCAGCTTAACAATGAAGCCTGATACCAAAATAGATTAGCCATGCAGAGCTCCAAGGTACAAACTCTGCTCCACTGCCCTTGACCACTTGAGTGAAAATATTTACAATATTAAAATATAGCTTGACATCAAGAAGCAAAGACCAATGCAATAAAAGCTTCTCTAAGGAAGACTAGCTGTAAGATCTAATTTCTGCCATTTCTCCTATTTCAAGTATTTCCAAAACTTGGCAGGTTTATGTGTTTATACAGAACACACAAAGTAAACACCTAACTGGGCACATGATACCAGTTCACATAAAACACAATTAATTTGTTAACATAATTTCTATACTACCATGGAGAGCAATATTAATTAACCTGAGGTAAGTATATGAGTGTTACGGGGCTTACTTAGAGGTTCAAAACTACAGATCTGCATTGCAACTTCAATACTACAGGCTCTGAAAAAGTGCCAAAACTCCAAAAAAGCAGCCCTTGAGTGACAATCATAAATCAATGTCTGAAAAAGCAGCAGCCAAAAGTTCAGGAACAAAGGAGTTGGAGGTGGGAGGATTTAGGAATACCAGTTACACATCATAGCAATAATGCTTTTCTAAAGATGAATAATAAGCAGAAGCTAGGTGATATAAATGTTCACATTTTGCACTTTTGACAGTATCAAGTAATGTATTAGTGTAAACGTTGCTTTAAAGAGAATGACTCATTTTCTTGGGGAAAACTGTAAACCAAATGTGTAGTCCCAGCAGGCCACAGGGGCATGTGCGACAGGAATCATTTTGAGGTTCTCTAGTACAAATATTGAAAAGCCAAATCAAAGACAAAGTTTAAATATGAAAACAAATTGTTAAACTAGAAAAAAATTAATAAAGCAGGGAGGGGATGCAGAAAAACAGGATATTTTCAGGATTTCTAAGATATTCCCTGTTACGAAAAATATTCTAGTAGCTAACAGAAGGCCTAAAAGATGCAATTGAGTTTAATGCCAATTTATGAGTCAAATTTTATCAGTGATTAAGGGTAACAGAAGTAAAACAAACATTTAGGTTTGCTGTTACCAATCTGATACTCATGTCCTGTTCAAAGCAGGAACTCACCAAAAACTTTCAATTTACCTCTCAGTCCCCAAAAGAAACAAGCTGCTGTACCCTCCTACTCTTACTAATGCTGAGTAACATCTTACTGTCTCAGACCTCTTGACTGCCACGGGGTCAGCTCACAGAGAAAAGTACTTCTCGTTGGCAAAAGGTGCCGTGCTTCACCTTCACTACATCCAAACATCCTCGAAGTTGCTCAAATATAAGGTAGTTAAATACCTACGCAAACGTGTTCAGTCTTTCTAGGATAACACTCCCTGAATAAGCAAGATTTAATTTACATTACACTGGTAAACCACTTAAAGAAACTCAAATGGATAGTACTGGAGAAACACAGAAAATGACACCAAGAAACTAAGGAACTGTAAATACATGGGCAATTATGCAGGTGGTGATGACCAACAGGATTTTTACAGGATAAATATGTATGTTATTGGTTACCATTGCTTGCTCTGAAACACATGAAAATCTTTGTAATGCAGGAAAAATAGTAACAGGAAGACAATTTTTTTCTCCTAGTGAAGAAAAGGGTTATGATAGTGCTTGAGAAACACTAGTGAGAGAACTGAGCAACTGGTCTGTTAGCACACGTCCTTACTGTTCTCCTGCCCCCCTAACATGTTTATAAATTTGAAGGGGGGGGGGGAGTCAATTAAGTTTAAATTAAATTAATTTCCAAAAGCTTAAAGATTTTTAACCACGAGTTTCCAACAGGACTCAAACTTGTGCTTGGGCAGCTTACAGGCAGCCTAGTATTGGACAGCAAATTAATGTTTCAGGAAGTGCACACACAGTCACTATGCCATCGGCTTATTATCTACCCGCAACAGAGGACAGAGCGTGGGCAAGAGAGGTCCTTGAGGCATTTGCAGACAACCGTGTAAAAATCCATGCTGGATTTACAGAATAGGGAAGCTTTCAGCTGGTCTGAAGAGGAGAGGGTACAGGCAGAGGCTAAGCTATCCCACCCTGCAAGGATGCCTGATCAGACAGTACCATGCCACAGGACAAATGAGGTGGTTGGGGAAGCACAGGGAAGGAAAAGTTTTATTTATAATGTCAGTAGGTTAAAACAAAACCAAAGGAGCTCATACATGCTACTCATCTGATTATGTCAGCTGCTTTCTCCTGCAACAACCTAACCTTCTCATCACTGGAGCTCTCTCTTGTAGGCAAACTCATGTTACCAACCAGGCCATTAAAACTCCTGTTACCAGGGGCACTGAAGTCTCAAATACCAGTAATGCAGAAAGAGTCCTTGCAGTTCAAGCATGCCTCCCTCAAACACCGTAGAAAACTCAACAGGATATCATTGTAGGTTAATGTTATGAGCTTTCCAATTATTCTGAAGCAGAACTTGTATCCAACTTCATTACTTCAATATATCACTGCATTATCACTATCATCTGATTTACCCAATATCAACAAGTTCGACAAACACATAGACAATCCTTAGCCAGGAGATCTGCCACTGTAGCAACAGTCTGTAAATTTTTTCCTAAGGTGGGTAAAGGGAGAAGCTTTGAGTCAGACCAGATGGTTCTTCCACACACAAATCTACAGCAGTGTTTCTCTTCATAGCCAGCAGATTGCCCCAGGCAGGTAACACGCAGGGAATTTTGAGGGCAGTCAACACTTCTTGCACTGTACAAGTGGAGAAGCTGCAGTAAATTTCATGTGACTTTTCCAAGGTAACCCAAGCACCGTTGGGAAAGAAAACACTCCCAGCATTTCCTGTGTCAATCACCAGTTTTACCATTAGCACTGAGCTGCAGTCACAATAGAAGACAAAAAGAAAAAAAGAAAGACAACCACAGAATATAGCAGTGGTAAAAACTATTAGTGAATAAAATGAGAGAGCAGGAAAAGGAAATGGGGGGCATGCCCTCAAAATAGCCTCTGGGCCTCTCATCCTTCCCTTTCTGGATTTTCTATGCTCATTTGCTTTCAATAGCAAACAACCTTTCTATTTGGAGACTTACGGCATCCCCCTCCAAGAGTTATCTATAGGGAGGAGACAGTTACTTGCAGTTGACACTCAGCTATTCAGAGATTTTACTGCCAATAATTTGCACCTCAGCAAAGCCAGGTCAGGCAGTAACCCACAGCCAATTACCAGTTCAAATTGCCAAGAGCAGCCTCCTTGATTTTCCCAACTTGTTACCACCGAAGAGGTGACAGAGGAGGCTCCTGTTTGGTCCCATCACAAGGAGGCCTCTCACTAGCATCTGATTCCTTTGTGAATTGCCAGCCTGGAGGTAGTAGGACAAAAAGGGATGGTGTTTCATGATACTTACCACTCAGCAACCACACAACATGAGCAGATCCAGGAGGGGACCTGGGGCAGCCCCAGGACACTGGGGCTCAGGCCCCACTCTGTGCCATCCCCATCTCAGCCAAGTTCACTTGTTGCCCCTGCCTTCTGGGCATCACACAGTAACAGAAATACTGCACTCTAAGAAAAAATGCATATACATTTACAGACTTATATGTATATGTTTCTGTTATTTCCCCCACTATTACTCTGCAATTACTATACCTGCTCAAACCAGGGACAAACAAAATCCTTCTGGAAACACCATCAGATTTGCTATACATAAGATTGTCCCATATTCAAGCATTTGGAATCCCCAGGACTCAGCAGCAAGAGCATGAGGGGTTTTACTCCACACCACACAGCAACAAAATGGCTTCTTAAACACCCAATAATGCAATGTCTGCCAAAGTGATACAGAAAACTGTTACATGTTATATACTTGATAAAATTTAAGGTTAGTCTTTCAGGGTCAGGTAAATTCCATCATTCACGTTTTCTTGAGTCTGAGAATTTACACACAAAAAAAAATACGTGCTATAACACTTGAAAACTTCAAACATTTTGAACAAATATGGAAAATAGCAACACAAGGTACTGTAGTACATCAACATTTTAAATACATAGTCATCAAATTCACCCTCATGACAGACTCATCCTCTACATGCTTACAAATCCCAGTCACCTTCCACATTCTACATCACATGTGCAAGACAAAGCCATTAAAAATTAATGGTGAAAACCTACAAAGCCATACTGAGCCCACAATTCAAGTAATGTCACACTTAATACCAAGTAATAACACAGTTAATATAATTGATGGCAAGGATTATCAATTCAGTTAATATCACAGGATAACAAAGATCTCCTTACTGTTGCAACTGCAGATCAGGGGAAATAGTTCACATTTAAGAAGACTTATGACCAAAAAAATAGATAAAAGGAAAAACGTCCCTTCCAAAAGCTGCCAAAATTTCACCTCTACACAGAAAGGAAATAGCCAATGTCCCTTCTAAATCCTACTCTATGAGTTTTAAAGGCTTCTGACCACTGGATTTTCTATGTCAACACAATTCTGTGTGTAGCTGCTAGGTAAAATTTACTTATCAGTGGTAATCCAGGTTATGCATTCATACACATATGCATACTTGCACATGCAAACACTCTCTCAAGAAGAATTTTCAGTCTTGCCAGTTCTTAACAGTGCTCCTTTAAGTATCTGAAAGGACTGATTAACCCTGCTTAATACAATCTGTGTAATCTACTGTGAATCTTGCAGATAACTCATAACTGCTAACATTAATTAACTCAGCAGAGCTTTACCCTTCTTGCTCCCCCACTGGCCTCATACCACAGCCCTCAATTTAGGAGTTCTCCTTCACAACAGCCCTAGCAGATGGCTGAGGCAGAGTTAAGCAGCAATGGCCAGCTTCTGATGCAGAAAACTCAGTTAAATAATTATGCATTTTCAGAGAAGACTTTTCTGCATATTGTATCCTTCTCTTCATGAGTACTGACCAGCAGTCACAGCAGTTAATGCATACAACACTCTGGAAATATCCATGATATAAGAAAAAATGTGAAGGGTGCTATTACATCCTAGAAAATCCTTTCTTTATGCCATCTGTGAGAGAAACAGAAGAAAGCTGTGTCACTATGACATTATTAACATTCAGGAGAGATTAACTCCTAATACTACTATGCCAGTTTTAAGGATTCTGACCACTGGATTTTCTGTCAACAAAATACAATTTCCTCTTAAGCTGTGATGTTTAGTGCTTTCCTGAAAGCAAATGTCATCTTTCACGTGCTCATCTATAGGTGAAATAAAAAGCAACTTTCAAGCCCTTGTATTTATTGAGGAAAACCTTAAAAGTGGTCATAAAAGCTTCAAAATCAGCAAGAGTGCCCAACACAAGGAGCTGCCCTGGCTACAGGCACAAAAAGCAGAACCATGCACACACACTACTGTGACCCTTTTGTGTCATTTTTTAATTATACTTAATCTTCAGTGTCCTTTAACAGCACATGAAGGTGGCAGGCACATATGTATCTTTGCAATTTCCAAACTGCCTCACATGTGGCTCATATCCCTTACCTCCATCAGCACAGCTCAGGTTTATTATTTAAGCAACATAATGGAGGGAAACTCAATATGAAGTATCAAGTGACTTTGAGCTCCCTATCAACGAGATCACAAAACAACAGCAGCACAAGCTGGCCTCTCAGGGAGCTGGAAGCAGAGGAAGGGAGGGTAAATCCCCAGAAAGATTGCTCCAGGCAAGAGAAATTCAAGCCTCAGGCTACAGGGAGCAGCAAGGCCTCCCACCTCAGCACTGTTTGGGCTGCATTGCTCTGTAAAAGTAAAGATTATTAGACTTCTAAAAGATACAGGTTACACAGAAGTTTATACTATTGTTGCATCTACTGAGCACCAGATCTAAGCCTAGTAGCTCTTAAGGCATGACAAACCTCCTTGGTGGTCTGGATGAAGTCTGACTCCTAGAAGCAGCCTCAGATGAAATTTTAAGGGACACTACAATCAGAGAAAGGTAGCACAAGCCATATTTTATCAGCAGACAGAGTGCTTACACCCTTCACCTCAGTCAAGCACAAAACCTTGGCAGGGAGATCCAGCTGTACAACAGGAAAAGAAGCAATGCAAGGTCCACTGCAGACTCCAGAACGTCAGCGATGATAAGTGCCAGAGTAAGGACCATCTCGTTCTGGTTTACACACAGCTTTTCATGTAACTTACTAAAATGGCTCTGCATAGTTGTTTAAACATACTTTGGTGGAGGCATTGAGTTACTTCGACAAACCTGTTTCTTGCTCAGAGCATCATGAATTAGCTGAGTGATGAATGGCTGATGAGAAACTAGAGCTCTATGGGAACTGGCACACTCACCAGAATGTTACAGTAAAGCAAGTTGTGCTCTTCAAATCTATAAAAGTAGGTTGATTTTGAAGCTGGAAATCCAAACTAATGATCTTACTTCTTGGTGCTCAGAAATCATGCTGCTCCCACAAACTTTAAAGGGACAAATAGATGCTTATTCTCTGGAGGAAGTAATCTGAGAAAATCCAGGGATTATAATACAGTATCTTAACACAAGTTAAATTCTCTGGCATCTCAGTAGCAGTACCCAGACTCACCATTCCTCTAAATCTCAGCATAAAGCAAACATTTGCATTTCCAAAACATTAAGACATATGGTAAATATAAGGTGCTAAAAGCAGGCATTTTAGTTTGAATCTCCAAACTAAGCAATTTCTATTGACATTGTAAATATGCACTGTCAATATAAGTCTCCAAAACTTACTATTGAACATAAACACACAGTCATAAAGAACAGAATTTCTCCCAAACTAAAAGTCTGCAGCCACTGATGTTGTTTTCTAAGAAGCAATACACAAACAGGTACAACTGAAACTAAAAATAAAAAGGGCATTTGCTGCATTTCAGACTAGTAGATACATGATTCCTTGTGAATTCTGATTGTAAGTCATTCTCACGAGGTAGAGGCAACAGCCCCTTTGGAATTGACTCAGCACAATGGAGGCAGGAACTAAGCAAACTTCTTCAAACAGCTCTGCCAACACCATTCAGCTCCAAGCTGCAGAACTCCTGCTGTTTCAAACTCGGGGCCTCCTGTGAGCAGACTGCTGATTACACCAGGTTGTATGGCAGGTTTTTGATATGTGCACAGGGCAGAAGAATAAGAGTGAAACCTGCCCACTGGTCATGTTAAATAAAAGATTTCACACCATACTGATAGAAAAGGACACTTTGCCATCTATTTATATAATATAATGGGCCCTTGCCCCCCATTAAAGGGACAACACCTTGTAGTACACTGTACACATACTGTGTACAGCCCATGCAAGCGTTAATGGCCACACCACTACCATGAAGGATAAGGGAGACAGCACAATGCAAACACCTTATCTCCAAATAGAGCAGATATGCACAGTCAATAAAGCCAGAGTGGCTGAAATGCAGTGCTGCAGCACAGTTAATTGGATTCTATTCCCAGTTACACTTGCACACTGCAGAAGATTCAGAGCAGTCAAGGAAAGGGAATGAAAGTAACTCAACAGGCACCTCCAGCCTCATTTTTATGAAACCAAACCAGAGAAATCAAACTTTTACAAATTTCTGCAAAATTTTGACAGGAAAACCCCTGGGTACCAGCCCCGGCAAGGAAAGAGCAGAGGCTACCATAGCAGGCAGTAGCCAGGTCAGTATACACCTTGCTCCACACCACCTCAGCATGTGCCTACAGCCAAGTAGGAAAACAGCAAGGTAGGTGGAGGACACAGGACCCACAGAAAGCTTTCCTCTGTTCCCAGAATACTTGTTTTTCATACATGAATTTGAGCAGAGGCCTTTGCTGCCTAATCAAGTTCAGCCCCTTGTTGTAGCATCACAGCTGTGACACTACTGTGTGCATCTTTGGTATGCAGAAGGTAAGAAATGTTCTTGAAAAGATGACATGAAAGGCTTCACTGGTTGGTCATAAACGTGGACATTAGGGTCTTTCCTCAGGGAATGGCCAGTGCAGAAATCAGATGTTCAGAATACATTTCTGCCCATATGGTTCAAACTGATGAATAATGCACTTTGGAAAAGAAGAATGACAAAAATAATACAACACTACAGTAAAGCACCAAATTAAACAAATAACAGGTGGTGACTAAAAATGCATTTTTAATGAGCATCTCCTTATGAATGCACATAATGCAAAGTGGTTTCCACTGCTTCATAACACACCACTCCTCATTATGGATTAAAAATATTTCAGTTAGACGGTGCTAGATGTGTAAGCTCTTGCTTTTTGGACATCTGATAGAATTTTTTTGTAAGATTTAGCAGCCAAAAAACATGAACTTTTAAATTCTGAATTCTCGGTACTCTTTAATTAACACTACCTTTTTTCACTGGGTAAATTTATAATTAAATGTTGATGTGTGTTTTAAACTTTGATGTGTGTTTCCAAAGCATCTGCTTCATCAAGTGTTCTGTTCTTCACATATATATAATTAACTGAGGAAGACAGCAGTCCAATGGTTAATGCAGAAGACAGTGTTTGAATTCCCGTGTCCAGACAGAAATGAAACAGAGTCACAGCCATTCTTCAAAGTGAATTATTGCGTTCCCAAGCTCTTCCCAAACTGGTCTGCATGCAATCGAGTGGCCAAGAATTAGACATTACTCCATAGCAGAAGGTACTGCTATACCACAGCATATTAAAACTTCATAAGAACCATTTCATGATTACTTATCCAACTGAGAGAAAGCAAGAAAACATTACAGAGAACAATTATCCAAGAAAGCAAGACTGAGTTTAAGCAGACATTTCTGTAACAGAGGAAGTCTCAGAAACAAATATCAGTTAATACAGTCAGAAAGTGAGACTTTGTGCTATAAGGGCTACAATGTAATAAAGTACGTTCAGCTAAACTTGTACCCTGCTCTGCCTCAGCAGCAGAGCCACATTATCTCACAGATTGCAGCAACAGTTTAAGCAGTTACTCAAGTCTGAATCTTCTTGAATGAAGGTCAGTGT
The DNA here is from genome assembly GCA_013397135.1 of Pachyramphus minor. NCBI lineage: Eukaryota > Metazoa > Chordata > Aves > Passeriformes > Tyrannidae > Pachyramphus > Pachyramphus minor. The sequence continues at coordinate 340,007 of VYXB01000739.1, read as the reverse complement.
TACAGAACACAAAAATAAATTTATTCCTCCTCTTTCCAGTGCAGCTGTCTTGTTAATCTCAAAGATGACATATTCCTCATATATCAGTCACTACTTTAAAGCCCTGATTCATACAGAGAGGCTTAGGAGCACATGGTTGGTTATTATTTCAGCAGGTTGATTATTTCTACGATGCATAATACTCCTTGTAATTCTTAATTGCTTTACCCCTCAAGGGCATACAGCATATGTCTTGGGAACTGGAACAGACTTGCTCTGAATATCAAAGAAAAAATAATGAATTGTCATTAAAAAGGTGAGAAGTAGTAGTTAAACTCTGCCCTCTTCTAGTTGGTTCCTTAGAAGGACAACAATTTTTCTAAATGTTATTTTTCCCTTTTAATGATTGTTTAGATGATACACTAAAAAAACAAACAAAAAAAGGCTTGTCTCTGAAAACAGAAATTTTAGGCTGCTGCATATTTAATACTGTATTACATTAGTCAGCATGGTTGTTTGGTTAAGCACAAACTTTGATGGCTTCCCAAGTGCCAGGAAACCGGTTCACTTCATTCATAATTTCTCTGATACAGCAGCAGTGTGTGCCAAATATGTGGAACTAAAAAGGACCCTATGACACGGAGCAAAGGATGATTAAACAAACTGGGAGTGCTTAAACTGACACAAAAACCTCTCTCCCTGACCCCCGACATCCCCCCCAGTAAGTGCAGTGAAATGATCTCAGTCAACATTAAGAGCCAAATTCTGCCTATTTATGAACAGTTTCCCCTAGGCCCTGAGATTTGCAATACAGCATCCAGTAACCTTTCACATACTTTCCTAATTTAACACTAGCAGGAGGAGTCCAGAATACCCTTCTAGGAGACTTCTCAGAGAACCCAGCAAAAAGCACTGCCCTTCCAGCATGACACCTGAACGCTCCTTCACATACACACAGTAATTAAATGATATGCCTTATGCCAGCCAGCTAAATACGGTACATATCAAGATAAACTCTGAGACTTGTGATATGGTGGGGACGAACTGCCTCGGTCAAGCAGCTGCCCATGGCTGCAGTTCCCACCACCCCGGGCACGGGGGGCAGGGGGGAAATCGCTTCTGTCACTGTGGATGGCCCTGTTAACTGTGGAAAAATTCAAGCCATTAAGTGCAAAAGGAAAGTCTATTCAATGGGAACTTCCTTTTGTATTGCAAGATGCCAGGATAGATGGCAAACGCCCCCGGCAAAGCTCGGGTTTCTGGAGGCAGCGTGGGTGTCAGCACTCCCAAGGGAACACATCCAAACTGAGCTCACTGAACCTCACCAGGGGTCACGGCTCCTGCGGGTGCATTCCCTGCTCCCTTCGGTCATATGCCCTGCACCTCGTGAGCCGGCCTGGAAAGGCTTTGTGCCCATCACAGTCACACACACCCGAGAGATGGAGAGAGCCAGTTCTTAGAACCCGGCACTCATCTGACAGAAGGCTTGTGCTACAAGGTTTGGGAATTTGGGAAGCTGTACATTTCAGTTTGTATGGATTCATGCTTTAGGTAAGTCAAAGTCAATACCAGCAGATCTGTCTGGCAAAAAAGCAAATATTTCGAAGTTGTCTGTGCTACAACTGCCAGAAATCTGGCAACCAAGATCATCTCTCAGATTTTCCTCTGCTCCCAAGTAAATGTATCAACATCTAGAGTGCAGGTATTCTGGGGTCAGGGCACTCACAGTCATTTCCTCTGACAACTGTTCCATTTACTTTATTTCATATTCTTAACCTATCTCATATAAGACACAAATATGTACTTTGATATCACTTTTTCTCATTTTGTAAAACTAGCTCTTCCGCTTTTCTTATCAATAGCCTGAAATCTTTCCTTTGGGCTAAGTTAAACACTTCACCTAGTGGCTGGGAAGCTAGGGAGGCTGAAGGAGGACTTTGATTTAAAAAAAAAAAAAAAAGTCCTAATTTAAAGTGGAATAAGGCAACAATTAAAACAAAACTATCACAGTACATAAAAAGTTTAAAAATCCATCTCATCTATTCATATGTAATTTTTGTTACTGTACAATCAAACTGATGTTTAACTATTAAACCAGTGTTGCATTAAACACGTCAAACATTTTATATCTAAACTGACCAGTATGAAATATTTAGCAGTATTTTTTTGCAGTTCCATCTCTCCTCCTTTATGTTCAAGTGCCCTTCATTATAACTCCCAGACTAACTTGACAGTACATGAAATCTCCATGGTGAGAAAGGAGTTCTAGGTATCTATCTCCAGACTTGCACACTTGTCTCTTCCACAATTTCTTGGTACCATGTTAGGCAGGACTCATTCCTGATCATCCCAGCTAAGAAACAACAATGGTTGTACTACCCCAACAAAAGAATACTGTGGTAGTCAAACACTCCCCAATCATTGGCACCAGCAGACAAGGAAGATAAACAGCGAAGCAACTGCAAGGTCACAGCAAATAACTGCAGAGTGCATTTACTCTTTAAATAAAAATAAACAAAACAACCACCCCCCAAAAAACTACCATACAAATGAAATGAAACCTACAGTTCAAAAAGCTAGTCTTTGATGCAAATTTATGGGGGGGAGGGGGGTGTGATTTTATGTTTTGGTTTGGTTTTTGGGGGTGGGGTTTTTTTTGCTTGTCTTTGTTTTGTTTTGTTTTTTAATAAGCCGTTGTTATGGGGATGAAAAACACAAGGATCAAGTATTTTCCAGCCTTTTCTCTGCTTAGGCAGATTTAACTTTCAGCACCTCTGTATCAGTTACACAAACACAAAACACCCAAACTGCAACACTATATATTAAAACCAAAACAGAAAATCCAAAATATAACCCAATAGCCTCCTTTGGCAGGCTGCTCAGACAGTTGCTATAGAATGCCAAAGTCACAATTTCAGAAGTATCACACATAAAAGCTTATTTAAAACAAATGTGCTGAATGATAATCTGCTTGTCACCTCCTTTGCATATTAGATAGGGCTAGTGCAAGCAACCAATACTTGAGTTACTGCTAAATTTTAATCTGCTACCTGTTACAGAAAGAAAAAGTAATCAGGAACTTGTTTGTGTTTTAAGTACCATCCTGTGGCATTTAGCCAACTAAAACTAAATCATTCACCATTAACTTTCCTAACTTACAAAACACTTTGAGGAATTAAGATTAACACGACCTAATGAGAGAGACTTGGCATGAATATCATTAAAAATCAAGGTGGCTTGTGGGTTGGGTTTTTTAATGTATTTGATATTTAAGATTATTCCTTTAGTGTCTCAAGAGTTACTGGTTGTAAGCCTATATCTACTCGGTTATAAGTGTATTTTTACTTGTTTATAGACATACTGTAAAGCAACTTCAAGTGATCTGTCCTTTATAAAGGGATGACAGTCCAAGCCTGACTGCAAAGTCTGTGTGCTAGAAGAACACAGCAGTTCCATGTGTTACAAAAACAACTGCTTTTTACTCTGACATGCCAACTCAGCTCTCTCATCTGAGCAGGTTTGGCAGAGTGCTCAAAGCCTCCAAAACAAGGTGTCCTGCTAAGCTCAAGACTAGGAAGTCAAGTCAGTGTATCTTCTGCAGATATTCAAGCAGTTGCCATAAACACTGCAAAACCTCTAAGTACTGATAAAGTGTGATAAATATCTTGACACTGGTAAAAGCTGCAATATGCTGTCAAGGAAAAGAGCCAAAACAAATCACGATCTGGCAGACAGTTCTGGTCTCACAATATCCAGTGGTATCAAAGCAAAACTGCTTAAAGACTCCGCCAAGCAAGATGCATCAAGTCACTATGAAAAAGTCAGTGCCACTTAAAAAGTCCCATGCCATCGCAAGAAAGCACAAACGCAAATTAACTGAGATGCTTTAGGAAAGAAGAGGCCAAACTGCATCTTCAAGCAATAACAAATTATTTGAAATTGGAATCCCTTAATTGCACAGAATTTGGACCCTGAAATTTATAAAGAGAATGGGTTCAGTGAAAAAACTGAGATCAAAATCACCTTTCCAATCAACATTTTGGCTCAGGCTACAAAGGAAATGCATACTGGAAGAAATGTGAGACAGCTCAACCAAGTTTGAGAATTAGAGCTCTCTGGTTTAGTTTCTTCTGCATGACTGGAAGCTGGGAGCTACATTAAGTGCCAGAGCACTGAAGTGTAAGCAAGGCTTCTAATAATGGCAGCTTTTGTGGTCCTCTACTACAGAATCATTCCTCCTGCATGTAAAACTGTAAAGATACATCCACATGCTGTTCAGATAAGCACTTGCCACAAACCCTGAAAACAAAGACAAAGCCTTCAATCCTGACACACAGCTTTTGCATATTCAGGAAAACAGAGAACACCCAGAGTGGGGCTTTTTTGGTTTTGTTGTTCGTGTTTTTCTTTCAGTTTTTTAAATATCAAGATTGAAGAAGTGACCTTGAGACATTTATTACATTAAAGGACAACTCCCTGTAGTTTAATTGTTGCTTTGCTTTGAAGTAACCACACAGTCTTGAGAGACTCCAATTCAAACAGGTAACTAGTCAAATTAGAAGGGCTTTGGTTGTAGGGGTTCTTGGTGAGTGTAGCTTCTTATGGGTATTTTGTTTATTTGGGGGGGGGGGTGGGTGTTTGGTTTTTTTTGGGNNNNTTTTTTTGAGGGGGGGGATTTAGTCTTTTGTTTGTTTTGTTTTAAGTGAAGCATGTTTTAGTGCAACTATGGGACTGATGGTGTTCCTTTGAAACAAATGAGCCCTTTGACATACATAGTAATTCTGCATTAAATATCAAAATTTAAAAAGAAATTCACCTCCTTCCAGTTTCTAGCAGCAAATGCTCATGCCTCCCCTGTGACTCTGGTCACTCAGCTTTACTGTAACACAGTTGCTCCAAAATGAACCAGACATTAACCTAAGTACCACCCTCCTTCTTCTAACACACACTGCACACCTAATAGGCCTTTCTGTGATACAAATTTGACACTGCACTCCCTTACAAATATCTTTCCAGGGGACATATTACAGATAAAATCACCATTAAAAATAAGAAGAAAAAACTAAACCACCCAGGAACTCTAAGGTTTCACAGGGAACTTGCCTTCCTTCTTTTGTTTCTCAACCTTACAGCAAACAACTTCAGATGTTTTTGAAGTCAGTTTGTCAATATAAGGTAAATAAAAGTGACTTTTCTAGAGAAGGAGCATCACCTATTGTAGTTTTAAAATATTACTAGGCCACAAAGTAATTACCTTCCTGTCCTGTGAAAATGATTAAGTGGAATTCATACAGTATTTTTCTTTTGTGCAAAGACAAGCCTTTCCTACCATCCCCCAAAGGAGCAGATGTCTATCACTGTTATCTTGATCACCTAAGACACAGAAACTATGCCTAAAAACCAAATTAAATAAACATCTAGAGACTTTTAATAATGCCAAATATGAAAGAACAGACAGTGACAGCTCCACAGGGGCCACTTGTGTCTGCTGAGTAGATTTTTATTCAGGCACTTTTACTGGCCATACGAGGACCCAGCAGAATTTAAACACTTAACTCCCCTTCCACTCTATCTCTGAATCATAATGGGAAACAGGAGAGGTACAAGCTCACACACAGCTTATATTCCAACAGCCCATCTAAACAGCTACTTGAAAAAAAGGCATTCTGCCAGTGTGCACACTTTAAATTGCTGCCTTATTTGTTCATTTTATAAATCCTTCCCTTTATAAACCAACATGTGTGCAAATGGGAGATGCATGCCTGAGCAAATGATAGCATTTAAATTTCTGTGCATTCGTGAGCAGTTGCCTTCCTTAATCTGTTCTGGTGTGAAGTCCACACACCATGTAATGTAGGAAAAACACACTGTCCTGTGAATTGTCTTCAGCAAAGAAACTAGCACACTAAAGCTCCCTCCCAGGTCTAGAGGCCTGCTCAAGCAGGATAAATCCCATCCTTCTTTACCAGGATAGGCATTTCCACAACCTTCGTGCCCATTTCTTGGCCCATTGCATTCACATTTGCCAAAAGTACCGGAGGTCAACATAAGCTCAAGCAGACCTTTACAATGCAAACCACAGTTTTCAGAACTAAATACAACTCTGCATTAGATTCAATGCACTGTCTGAGATCTCCCACACATTCCTGAAACTGATACTCCTTCAAAATGACAGAGAAGCACCACTTGAAAAGACATCTCAAATACCTGTCTCGGATGAAAACACACTGTGGAAGAATTGCCTACAGGTCTAACAAGTCACTGAAAAAAGCAGCATACAAAAAGGTGAGAGTTCATTACAGAGCTTTGTAACAAAAGCTAACTAGGATGCTGTCAGAGTGGAAAGCCAAGGCCAGCTGAGTTCCAGGCATGCACAAAGACACTCTCTGCACCACAGGGTCACAGGCATCACTGGAACTGACAGGATCAAACCTTGACACCAAACCTTAATCCAGAGTCAGAGTTGTGTAAAAGTAGGACTGTGGACTGAACCCCATGTGTCACAATACAGTATGTGACAATTACCTTAAGAAGAGTCATCCCAGAATAAATAACACCTTCAGAGGCAGAACATGCCAATAAAATAAGAACATAAATAACTTTCATTTACTACCTGCCATTAAAAAGCATAAGTTACTTACTTTGGGAAGTGGTATGCACTTTGGGGGATTATTTGACAATCACACTTTATGCATTTGTGGAATTCATCTTCTTTCCTCTTTAAAGACTTTTCATGAAAGGTACTAGATGACATGGAATGCATTACAGAAACACGAGCAATAAAGCAATCTTTAACTTTTGGGTTTTATTATCTTTTAGCAAAAAGTAAACCTCAAAGCTATTTTCAGCTACCAGTGTCATGCAGGCTGTTTTCTAACTTACCCAAAATTGGTAGGCTCTACAAAACTTAATTCCCTTTGACGCAAAGCTTCAGCTGACAAAAATAGGACATTTGCCCAAAATTCAGGCAGCATGAACATGGCTGTCTGGTGAGCCTGTCTGAACAGGAACTTACATCTTAAACCTAATATCCAAAAATACATGTAGTAGAGGACTGAAATACTCTGTGGCTTTAGCATTGGTAATCACAGCAATAGTCTAGGAGATTAACATTAGGCCTTGGCTTTCATTAAGGAAAGTCACACACTCTCACATTACTCTTTTTTAAGCCATATAAAGGATACTGTGGATGCGTTGTACAATTCAGACATCCCAAGAATTGCTTTCAATTAACCTGTCAGAGGTTAAGTAAATGCTGCTGTGTGGGAACCAAACAGCTATTCCACACTGTAAAATTTTTACAGGTCACTTCCATTTCCCTCTGTACTTTAGGACACTGCTTCTCTCTTTTCTTGGCTCAGTTTCTTTATTTGTCTGCACAATGAATTCACACCCCTCTAGCTTATTAAGCAAAACAAAGACAAGAATATAGACACATGTCAGCCTACTAGTACTACCCTTTCCCATATTCTAGCTGCAGGAAATTAAAAGTAGCTTAAAATTTAACCTATTCTCCTCCATCTGTTTCAGGTCACTATTTCATTCTACATTAAATTGCACATAGAGCCTCAAGGGAAAAAAACATGTCTCTAAGATCATACCTCTCAAACTTCCAGACAGAATTCAATATATCAGCCAAAATGCATCCCAGTATCACAGCCAGTAATCTCAATCAGGTGTCCGACAGCACGCTACTAGTCATCTGGAATGGCAGCTCTCACCAACCTGGGAACACTTAAAACTGACGTCTGCAGAAACTTATTTCAACTCTGAGGCAGAAATGTTTGTTTAGTTCTTCTGGAAATGATCAAGAGCATTTTCACTGACAAATCATCAGACAGTCTGGCTGCTAGTGATGAGTCACCTGTCTCAGTTTTCCTCACTGAAATAGTTGATAGGAGGACCTATACAAATGGTCAATATTTTTGTGATTTTTATGTTTGTTCCACTGCACTTCACTATTTTCAGGTGAAGAGCTAAATCAAAGGCTAACATCAGCAGTTCTACACTTCCCAGAACGTCTGCACCAAGGTCAGTCATTCCTTGAGCTGTGTCTTCACAACACCAGACTTACATGTTTCATGATCATGTTTAGCTGCAGAACAGAGAGCTTAACTCAAAAAATTTTTATCACTGCAGAATCAAGAAAGCCTTGTTAAGCTAAGTACTGCATATAGACAGTCTGTGCCTGTAGCAAGTTTAAACTAACTGGAAGTCAAATGAAGAACAGAAGCAGAAATAAATACACAGCTAATAAGGTCCTACTCCAGTTTGTGCCAGTGGCAGAACCTCCTGAGTCCTGAAAGCCCACTGCCTTACTGAAACAGAGCATCTCCACAACAGTACCTTACTACTAACTTACCTGTCATACTAGCTGATTTATTGTAGCCTTGTGAAAAAGACAGAGGCTTGGTCACTGCTCATTGCTTTTTCTTTGTGCAGCTGTAACTTAAGGCCACAAGAACATCCACACTACTTTTGGTAGGGGCAACAATACAATTTCCAATGCAGAAACAATTTGGGAGACTGTATGCATACAGCCCACTCAGCTGTACAGAGAAGGGAGAGAACTGCCCTTAAGAGTGCTTGAGATCAGCAAAGTATTTGAATTAGAAAGAGCTTATCTGTTGAAGCTTCTGATATCTCGCTCTTGAGAAACCTGACATTCTCAGTTAATAATCTTGACACTTAAAGCTCAAGATAAAGAAAGGTTGCCCCGAGCCAAAATTAAGATCTCTAGGGAATAGGAATCAAAAGCAAGCAGTCAGTTGCTCAGGCATAATGCAGTTTAACACACCTAATTGACAAGGCTAGCAAAGAAACAATTAGTTTTACCTAATTCAGTAGGCCACTGTGGGTACAAACTTTCCCCCTCAGAACAGAGGAATGCTTTTTGACTCATGGGTGTGTTCATTTATGTGCATTTCTACCATTTTGGTGTTTACTCTGCTAAGGACTGGATTACTAGCCCACTAGAACTAGCCTGCCTAGTAGGGAAAGATTCCAGTTCATACAAGAGGACATTGCTCCTTCCAGAACTTTATTTATAGCTTGAGGCTTGAGTACAGTTGCCAGTCCATAAGCTGTGCCCAAATCTGGAGCTCCAAGTCTGAATTCCTCTTTCCAGTCCAGTCAAGAGCTTTGAAGTGGGAGTTCTTTATTGATCTGGAAGCTACTGGTATTGCCAAGACCTTTGCTGATCCACAGGGAGAACCAGCATTTGCTCCAGTCTGAACACAAAGTTATCTCTTTTCCAGAGGTTAGAAACAGCCTCAGCACCAACACCAAATCACTCACAACAGCCAAACTCACAGATAGCTAACATCCTCTAACATGCCTGATCAAAACTCTGCTGCTTGTACTTGTTTTACACAATTATAGAGCAGCCAAAAGAAGGACACAGGTCTGACGAAATATGCCTTAGGAGTAAGGTATCCTTGCTCACCATGAAGGGAGCAAGCAAAGTGATTTAGGTGCGGAGAGTAGGATTAGTGCTGATATAGCCTCTAAAAATTCAATTGTTTCATCTTCCCCCCCCCCCATGTCACTTTAATAAGAACACCAGGGCTTATTCTGAGTTTCTTGTTGAAGCTGCACATGCCACACAGTCAAAACTGGTTTCAAAACTGTGTCTCAATACAATTTTTTTTTAATTGAAAGATATTTCCAACCTTTTCAGAAATATGAAGTAATCTGCTAGGTATTTAGTGGCCACACTGTAGGGAATAGAAGCAACAAAAATACAGCTGTGACCACATTGCAGAATTTATTCCAACAGCATTTCTCATCCACATGCTCCAGACGTGACCATAATACCCATCCAGGAAGTAGCAAGGGATGATTACATTTTCTCTCAGTCTGAAGTTTTTCATGTAAACGGTAGGATTTTTTGCTTGAGAGTGCAGTATATCCTGTTGGAGGTGATTACTGGCATTTTTTGAAGGTTGGGAAACTACCTGACATCAAAACAGGCCTTTTTACAAAACTCCTTTTTTTATAAACTGGTATCAGTGTTTTTTAGTTCCTTAGAAAAAAAACCACTAAACCCTAAGATTGACCCATGGACAGAGTAAGCACAACAAAGACACTTCAAGCTACACTTGTCAGCCTGGCTTAGGCTTCTTCCAAAATTCCATAGGTTGTGAGCATGTTACCCAAGCTTTGCAGACACCAGGGCAGCCGCTCTAATGCAGAAACTTCAAGTAGCAGCACCTACAGGATTTAATCAATCAACTCTTTCACAGATTGTTGCAGCTCAAGGGGTTTGATTTTGTTGGGTTTTTTTTTAAACATTGTCAACACACTCTTACAGAAGCAGGGACAGTGAAAAACCACCATGAAGACGGCTGCCACTGCTGGGATTAACCACCATTTAGAAAAGCAGCAAAAGGCCACAGGGAATTAAGGCCATAAATGCTCACTGTCAAGAGTGCTTATTTTAGTGAAGCCAAACATCCTTCAGCCTCGCACTACTCAACACCTGAGCTGTTTTCAAGCCCATTTGACTGGACCAGTAGAAAAGCTTCAGCAGAGCTCACAATAGAGCACTTCAAAGTGAAGGTACAGCTCAGGAATAGCAAGATAATTTCACCTTTGTTGCACTGGGCTAGGCAGTGTCAGCTTAAGGACCAAACTATGCCATCGACACAAGGCACTAGATGACAGCTGGAAGCCAATCTGTTCTAGATGCACTGGTGAGCTGCAGTATATGGTAAAGACACACAACCTTTCACCAGGACACACAACACCAGTGAGAAGTGGACGAGCATCTGTTCTCTGATACACTCAGTTCTCTACTGAACCCTTCCATCAACATCCTCACTGCAGTTACAGACAGAAACCCGTAACTCTCTGTACTATTCCCTATAAAACCATTTTGAATTCCAGTTTAAAGACAGACAAGTGTCAGAATTCAGTCAAGGCAAGAAAAGTCACATAAAACTCACACTATGAGCAATGAAAACATTCTGCTGTACTCAGCCTTTTTCCAAGACGTGGCACCAATTCCAGAAGTTTTATGACCACTCATTTCTCCAGGGAACCAGTAGTGTAACAGTTATTAAATGCAATTAATGACATATTATCTTGAATGCTCATGAAATCCCACAGCAAAATGAGTCACTTGCTCAGTTTCAAAAGAGGGGCCCCTCAAGTCAATAAAAGATCTGCAAAGATACAACCACTGAGAGAGCAGGAAATCCAGAGATGTTGCATGCTACCACTGGTAACAAATATTACAAGCCAATAAATAGATTTAAAAAACACCAAAGCCAGCAGCAACCAATACTGTCCTCCATTTTAAGAGTCTTGACACTGTTTGTCTTAGCAGCTATCAGCAATCCAGTTTTATGCAGCTAGAAGTTGCAAGATGGCAACTCCTCAGAAAATTGCTAATAAACAAACTCAGTTAGCAAATTTCTGAAAAAGAAGGCTATCTGAACTGAAAAAAAGGCTTGGTCATTGCATTTACTCTTCCAAAGTTATGCCTGTTGAAGTACAGATAGGAGCTGATCTTTACAGCTCAAATCAAAGCCAAATTCCACCAATAACCTGGTTTGTTCACAGTCATTTCCAGCACAGACCCTCAGCTTACGAAATCACCAAAGTGCCAACACTGTAAATCCTGGATTCATGCTTCTAGATCAGACCTATCCTTGTTTTCTGAAGTAGTATCGTCTGTATTAATGACAATTTTGCTTTAACAGCTACACAGATATATGAGGAATCTGATATTAGATACAGACAGACTAGACAATTACATGATCTGAAATGTCAACTACCTTCTGAATATCAGCGTTAATTTTAGTAGGCACTTATGTCACCTTCCTCAGATACAGTTTACAGTACCATGAATTTATGTCACATTCTTGTTTGCTCTTGCCCAGTACAGAGAAGTATTTTTTTGTACCTACCAATGTCCTTCAATAAAGAAGGAAGTAACATTTTCCTCATTTTAGATTACCTGGTCTACCAAATTTAGTCTACCAATGCTGTAAATCTGACTTGGGTTCATTAAGCAAAAAAGAATATAAAATGTCAAGGCAAACACTGTATTTTTAGAGTTTTTGTTTCTCTTGGGGAAGCAGAATATTTGTGTTCCTATTGTTTGTCAGGAACTTCTCCCTCCCACTTCCAGTCTGCAACCATGTTTTCAGTCAGTAAGACAAATATCCTCATTTTAACTTAGGCTAACGTATTGATACTACTTCATCAAACAATGGCCACAACTTCAGCCTATTTAAAAACATCTCTAATATTCAGGAGAGAAGTAGCCTAACAATATTTAATTATTAAGAATATTGAATATTCCAAAGCATCCATTTGGTTGCATGTTGAAAAAAAACTCAGTAAAAGCTACTTAAATAATATCCTAAACAAGAAACCTTCCAAACACCTAACAGAGACATGAGTACTGAGGTAATGTTATACTTGGCATCAATCACACACAGGGCTTGGTTACAGCATAGATGGCCTTAACTCCCCCCAGACTATGGAGAGTTGAAGGCTACACACCACCACATGAAAGGCAATCTCAGATTAGCATCAAGACCTTGGATTCTATGATATGGATGAAGATATGACTGTGGCAAGGACAAATAATTTTCTTATATAGTGTAATCAATTAAAAAAAAATTATTTCATTTTAAACTTTGTTGTAACTACATTTTCAGGACTAAATGTAAAGAATGATAAACTCTCATGACTGCTTTGTTTACATACAGTATATATAGTCCACAGGATTCAGTAGACAATTTCTGGACTCAATAGGAACATCACGGTCAAGCCTGCTACTGCAGGCCTCAACTACTGTTTCCCGTTGAAAACTCTATGTGTTAACCTATTTTAGTTGTTGCTGGCTTTATGGGATTATGACTACACAGCTCAACAGCCAGGTCAACAAGCATAAACATAACACGACTCTGAGTCCTTTTTCTTTTTTCCTGACTCTGATCTCTCTTCAGGTACTCTGAAGAGGTCAAAGTCTCAGCTTCAAGACAAAAGCACATGAATGAAAGTTTCAACACCTGAAGGAGCAGACTCTGAGATGGTAAATTTTGTGGGGCTGAGAAGAAAGGGAAAAAGACTAGTCCTACCCTTCTTTCTTACAGACTTCATATAGACTATTTACTGAATANGGATTATGACTACACAGCTCAACAACATAACACGACTCTGAGTCCTCTTTCTTTTTTCCTGACTCTGAGCTCTCTTCAGGTACTCTGAAGAGGTCAAAGTCTCAGCTTCAAGACAAAAGCACATGAATGAAAGTTTCAACACCTGAAGGAGCAGACTCTGAGATGGTAAATTTTGTGGGGCTGAGAAGAAAGGGAAAAAGACTAGTCCTACCCTTCTTTCTTACAGACTTCATATAGACTATTTACTGAATAACAGAGAAACAAACAAACAAAAAAACACAAACAAACCACCACCACCAAACCCCAAACTTCATCCTCCAGTTATGATCAAATGGAATTTCCCCTTAGAAATCACAAGTCTCAGGAATGACATCACATTGTATCAGCAGTTCTCAACAACAGGTCAGCTGTCTTCAGAAATACATGATACCCTCCCACACCATCTCAAACCTGAGTTACACACTCCATTTTTCTAGCAGGCTGCTGAAACTCGCACAGATGAGTCATATGCCCCATCAGACTTTGTCACTTTTTGCAAGTCCCTCTTTCAGGCTTCCCTAAGCAAGTCCAGGAGCAGAGTTGTGACAATAACACAGAACAGCAGCAGGCAAGCTCAGGAAGAGAACGGCATCTGAAGGCACTATGCCACATTTCTTCTGTATTTTGAAGACAAAACGAATACACAGGCTCTTCTATACATACAGAAAACATGAACTGTCCAGGATGAGCACACTGACATCCAGTCCTAGAGTTTAGTTGGCTTGTGCATGATATGATTGAGTGACGTATGTAGAGAAACATTTTAACAGTCCTCCAGAGTTTTCAGCCTGGTTTATACTGCATAGCACTCAAATCTGGCAAAAGACGTGTGGAAGGAAACAGCAGAACAGCTACCTCCCTCACTAAGGTGCCTAAATATACCCAACTGTGTGTATACAGAAATTCTATTTAGAGTAACTGAATTCACTGCTACAGCTTTCCAGCAGGAGCCAACATGCATGTAAGTCTGAAAAAATGCTCATCTGTCACCACCTTGGTTTTAGAGAAGCACTGTTACAGTAGAGGAACACTGGCAGTCAGTTCAAGGATGTCACCTAACAAGTGCCCTATTTGTGAGTCTGCAGTCATTCCTGCGCTCACTTCGAGGAGAAATTCTGAACAAACATGGTTTTAACACCAATAATAGGTACAGTGTATCAGAAGTCTACCTTCAAGATAGGCAGATTTGTTTTTCCTATCAATTTAAGGTTTATATTCTACCGTTAAAAAACATCTCTTCATCAGCATTTTATTTTCTAGCAGCCCCTTTAAAAGAAGGTTACTTGTTTTAAACAAGTTTTATACCTAGAAACACTATTTCAATTTCACCAAACCCCTTCACACATACAACCCACAATCCTACCACAGAAGAGCCTTTTTACTACATGCACCTCCAAACCCAACCACAACTTGTTCTTCAAAAAAGAAGCAGCAGCCTCTGGTCACAAGGAATAGATAGAAAAGATAACTGTATTGCCATTTTCATAAATATGGCTGAACAAACATTTACAGAATTTCCTCTCCATTTCCTACAGCAAGCTTCTTTGAGCCCCCAGCCACTGCACTGGCTAAAATAGTATAGTAATCACTACAGATCAATAAGTAAAGACCAGAAATCTCACCTGATAGTAAGTCTTAATGTTTCTGACTAAGATAGTCAGGTTTTGAACCCGAAGATAGGTGTCATTATTTACGTGCTTGTTGACGCGTTGGTTGGTTGGTCGAGGATCTCTATTAAAGAAGAAAGAGAAAATCAAATATTATTAGTTTACCTGGTGTTAAGACTTAACATCTCAATAACGCACCAATAGGAAAATCCATAAAAGTTAACACATTAAATACACCAACATAAATTACAGGGTACATAAACATTAATTAACAATAGAATAAGCTCATTACCTTTGCACCTATGTATAAATTGGAAATATTGCTCCATGTCACAAAGTACCCTACTTTAACCCACACACCCCTTCAGGGTAGCTTTCCTCCTTACCCATATTTCCCCTAAAAAAGAGCATATCTAGTCTGCTTTGATGCAGCGCACAAAGTCTCTGATAATAAGGGGTTTTCTTTATTCAAATAAAGGAAGCTCAGGAAATACTACCATGCCTTCCTTGGCTTTGGAGTTTTATGACAAGAGGAGGGTATTATTAACACTCAATCAATGATCATTGTGAAAACTGCAAAAAACCAAATGCATTATAAACTGAAGGGAAAAAAGAATACTGCCCTTGTTACACCCATATCATCTAACTAGATCTCTCATATACACGCTGTGTTTTTGTTTGATTTTAAAGGAAATAAAACAAAATTGTACCTGGAGGAATTTTATTTCTAAAATAAAAAATAAAACAGGGAAAAAGCTGCAAATATTTTAACACGAATATAAAGCCTCAGATACTCTATGTACACCCTGACATGTTACAAAAAAAGAACCTGAAAATCTTTATCTGCCAATAGCACAGATCAAAGCTTTGTGTTTCCCTTATAATAATGACTCTTATCACCAGACTCCTACACAATCCAAACACCTGCCTCCCAGAGCTCTGCTCTGGCTGTTAATTAAGCCATTCACAGCTCTTCCAGGGCCAAATATTGAATTCGGGCGTTGACAAGGAAATAAAAGAGGAACTGATCCAATATTTATTTTTAAAATATATCTGCCAACGTTTACATAAGTATGTCAAAGAGCTTTTCCTTTTTTTTTTTTTTTTTTTAATGCACAACCATTCCAGAGCACCTTTTGAGTGAAAGTAGTGCTAAAACTATGAAAAAATACACAGATATTCTGGAGATTGAAAGAAAGCTGCCTTGGCAGCAGATAACATCAGACACCGTATTAGTGTACCAGTATTCAAGCAATCTGAAATACAGAAGACCAGTACTGCCACTGGCATAAACTAGCAAGACACTAGACAGCCTTCACAGGAGCAAAGCATTTTGTATACTGATTGGCACTGCAATAAATTATGAACGAAAGAACAAAAAGAGACAACTGCAACAAGCTTTTAAAGTAAAATCT
The DNA here is from genome assembly GCA_013397135.1 of Pachyramphus minor. Lineage (NCBI taxonomy): Eukaryota > Metazoa > Chordata > Aves > Passeriformes > Tyrannidae > Pachyramphus > Pachyramphus minor. The sequence goes on along the minus strand of VYXB01000739.1, from coordinate 323,831 downwards.
GTAATAAGTATTCTATTTTACTTTTCCTTTTTTACAGCAGTGCAGAAGCCATACCCACAACAGTTTGACAGTATGGGTCCTCAGTAACACTGCAAGTTGGGAGAAGCATAAATGCCACCTGGGCTTGAGCTCAGACAGCACTTTGCCTTCAGTACTCTGAGCGAATGCTGGACCCTGAAAGAAGCTGGACACATTTACCCTTTTTAGGTAAGGTCAAGACAACAAACTGTGAAGCCAAAAGAGAAGAAACATTCAATAAAGAGAAACTAGCCAAACAGGAGTGTCAGCCTGCAGTTCCCAGTTCTTCACAGCTTCCATGTGAAAGCTCATGTAAGCAGCACACTGCCATGCCACACTCTGGCAGTGTCCCAAGTCTACAGCCAGAAGTGAAAGCTTTGACTGTACAGCAGAGCACTACTCCACAACACTTTCTAGAACAGCACAAAATGGGTCAAAAATCCACAAAATACACCCACCGGCCACAGCAAGGAAGAGGTTATGTCTTTAACAGCTGCAGGCAGTGGAACTGCAGGACTTGGATGAGGTGAAGACACAGAACAATTCCTCCTTCCCAGACAAGACCTGCACATCTTTGCACAGAGGCGATAGAGTTACAAGAACACAAGCACTGGCAGAACCACACCCTCGGAAGCAATTCCAGAGCTTTTATCCCATCATCTTCGTTAAGGGTAACTTGATTGCCCCAAGAGCCCTTAATGCCAGTCACCTCAGAGTCCTCTTAACCTGCAGCCAAGCTGCAGCACACAGTGTCACTCTGGCATTCCTGACACCTCCTCTTCACCACAAAGTTAAAACCTTTCCTGAAAACAGAATGTAGCTCAAAAACCTAATGGTTATGTTTCCTGAAGATATCGAGTAACAGCTTCACATATCACCTCAGCTCATTTCAGAGAGGACCCTCTGCACACGATATGAAAGGCCAGCACAGCCTACAATTCAAACTACCAGGGCTTGTTGTCTTCCACAGGGAAAACTCAACAATTCCTTCCCAACAAGCAATATCCCATCTCTTCTTCATTTGTTACCATATTTTTTTCTTAATCTCTTGTTCCACAGACAAGAAGCTCCAACTTCCAACAACAGAAAGTTGTTCTTGGAAGGACTGGGAGGATTCCCCTCTCACCCTCCAAAACATATATATGAATTCTTTCCAAAGGTTTGACATGTCTTTACTCAGAATATACTTGTTGCATTTTTCAAACAAACATTCTCCCCATCACACTCCTGCCTTGAATGAATGCACTGAGGTCAGCTGGATCCCTCCTGCTGATGTTGCCTCCTCCAGGACACTCACCCGGTGTGGGATGTGGAAGCAGTGAGATGGAGGAGCCAAGGGAACCAGCAAATCACTCACCCCGTGTGGGAGCAGCCCCAGACCGACCTGCTGCCTTTCTGCAGTGGGAGCAGAGAGCAGCCCAGGGCAGGCAGGCCCTTCCACAGGGGGACAGGGCAACATCCTCATGCGAGCTGCACTCAAGGAAGGAGCAAGCTCCCTGAAAACCTACAGCCACACACGCTTACTCACTTCAGGAGAAGTGAAACAAAAAGGCTAAAAAGCCAGCTAGATCGAGGTACTCCAAAAACTACAACTGGAACAGCCTGATCGGCAGCAAAGAAACGCAGGAAGGGGAAGCACAGTCCTCGAGGAAAAAAGGCAACCAAGTAAAATTACACAGTAAGAAGCAAATTCTGTCCTTAAAGACATGTCTATCCTGAAAAAAAACCACAGCTGTTGGTACCACTCTGCCCATTATAGCACCTGCCTGGTTGGTGAAACTTGTTTATGAAGAATTTTATACAAAGAAACTCTTTCCAATAATCACACTGAAAATGAAAAAGAATATTTTGCAACACTAACCTGGTAACCCAAACAAATTCCTGTCTTGATGTATCCGAAAAAACCCTGAACAGAACCTCAGATGCCTTTTCAGTCCTTTGATGTTTGGCCTTTCCCTTACAAATATACTGAAAACTAGATTTCTCTTTTTTTTGAAAACCACCTACTCCTCAGATCAAAACAGTTATCTAAATAAGACTGAGACAGCATGGCTGAGGTGTGACTATGGGGAAGTACTCCACAAACCAGTAAAAAACCACCCAAGCCAAATATACAGAAAATCTCAAACGTCATTATATACCCAAACATTTTAAATAAGTCCTCTGGTTCGTACACATTCACGACTCTCACAGAAGCAGAGAGGAAAGTAATGGTCAAGAGACAGACGTAATAGACAAGTTCAACACAAGTGGGGCCAGAAGCACAAGTGCGTGAAGATGCAACTCCTTAAGTCATCAATTAATAAAAGTAACAAGAAAAAAATTTACATTTTAAAATTCAAAATGACAATCCCATTCCTAATGTTTCTGACCAGTCATTTTGATGAGCAAGGAGGGAGCCCAAGTCTGGCCCAACTGTTCTGAGACACCAGAAGGAACTGGTATGCCCAGTCTCCTGTGGCACTTTGTGCTAACCAAAAATACACCAGTCTTGGACCCGTCTGACTCTCCTATCATCCAACTTCTTCCTCTATCATCAAATGCAACAACACCACTAAAGCTGGCAGGGCTTCTAAATTGCCTAGAAAATAGTAGAAAAATGTACCTCTAAATAAGATTTTAATTAAACACATGCACATCTCTAACCTTCTGGTATTCATGCCACTTGCAACAAACCACAAGAAGCAGGCACTTGTGTTCCTGTCACATGGTCTAAATTAAAGACAGATCAACAGCACCACAAACCATGACAGCTGCGATTGAAATGGAAAAACCTATTATCGTGCATTTTTATAATGGGGCTTCAACACAAATAGCTTTATCAGCTGTATTCCTAACACACATTCCTGTTTGCTAAATGTTTTGACAGAAAAGCAGGGTTTATTATCAGTTAAAAGAATTGGAACAAGCCGATGTGAAAACACTTATGTGCCTGCATGTGTAAACCCCCCACGATTTCTTAGAGAAAGTTTTATTTGGGAAGTAAATGCAGCAAATATTTGCTTATGCTTGTAGGTATTATGCCACAGCTGCAACTGTAGCACTGAAGGCAGTCTATGCAGTGTTGCCACGTGCTAATTTCATACCAGGAAGTGACATCTGAAAAAACTTCTCTAAAGAAATTCTGCAGAGAAGCTCATTAACCTGGTACCAGCAACTCAGAAGCTTGAAACACATCAGTTCCACTTTGAAGATTAACAAGCATTTTTGTATGCAGAGTTTTCAGCCAGTACTGCGAGTCTGCAAAAATCAACGTGTCCTTCATGCATGATCAGGTTGGGGTATACACTTGAACAGGACACAGGAAAAGGAAACCACTCATTTACAGCAAAATTATTCAAAAAAATCGTGTGTCTTGTTTTAAAATCTAAATGGAGAAACCAAATGCTGCTGGCTCTTGCTATTAAAGTTAACTCATTGAACAGCAAGGCACCCTAGTGGGAACCAAGCAATCACCAATTCTCTTAAAAACATTCTTGCTTCTTTAGAGGTCACCAGGAAGCAAGGGGATCACCAGCAAAGCCCAACAGCTGGTTACCTACCGAACGCAATCTGCCTAAGCCCAGGCCAGATTCCCTTCCCCTACCCTGGCACCATGGCTACATTTGGCACTCCTGAGCAAACTACACTTTATTCAGGGCTGGCATTCCTGGAAGCAGTTCATTTCTGAGCAGCATGAAGCAAAGACACAGCCCTATTTTCACCTCCTCTCACAGAGCCAGCAGGGGACCTGGCAGGCAGGAAAAGTGATAGATGTCACCCATCTCTCCAGTGACACAGCTGCTGAAACGAATCCGCTGCCTAAAATACACTGACTGTAACTTTAAGAAGCTGAGATCTTCTCCACCCAAAGTTGCCAGACAGCGCTTGGGGAAAATCCAAACTATTACAACAGAAATTAGAGGCTGACTGAACTCCTACAGCCCACCCACACCTCAAACAGCTAAAGCCTTACTTTTTACTCAGCAATCTCCACTCAACAGGTATATCTGGATTTCTTGACAGATCCACCTGTCTTTTTTTGCCCTGAATTAAACTTAAAATCTGCTTAGCTGCAGAACAAAAATGTTGTATTTTTAGTAATGAATTCCCAAGAATCTGGCTTTCAAAATCTTCAAAGAAACATGCTGACTTGCAGCACAGTACTGCATCACACCTGGTGTTTAAATGCAAGCGCATGTGCCCTTGTTATTTCTGTTCCAGTAATCAGGCAAGCTGGATAAAAAAAGAGTAAAAATTAAATAACACATGAGTGGTGAGACAGCTACCCACGTCAGGAGACCAACTCTTTCACCCTGCTATCTACATGTTGTGCATGTCTGCATCGGTGCTTTCAAGCAATCAACACTATCATGGCATGGCATGGCATATCAAATTGTGGCATATTTATCAAAAGCCCTCATTAATACAATTTCAGCAGGAAGAAATCTCCACCAAGCACTGAAAGCCATCTTCAGGATCAGGACTTAAAAAAAACCCACCAAACTCATGAGCAAGCATTTTTAAGAACACATTCATTTTGTTATTTTGAAAGCTCTCTGGTGCAAAACACACCTTGCAAGGCTTTCCTGACTTACAGGCAAGCAATAATTACACTGCAATTTCTAAAGGTGAAATCAGGGAAAAGTAAAGGTCAGCCACCACCTCTTCTGAGCACTTTTCTGAGTTGGGATACATAAATAAATTTGCAATCCTTCCTAAATTAAACAGTCCTGGGCTCTCAGTACAAAGCTTTTGGTTTCAAACTCCTCAGACACCACTAGAACTACTGCCAAAGCTGCCTAAAAGTGGGGGGAAAGGTCCGACTGTGTATAATTGGACAGTTTCCTATTCCACACCCTTTGTGCTTCCCACACTTCACTTTCTGAGACACTACTGGCAGAGATGTTTTTCAGAGAAAAAAACCAACCACCAGACAAAAATAACCCAAAACCCCACCAACTTATTTACCTGACTGCTTAAAACAAGTAAATACGCCAGGGCATTTCTCATGAGATAGCATGAGATCAAACCAAATGCCAGCTAGTGTCACTGCACTCAGCCAGCCTATATGCTTATCTTCCTTGTTTCCATGAGATCTTATCATTCATCCCTTGTCCCCAGAGCATTGTTCAGCTGCTCCTTAGACTTCAACGACTGTATCTTTTTAGACATATTTCATTGGCCAATTACAAAATGGTCAAGTCTGCCCACACCACCTGACAAAGCTCTTCTAAAGTGTGTTTCTCATAAGAATGCCACAGTCACTCTAAAGCCATGTAACTTCATAAATTCAAGAGCGACTAAGTTAATTTTTCTTGTTTTGAAATAAGAACACTGTTGCACATGTAATCACATAAATGTATTAGATAACAGGGTTAGTTTAGTTAAACCTGCAGACTCAACTGCTGTTCCTCGATAGTTTGGTTGGTCATCTCTGTGCCAAGCAAAGTAGTCATGAATCAAAATTTCATTTCCCACAACTTGGAAAGCTACGAGCCTGGATCTAAACATTCATACTGGAGGTTCTAAATTGCAGAAAGTTATCTTTTTAAAGAGTCATTTTCCCTTAAGAAATGCAGGAGATTATGCCTTCTCTTTACAACAGGTTTCCATCCCAGCTAACATTTTACACTGCTAGTTTGCTATCTCCATGTGAGCTGGCTGATCTGGATTCAGTTCCAGTTCAATTTTTTCACTGTTGGTAACATCAAACCAAAAGCAAACTTCATTACCTTCTCACCTGGAGCAGCCAGGTACCAGAAGATAATAAAACTTGGCATATTGAGTGGGTGAGGCATGGGTAGTCAGACTAGGTTATTTTTTAATAATTTAACAGATTCTAATATGAATTGTTCACTTAAATGCTTGGCCTAACACTGCAAATCATTGGTCAAGCTTCAATTGATTTCCATCACTTAGAAGAGTGCAGTACCAAATCTGAGTGATTTCCAAAGTCTCATCATTTGAAAGCCAAATACTTCTCCCTACAAATTCTCTCAGATATATTTCAGGATATTTAAAAGCAAATACAGAGAGAACACAATCAAGATCTACATGCAGCAGACCAGCAACAGGAAAGGATGTGGTTAAAAACACAGTACAAGCCCTAACAGCAATTCACTTCAACATTATAGTATTTTCAGCACTTCATCTTTTAACCAATTTCTAAGTTCCCTCAACACATGGCCTTCCAGTGCTGCGTAAAGAAGTATCATTAAGTTGAAAGGTTTTTCCTAAATTATATATTTAGTATCTAAGTTTACGCAAGAGCAGACAAAGTTCAGATGAACCTTCCCAGTAAAGCTTTATATGACACGGTACTTTCATTTCCTTCTTTGTACTGCCACACACCTTCCATTGCAGAATGTGTGATCAACTGAGAAAATGTAACTGTCTGGGGGGGGAAAGAAACGAGGGGTAAAAAAAAAAAAAAAGTAAACCCCACACGAATACCCCCACCCCCCCACCNNNCCCCCCACCCCAAAAAAAGAAAAAAAAAACCCTAGGAAAAAAGTTAATATTTTATGGAACTGAAGTAGTTCGGGCTTTTTCCCCCCCCTTTGTTTTTGTTAACTTCAAGGAGCAATCGAAAGGAAAGTCGGTCTGGCCCCACGCCGCCCGTCCGGCAGCGGAAGATTCCCGGCCGGAGCCCCGCTCGCCCGTCGGCAGGGGCGGCTCTGCCCCCGCCGCCCGGGGGAGAGGGGCCGGGGCGCTCTCCCCTCCCGAGCCCACTCACATTTGAAGCATGATCTTGTTCAGGACGACGCCATCCACCAGGTCCATGTAGACGCCGAGGTTGTCCTGGTTCTCGCTCCCCAGGTCCCCGAAGGTTTTCACCTGCCGGAGGAAGCACAGCGGGGTTGGGGGATGGCGGGCGGACCCAGCCACCCCCCGGCAGGACGGGGCTGCCCCGGCGGCACCCCCCGCTCCCCGCTCTGCTCACCCAGGTCACCAAGGGGCTCTGCAGGAAGAGCTCCAGGAGCTCGGAGACGGTCACGTCCATGTCGCCGGAGCTGGGGCGGCGGCGGCAGGAGGCTGCGGGCGCGGGGCCGGCTCACTCGGGAGACAAAGGCGCGGAGCCCATGGCCCGCCGCCCTGCTGCCCGCCGGGCGCTGCCTACAGGGCAAACAATGCGCGGCTCATCGCTCCCCCGCCCCCGCGCCGGCGGGACGCGCGGGGCCACTCGCTGCCGCCGCGATACCTCCTTCCAGCGCCCACAGGCCGGTCTGCCCCCGCCGAGCTCGCCCCGCGGCTGCAAGAAGGGCTCCCTGGGCAGGAGCGAGCCGCACCGTGAGAGCGGGGCGAAGGGGCTGAGCCGCCCGCGGCGAGCGCCCCGTGGCCGCGAGCAGAGGCGCGGAGCTCGCGCGGGACAGCTCCGAGCAGCACCGCAGCCGCTCCCTCGGTTCCGCTCCGGCCGCGGCGATNGAGGGGGCCGGTGCCGGCCAATGGGCGGCGGCCTCGGGCGGCCGCGGGGGCGGGACGCTGTGTGGGGCCGAGGCGCGCTGCCCGTCCCGGTGTCCCCCGCCCGTCGCAGACCCGGGAACGGCGTCCCCTGCCCCCGGTAGCGAGAGCGGCCCGCGGCCTCTACCCGCCCCCGTGGGGTCGCGCCAGGCCTCACACCCCCTGCGGCTGCCCCTCGTTCCCCCGCTGTAACCGGGGTGATGCGGGGCCCCGTGGTGAGGCTCGCCCGCGAGGCCACGCCGGGGGCGGCGGTACCTGCCGGGAGCCGCCCGGCGTCCTGCCCTCCTCCGCTCGGAGAGGGAGCGCGCGGGTACCAAGTTACCGCTTTAGAAAGCGCGAAATTCCCCTCAAGAGTACTTCAGCTGGCGAGAACAGCCTTTTCAGGGACGCTGCCGAACATGTCGCGTACACTCCTTAGTGCAGCTCAAAGAATTAAGAGGGGAAACTTCTGAGTAAAGCGAGCGGCGCAGCCTGTTGCTCGCGCCTTTGGAATGAACCGGGAGCAGGTGCCCGTGGCGCTCCCGCGGCAGGTCCTGCGCTGGATTCAGGGCTGCCAGTGCCGGGAGGTGCTGTGTGAGCCCATGTAGGGGGAAGCCGCGTGCGTGTCCCGGCGGGCGCAGCGCCGCGGGAACAGCCCGAACTTCTGCCAGAGCTCTCATCGGGGTGGCCACGCCGTTCCCCTGGGTGGCGGGGGCAGAATTCATTCTATCTATAATCAGGAAAATATATAATCCCAAGTAATCTGAATTATTACTGCTTTATTTATCCCAGTCTCAGAATTTGAGGAAAAATAATTTAGTCATGAACAGCTTAGTGCACCGTGTCACATAGTAAGGCTTGGTTTTGCCGGATTTGACAGTTTGCTCTATTTTCACAGATATAATCTTTTATCAGTTTTTGCATCAGCCACTTAGGGCATTCTGCCTGTTTCTTGTTGAATCATACTTAACTCGCAAAATGTATTTTCGATCTTGCACAGTCAGGCAAACCGTATCTGAAATTCTGGTTATTATTAACCACCTAGCTTTCCATATGTATTTTAGGAAAGGAGGTGGGTACATGTGTTTGTGCATCGGCTGAGGGAGAGACATCTGTTGTTGTGCCTGAGGGACCAGAGCAGTTTGCAAGCAATCTATTACTAAATGATAGACACTGGTGTTCCTTGCAGTGGCCTGTTTGTCCCACTAAAGATCGGGTTTAATGATATGCTTTATGCAGATCCTTATTTTAGACAGCCCTGTAGACCAAGATAACTCCCGGTTGCTATCCAGCCCTGGCACAAGTGAGCTGATGCTTGTTTACAAGCCAGTACAGCTGTTTTGCTCAAAGTTTTTTGAGAGGATGTACCAGAAGGGTACTCCAACCGCTTCTGGACCTGAAAAGAAGAAAGTTTTGCAAGCAAACCATCTGTTGTAGTTGGAAGGAGAAATGGGTATGCTTTTGAGTGTAACAGCTCCTGCTCAGGTGTGGAGAAAAAAGAGAAATTGTTAATAGTTTGTCCACACTTCACAGAGATGGACTGTCATCCTTTGCTTTCATGAAGACTTATGATTTCCTGTTTTGTGAAAAGATATCATTAAACCCCATAAAATTTAAAGCAGCTACTGCAGTACTTATAAAAGATGTTTGTGTTAATCAATAGAATCAAAAGAAAAACAACATTTTAAAAATACATAGAACTATTCAGAGAAGACAGAATACAGATGCAAGAATGCTTTCCCACTTTTCACAACTTGAGTGCGGCTCGTTTGTAGGAGTAAACCTCGACAGACTCCTGAAATGAAGCAACGCCTGCATGATCTGGTCCACGTCTTGTCAGTAGTGAGATAACTGAAAGGGAGGGCACATTTTGGAGCATGGTTATAAAAAAGATTTTTTTTTTTTTTAATCCAGGAATTCTTCCTGGGGATGCCATTAGGTGGCAAATGCTCACGGGTTATTCCAGGCGACAGGCAGTTGCCTTGAATATTTGGCCACGAGCAGTAGGGTAGCTGGTGCTGGAAATGCAGCCGTAGTAGCAGGAGGGGCCGGGGATGGAGCTGGGNCGGCCGCGCTCTCACGGCTGACGCTGAAAGCGGACGAAATTACCCTTTGAAATTACGGCTTTGAAATGCTGTGGAAGCGCTGATGTAGTTTGTAAAAATACTGTTTANTAGAACTATTCAGAGAAGACAGAATACAGATGCAAGAATGCTTTCCCACTTTTCACAACTTGAGTGCGGCTCGTTTGTAGGAGTAAACCTCGACAGACTCCTGAAATGAAGCAACGCCTGCATGATCTGGTCCACGTCTTGTCAGTAGTGAGATAACTGAAAGGGAGGGCACATTTTGGAGCATGGTTATAAAAAAGATTTTTTTTTTTTTTAATCCAGGAATTCTTCCTGGGGATGCCATTAGGTGGCAAATGCTCACGGGTTATTCCAGGCGACAGGCAGTTGCCTTGAATATTTGGCCACGAGCAGTAGGGTAGCTGGTGCTGGAAATGCAGCCGTAGTAGCAGGAGGGGCCGGGGATGGAGCTGGGGACGGCGGTGGGGTTGGGGATGGGACAGGGATGGCGGTGGGGTTGGGATCGCATAGGGATGGCGGTGGGTTGGGGATGGCACAGGGATGGCGCTGGGAATGCGGTGCCGCCGCCTCGGCCGCGGCGGGCGGNGTGCGGTGTTGCGAAGGGCTGCAGAACACACGCTGCGAAATGCCGAGGAGCTGCTAGTCTTTTAGACCCCCCCGGCCGGCGCTCTGCGGGCTGGCACAGCTCGGCTGCCATGGGCAGCAACAAGCCCAGGCTTGCCCGGAGCCCCGCCGAGTGCAGCCCTCGACGCGGGCCCGGGGGAGGGCGGGCTGCCCACCATGGGCAATATGCAGACTGCGGCTATTGGCCTCCAAAATGCCTGTGGAGAGGTTCTTCCCTCGGTGATTCTGTATCATACCTGTCAGCCCCAGCTGCGCGTGTGCTGCTTCTTCCATGTCCTCTCCAAACTGCAGCTTAGCATTCACAGTAAAGGCACTGTTATTCACCCACCTTGTGTACCACTACGTGTCTTATGAAACCTCACCTACCTACTACAGGTCACCTACTACAGTTCAAGTTCTCATTTCTGAGGATACCTGAAGCTGCCGCCATCCCACAGCAAAGTAAAACAAATACCAATGCATAGAACCAAGAAAGTTCAGATCCAGACACGTACCTGCAATTGCATTTAGAAATCATGCTTCTTAATGGTAATGATGGAAACTTGTAGTATTTAAGTTTAATGTGATTTGCAACAACTTTCTTTTAATAACATTTGCACATGGACAGCTTTTAACTAAAAACATAATTATCAAAGAAGTAAGAAGCACCAGAACAGCGATTTAAAGCACATACAAAGGTACAAGCAGCTAGAGACATCAGCGTGTTTAATGCCTCCGTTATCACCGTGTGTATTTCTAAAGCACTCTTCACAGCCACAAAGCACTCGATTTTAAACAACACAGACTACAGAAGGAAATTTCTAAGCTCAGGCATTTCCAAATGTTCCTTTAGGCTGACTGTAAATGGCATGATTCACCCCCCTCACACTGTCCCCTAGCAACGAGTACAACCATCAACAAAGCTCCACCATTCAGCTGCTGTCTAAAGTGTAAGTTGCTGAGGGATAGGAATAACAGAATTCACGAGGCTACAATACAAGAGTTAAACTCATGGTAATCAGGAAAGAGTTTTTTCGCCTCCTTTGCTTGGGACTGTCGTTAAGCTGCTTTCTTGCAAATATGACTCTACCGTTCATCAAACAGCTTCTCAGCTATGAAGCAAGTTTGCTTTAAATAGACTCTGGAGCTGTAAACAATGGGCGTCAGGAAAAAAGGAAGGTGGTCAGAAGATAGTTTTGCTCCTTGTAATGTCCGATTCTGAAAGGCTGTTTTCAATATTGTTCATTTTGTTTGAAGGAAGATGGTAAAGAAACAGAGAAATGTGAATGAGAGTAAAAAGAAACAAATCTGTACGTGCTACTAAAAAAAACCAAAACCCCAGAAGTATTTGCTAATGTGCCTTGGATCAATCTGAATGCTGGGGGGGATGCCAGTGATTTACAGTCACTGTGGCTGGTATCTGAAATATTCAGAGAGGAACTCCCAGAAAACCTAGCATTAAGCTTTGATACAGGTATGTTCAGTGCTGAAATTTAAGCCAGCTGCATAGGCTCCTGAGGAGATTGACGTAATACAGATTCTAAAATACAAGGAGAGAGAGTTTGGGCAGAATATCTCATAAACCTCAGAGTCCACAGAAAATAAATACAGAGTCAAATACACAAGGCAAACAATAAAGTTAATACTGAGCAAGAGATATGGGGAAAAGATGAAGGGGCACCAGAGGTCTATGGGCTCTTTGCATGAACTTGAAAGCGAAGGAGGAGCACTCACATCCCAGGCAAGCACAAAGTGATGACATAACCTCCCTGACTTGAACCCTTCAGAGAGGAAATGAGTGCCACAGCTCATGGGCCTGCAAGAAAAGAGGAAAAATTAGTTTAAGTTAGACTCGTAAGCTAAAGAGGTACTAGAAACAAAAGCTGGTTGTGGTGATCTAAAGCGATGAGCTCAGGTACAGGAGAATGGGAACCTCATGAACGTTCCAAGGAGGAGAAATTACCAAAGCCTCAACAGGGAGGTAGGTGGCAGTAGGGCTGGGACCACCACCTCATACCTACCAAGAGAAGAGTCATTTCTTGGAACAGTAAACAACTTGGGGAATGGGGAAAATTGTGTACCTGCTACCTGCTGAAACAGCATCCCAAATTTGCTTCTGTGTGCAAGAGTCAGATGTGGGAAGAATTTTAAGAATTTGAGGAACTAATTAAAGACTTCAGTTTTAAGGGGTTGTGACAGAAGGCACAAAACTAAGGCTGTCCACTAATAACCCCCAAAAAAGGGTTAGATATAGTTGTTTTACAAGAATATGATACAAATTGATGATCAGTGGTTTATGTATCATGTACACTGACTTGATGTGCAGAAACACAAAAGTGGCTTTGATTTTAGTTGAATTATGTAAAAATTTAGTGTTATTTATAGAAGGCCAGTGTGGACAGAAACTGACTTTAAATCACATGGGCTTGACTTACTCTTTTAGAAGGGAGATGTTTTCAATTACAGATGCTTTAGGGAATTGTTATGTAACACTGGTGTTTCCCAGGTGCTGCAGTGACTGCAGAGCACACTGTAGACGGCACTGTAGAGCACACAAGACTCTACTGTTATGACACTGCTGTTCAAAACCCATTCTTTTCCCTGGCTATACACACCTCCTAATCATCCTTATACTCTGCTGCAAGAGTTGTAGGCAGATTATCGATCAGCATGATTCAGTTCTCTCACTATTTGATGTAGTCGCAGCTGGGGTGTCCAAAAAGCACAGAGAGATGTTGTAGTGATACAGACTGTCCTATCTGACCTACATCAGCCTCTAGCTGTACTTTGCTAATTTTACAAAGCCTGGTAGGACACTGCAAGGTGCTAGACACATTTTGGTATTAGCAGCACCCAAGGACAGCTGCAGTGTTTTGTTACTGCAGTAGAGGAAGCCTCAATGCTCCGTGGGAAAGGTCCATCAGCCAACCTATTAATAAGAGGTGGGCTAGGCTGGGTTGTGCTAGACTACCTTTTGAGTGTCTGGATAATGGCTGGAAATAGCTGGGGTGGTGATGTGAATGACACCAGCCATCTAGCCTGCAAAGTTTCTCTAATTGCGAGATATGGCTCCAGAAAAGAACAGGCAAGCTGACACTTGCTTTGACCTTTGGAGCAGTTAACTGGAAGGACTCTCCAAAGACGGTAGTGAACTACAAATTCAGGTATTATGGAGATGCTTTGCAGTTCTGCTGAGCAGTTTTATGCCCTCAGTTATAATAATGCTGAATGTGGCATCTCCTACCTTGGGTGTCTTTTGGTATTCTAGGTTTTAATAGCCATCACAGTGTCTGTAGCTGGGTGTTTTCAGATCTCTACAAGAGGCTTCCCAAGAGCACTTTGGCAATCACGTGGCTTTCTCTGGCTAGTTTTAATAACATCATCAGTAGCATGCTTATTCTCTCTGTACAGAAAAAGGAGTTAATTTTCCAAAGTCTATAGAAATTTGTCACTATGCTTCCAGTACTCTTATTATAGATTGCCTTTATTCCTGAAATAACTGATCCCTTAAAGAGGATCCATATGTTTAGGCATTTAAAATGTTTTGTATTTAATTTTGTTTTTCTTTAAAATGATGTAATTAACAGCAATGCTGGGTTGAAGTAATGCTTCATTGTAAATGTAATTTGCAAGATGAACGAGATTTGTAAGAGGCCATTGAGGCTTGTGGCACACTGAAAATTGGAGTAATTCTATTAATCTCATTAAGGATTATATAATCCAAATAAACACACGGAGAAATCTCTAGAATTTCTGCTGTTGTTCTGATGTTTATGAGAAGGACCAAGAGATCTTGCAGTCTTTTACAATATCGCCAGCACATTATTGCCCAATGATATAAAGGTGGTTTGTCTTTTGATGGAGATGCTGGAACTTGCCTGCTATTCTCAGGTCTACTGTGCAAATTCAACGGCTATTCTGAACTTTGTTAGTGACACTGTGAAAAGGTGTGTCCTATTCTTGGCTATCAAAAGAAGATATGGCTGCAGGTATCAAAATGATCCAGCTCTTGCAGCTGGATAGCCAAAGACTGGCACCTTGCTTGTCCCTTATGTTACTGCCATGCAAGTGTTCTCCCTCCCATCTTGACCTCTGAGTCTGTCTCAAAAGGCAGCAGAGCAATACATGTATTCGGTGTCAAAAATAAGGATACATGGGCAGTGACAGATAGAACTTGGCCCAAGCTGGACTTGGGGATGAGGGACTGAAGTGTGTACCCCATAAAGCCATCAGACATCTCATTCAGCACCTAGTGCTGCCTGGTAATGTTTTTCCCTGGGGTTACAATTAAACATCCTTACATTAGCAATAGGCTGTGGAAGACACCTCATACCTCCAAACAAACTGTACAACTACCACAGCCATTGCCTTCGGGTATCATGTCACACACGTGATGTAGCCACAGTCACATCTCTTTCCATTAAAGAGTTGTCAAGAGAGATGTGCATGCAAACATGTCATGCAAATGTAGCCTTCCTTAGAACAAAATTAACATGAATTAGATACCATTCAATCAGGAGAATTTAACATACTAAGTGTGTGGAGTTCAGATCCTAGAGACTTGAGTCTAGCTTAGGCCACTGGTGTCAGGCACCTCAGGGACTTCTACAGGGAGGTCTTCTTTTGGATGTCCAGATATAGAGAGCTCATCTTATTCACCAAACCAGGCATGAGGAAAGTCCATAGGTCAGTGTTAGCTGCGTACTCACAGGGTTCCACCAACTGTCCTGTTCATCACAGTGAACACTGAGGACTGTGCTTATTCTTACTCTGCTGTGTAGAACATCTGTAAGGCACAGGTGGACAACTGTATAAAAAAAAAAAATCCCACAGCACAACCAGTCTAACAAAATGTGCATCTCCCCACATACTCTAAAAATTAAATACTGCCTCCATATTCAGACAAAGATATAGCTTGCTATGTAAATACTATTGAAAGGTGCTTGATAAAGAGCACACAAATATATAAAAAACTTCCAAGACAGGCAAACACTTGTACTGCTCTATTACTAGTTTTGGTATCTAGTTCTCCTGCCTATGAAAAACAATTCCATCTTCTTTGTTTCTTACTGCAGGTAATCTAGACCTTGAAAGGGTACAAGATTTTTTCCATTTGAGGCTAAACTCCAACATGCTAAAAGCTGTGCTCTGTAGTTGGGTTTAATCAGTAGTTATTTTTTCAATAAAAATTACAGCTTCCAGCTCTCCTGGCTAATCTACAAAATCTAGACTGATGGCAGCAGAGGAAGCCACTTCTGTTTTGAGAGAATTGTGGAGGTGGGGCAAGCCATGTGGAGGAAAACAGCTTTTTTCAGGATAAGATGATCTAACTTAACACCATTTTCAGATGTGTAAAAGTAGAAGCAGATTGCAAATGTAGGGTTTTTTAAGGTTTCTCCCAAATGTTCATTATTGTTAGTAAGCAACACTTCTGTTGTTTACTATAGACTCCTGTGAATCAGTTCATCAGGAGCTGCTTCCTGTTACCTCCACATCCTGAGTGACAATATGGATCAAATCCTTCTCAATGCACTTCCCCGACTGTAGCTTCCTTTGGGAATCCTTGACCATTCAACACCAATTCAGTGACAGATGAAGGTACAGATGTGCTTTTTCTGGCCTCAGCAGGAGGATGGAAGACTGAACTGTCCAACCCAACAGTGTCAACCTCCCACATGAACACCATAGCTGTCAAAAGGCCACTCGGCATCAGCAAGTTTAAAATAAGCCTTAGTCAGGTAAGCACAATTTAAAATCAAAATTCCAAGATTTCAACCACTGAAGTGTATGTCTGAAACATGAGAGAAAAGATTAGCTTTGTCTAAATATTCAGGAGCAGAGTGTATGGGCTCCAGGATGCATGTACCTGCTAACCAACAGTGGTATATATGGCCACAAACGCTTCTGAAGCCTTTCGGGGGGGCAGCCCACCTACAGTATCTTTACACATGTAATTTAAAGTTGCTTAGAAGTGGAGTATCAAAACCAACACTATTCAGCCCAAATCATCCCAAGTCTGTATTAGAGACGTTCATCTCATGAGTGTAATTCCACTCTCTAATGGGTAATTTCTGGGTCTCCTGAACCATTAATGGTGTTCACATGAAGCCATTGCCAGAGTCCTGAAACAGATACATCTCTGGGAGATTCAACAGTGACAGCAAGGTCACAGGTACAGATCTGAAATCACTGTAAATCAGGAGCTATTTTAGTCATTTGCCAGTAGCACTCTACCAGTTTTGGTTTTTTTTAAAATAGTACCCACGGCTTATATATTATTTTTACAGTGTTCATAAATACCATTGGCATACAGAAGACTGTATCCCCCACTTCCTTTTTAGATTGCCTTTTATTAATTTATATAAAACCCCCACAAAATTTACATACTCCAATGAATGTGATTGCAAATAGAACAGTATTAAATCAAGCTACAAGCTCACCAGGTAGCCAGCCACCTATGAAAATCTTAGAATAGTCATAGAATCATAAAACCACAGGATATCCTGAGTTGGAAAGGATCCACAAGGATCAAGTCCAGTTCCTGGCTCCATACGGGACAACCCCAAAATATACTAAGTTATGCCTCCCTCACATGAAGTAAGACTTTGAGAATTACGTCTCTGATTGAAGGCAGGCATTACAGATCTTCCCACAGGAGTCTTCGCTGTATCTGCAGCACTCCCACGTGCCTCGCCTCCTTCCTGGACTGAACTGTTAGCTGTGTATACTTTCATTTCTGGACTCCAAAAAGAGAAAGCGGTGGAGAACATGCACATGGACTACTTATCTGGAAGAGCTTCAGTTGTGGCAATTTCTTGTCTTTGAATGTTCACCTGGTTTTACATGCAGGCTGGGTGTGAGCCCAAAGCAATAACCCATCTCATCTCCCACTTTCATGACTCACCTGGAATGGGTCTCGATATCCTTGAGGCAGGGGAACTGCAGGACTACTGTAGCATCGACAGCACTGCTCCAGGATGCCTCTGCAGGTGTAAACAGTTGACAAAGGTAAGGCCAAACTTCTGCAGCCACTCTACAGAAGCCAGGAAACATAACTTAGCAAGGCAACCAGCACCTTTGTGCTGAGTTGAAAAGGCAGCTACTTGCCTTCAGCAGTGTGAGAGCACAGCCTTATTAGTTCTCCAATTAAACAGTTTTGGAAATCTGCAGATGTAAAAAACATGGCCAAACCCCATCTGAACAGTTCCATCCTTGGTATGTTAAAAAGGATTGGGTCTACTTGACACTTAACTCCATGAGAACACGATTTCTCACCTGGGTGGGCTAAGTGAGATGGGTGAACAGCCTGATCTGTACATTACAGACAGTACACTGTAGAGACAACTTACTGTTTAGACACCCCAGTTTTTAGATACTCTTGGCCTCGAGACATGGGAGATCTGTTTTCCTGGTGATGTGCGCTGTTAACCTGAATGCAGCCACGCTCTGTAGACAGTAGAAGAACATCTGGAAATGTTCCAGATCACTTGGAATTACTTTCATTAGTGTATGGGTTCCTTGTGGGACCAGGTACTCTGCATACGTTTTGTCTGGTATTCCCAGTAAAGCCTAAGCCCAAAGGTGGGAAGTGTACAGAGTAACCAGCATCAAGTCTTTCAGCCACTGAAGGAATACAGGGGTCACTGATTCAAGGACCTCAGATCTTGCCTGTATAACACTGAAGGGTTTACCCACACTTCAGAACACAATTAAAATGCAATTAAGATGGCTGAGCCATGTTTAGTACAATATACATGCAGCTCTCTTGGGGTGCAGACAAATAAGTTTAAAAAAATCAGACCAGAGAAAGATCTAGAATGAAACACTGTTTCCTAATGTAATTTTTTTCCTCCTCTTAACTCAAGCTCGCTTTTTTAAATTATCCATCACTTCTCACAATCCCGGTATTTCCCCCACCCTCCCGAAATACATTTCAAGATTTTCAGTAATACAGAAGTGAACGTTACTGGGCAAGAGCATACTCACCACTCACCTACTTCCTGACTACTGCCAACTTCCATGAATATATTGTCAAAGTGCAGACATGTCCTGTCAGGCCACAAGCATTAGATAATTGGGAAGACAACTAACCATCTAAATAGAAGTTAGCATTAAAAGAAGTGCAGATTACTGCTTTACCAGTCCTTTAGAGCTTCATAAAAATATCAAAAGTTCAAAAATATTCCTACTTTCATTATAATTTTCACCAAACCCAGTTACTTAAGGATAGTTTATCTTCTGTTATATGCAATACTTCAAATACTAAGAGTCTGAAATCCAAGATTCCTAGAAGTATTACGAACTTATCTAAAAGTCTGGAAGACTGCAGGCATCAAATATCACAAGATCCAAGTTCTCCATTTCCAAAGGGACAGAAAAACATGAACAAAAAATGTCCTTTGCCCAGCTCAGAAGAAAGACTTCCTGAGATACAGCCTGGAGGACATGAAGATGACTACATGGATAAATTTGGAGAGCTTTATGCTCAAGGAAACTCTGGCAGCTTGGAATGGATTAGGTTCTGGCTAATAAAGAAAACCTGCAAAATTACAGATTTCCTTGTCATGATGTCTGTTCTGACACTCAAGTTGCAAAAATCAGGTTTCAGACAGGTCATTGAGACAGCAGAGGGACTCTCCTGCTGCAGCAGCAGGTTGTATCTAATCCTGCAGTGACCACGTGCACAACTCCTGGCCTTGGTGTAAAACCTACTGCTGAGAACTGCCCTCCCACTTCAGACACTGACATTTCAAACACATTGCACAAACTCAACCTTAGAAAGTGATTACACATGAATTTTTTGAGGAGACGATGGCTAATCATTTTTCACCAATGCACACTCTCATTTAAATCCGAAATGGCTGGGATGTATTCACAAAGTCTGAGTGCAAAAACTTTGGCTTTTGTAGTTGGCACAGAATTCCCCCCACAAAATACAACATTCAGAAACAAAGTGCTAGTCTACTCTTGGGTGTGATCACCTGTGGTCCCACCTCAGATCTTCGCTTCTCTTACTTCTGTGTGATATGCCAATATCGTGATTGTTGCAACATTGGTGCTTTGAATGTCTGAAAGGAAACCAGCTCCTGAAAATGTATGGAAGAAAGGGTCTCTTGTTTGCAAAGGAACTGAATAAACTCCCCTTCATGAGAAGAACTGCTGTGCAAAGCCATGTTCTGTAAAAGGAGTAAGGAAGCGGGATATAATGTCTAGTTTCAAATTAATAACTAATATATAGATTTTTTGGAAGAGGGGAAAGAACATAGTCATTGAGTTAGACCCTAACTGCTGTTTTTCAGCTGAGTATTAGAAAAAATTTCAAAAGATGGTATCCTTGTGAAGAGTTTATTCTACAACCACCTTTCATTCACTAAAACTGGTATTCCAAAGGGAATCAGATATTTTTAAAAAATACCACTAATGCAATTTTCCTTCAGCTTAAATTATTTCTTTTTTATTTTTCTAAGTCAAATGAGTCAATATATTGGTATTCCTAAATCATCCATCTTCTGTTTTGATGAGTTAGTTACCATCATTTTTCTGAGTTATGAAATTTCAAAATCTCTTTGGAATACTAATTTCCTATTTATAGGTTTCAATTTTTTTATTTTATCCTACTTCCCTGATTCTTCTCTCAACAGCTGCTGATGTAAAATTTAATATAAAATATTTAGTCACAAAATAGTTATTGCTTTTATGCACATGGTGGTAAGATTTTTTTCTCCAATAAAAACTATACCATCTTCCATAAAATCCTAAACATATAAAGAACTGTGATGCAGAGCAGAATTACACAGTGTGAAACAGGTACCAGCACAACAGTGAGATTATATTACATCAAAAAATTTTAATGGTCCCAAATATATACTCAACAACTAAGCATACACTCAGGGGGGGCAAAAAAAATTATGACACAAAAGTGACCACATCTAGAATTCCACTCAATCTTTAATCAAGAAGGGACAAACAAATCCCCCACCTCAAAAAAAATTTCTGCAGTTTAAAGGGCAAAGGGAACAGATTTAAAAAAAAAGAGGAAACTTTATATTCAGCCCTCCCCCATAGAGGTTTTTAAAACCTGTTGTAGCTTGAGTAAAATGTTCAGAATGTACGATTTTAAAGGCAGGTCTCTTTTTTACAAAGAAACTGCTGGCATTCTTAACTAGTGAAGAATTATGGCAAACCCTGCCTTTTCTTCAGAAGTCTCATACATGGTCCAAGAAAGCATATTCTGATTGTAGCAACTGACCAGCCAATCCAGAGTTCCACTAACAAAACTCCTGCCCTGTTGGCTTTTTTTTTGTTTTGTTTTGTTTTCCATTTCCTTCCCTGAGAAAAGGGCAACATGTGGTCCAAGCTGGAGAGCTCAAAGGCATTAGTCTGTCCCCTACACGAAGTATTTCTCCTTCTTCTGCTCCTTTGAATTGGCACTTGATTGGCAGAAATCCATTTGTATAGGTTTATCTGTGTCACACACAGTAATTCACAAAAGATTGCTGCTTTGCTGTGGGTTTGTTTTATTTTTGGAAAAAATATCCTTCCCCAACTGGTAATGTTCTTCAGCAGTTGCCATTATGATGACTCAAGCTTTGCTTTCTTTGACAAAGGTAAAGTTTCCTCTTTATCTTCATCTTCATCATCCTCTTCATCATCATCAGGATAATCTACAAGCCCAACGAGGCCTCCCTATGAAGACAGACACAATTACTATAATTAAGAAAATGTCTGCACATCAATACTTCACATCTGTATTGTAACATGATGTCTGCACAGAATATTGCCCTAAGCATCTGGTTGAGAAGGTTTAGAACAAAATGAAGCAGAACAAAAAAAAATTCTTCAGTATGAATGACATTATCTGAAAATTTTTTAAAGTAATAAAGCCAAAATGGGGTTTTACCTATCCAACTGGAACTATTTCCAGTTGAAATTAAAGTGAAGTCAAAAATCTACTTAGTTTTGCTAAGTGTCACTGCAGCTCCATCTGTGAAGACATAAATTCTATTTTAACTGAGCACAGCTGACTGCAGTGAGTGATTTGGAAGCACTTCAGAAACAAATACGGAATATCCTTTGAATTTGAATGTTTGATTTATGATACTTTTAGGACACAGTCTGTCTTCAAAATGTTAGTTTAAATGCGTAGTAACAAAGATTTTTTTTGAGTAAGATATGTAAGAATGAAGTGGACAGGTTACAAAGTTTAAATAACTTGGCAGTTGAAAATGAAAATGTATCTAGTAACATTAAAACCTTCCTTGTGTTGCAAATAACCACAAATTTTAAGATTAGGCAGCTCTGGACCCATGAAGAAGCAGCACGAACTTCTGAAACTTCCTCTATGTTGCAATTTCTGAAGCTTAACCAGCATTTAACTCAAAAGGTTCTATTACTTATTCAGGTGCCTAATGATGGGACATCCAAACCAGAAAACTTCAGTCAACTGTCTACCAAGATACGACTTGAAAAACCATTACACACATTCTGTACAGTCATATACAACACAACACTAAGTATACTACCCCTAAAACAGCAGCATAGGATAATTAATGAAAAACCCAATTTCAACACTTTTCTAGTTTGTGACTGTGGTACATTTTACTCTGAAAGAATGTACCTTATGCCTGAATCCACAAGTGGGTTTTCAGTGCTCTGCATACTCAGTGTAACCTGAACATTTTTCTTTTGCCACCACTATTTGAATTTTTGGAGCCAATGTGTATGCAATATGTTCCACATGTAAAGACTCCATTTCAGACTCAAGGAATTACACTGGCTGTGAGAGAACAAGCCTCTAGTAGACTGAACTGATTTCCAAGCCAGTTCCATCCCTTTTAAAAACTGCTTGACTAACTCTTGGGTTGTGCAAGCAGTTTCCTCCACAGAGGGATTTAGAGGAAGTGTTCCTTTAGTTCTTCCATCAGCAAAACTCTTCTAATTCAGGTGTTTTCAACAGAAGGCAATCCAAATACAAACTCTTAAGCCATGTTCAATTGGAAGAAAGAAAAAAACTTAACCTGCCATTTACCTTCACTAGAAGTTAGGTGAACAAGCAGTATGGTGGCATTAAAAAACAAGGATGAATCAGAGTTATTCCAAGGCTGTGTGACAAGTGGTATACGTACCTGACCTTTCAGAAATGCAAACACTTGTTATGAAAGTAAATTCTCATTATCTGAACTACCCTGTACCAACACTGCCCCATCTGGCCCCCTGTGGTGGGAAAACACCAATCACTATTTCTCTGACTTGGTTTAAACAGTTTTAGCCAAAAATCTGATAAAACCCAACCGTGTCCTAAAATGTACTTTGAAATGCTAGTTTTGAATATTTACTGCAAGCAGTAATACTCTTTTAAAAGGGCTCTCTTCTATTACTACAATATGTTCCAAACCAAAACTATATGTTAGTTCAAAAGGTAAAAAAGTCTCACTAGGATATTAAAAATTGTCTTGGCTTACAGCAACCACTCCCAATACAATTTCTTTCTTTCATGAATGCCAGTTATATAATTCTGAACAATATTAAAAACGGTGATAGCAGAAATCTTCAATGGGTGTGGCAGGACATTGTGGAATCTAGCAAACTTTTGTCCATGTTTCTAAAATATTTCTGTATTTTTACCTGCCAAATATCCCTGTGCAATTTAATAAAAGTAAAATGTTGTCTGAATTTCGCAGACTGTATCACTGCTAAGAGCAACCAGTGGTGTGCTTCCTACTTCAAGAGTTTGGGCATTAAAAGATGTTTTATTTCTTCTATATATGGCAGATCTCATTAAAAATTCTGAAGGCCAAACAATAAGTCCACACAAACCACACAGTCCATTAGCGCTTAATGTGCCAGAATTCACATAAATGTGAGACAGATGCTAAAGAAAATTCCTACTCTAGAACAATGAAGTCACTCTATGACCATTGAAAGTTACCTTAGTTGTAATAGCTGCCATCTGAGATGTGCTTTTAGAAACTGATCCCGGTGAGCCAGGGGACCCTGGAGACCCCGGGGACCCAGGGGATCCAGGCAGGTTACTTGCAGATGACTGGCTGGTAAGATTAGATTTTGTACCACTGGAAAAAGAAAGCTTGAAACTTGGGCTCTGACGACCGGAAAGGTTAGTTTTCAAAAGAACTTCCTTTTCTTCACTCTCTTTCACTGGAGGGGAAAAAATAAAAAACAAATGCAAAAGTAGAGCATATTACTAAATTAAACACTTAATTACAAATCACTTTACTGTGTGGAAAAAGGCTTAATACTTTATGTACAACTCAGTAAAGCGAGTCATCATAGACTTTTTTCCTACACTACTGTACCTACACCTAGCAGCTGTTGCCACTGGCCAGGAATGAACACTTTGGTTCTATGAATGGTATCACCTGAACATTATAAAGAAAATTTTTAATTATAAACCTGAATAAAACACAGGAAAACTCAACTATCAGCTAAGATTATTGAAATGCTTCAAGAAATCAACAACAACATTTTGTATTGTTCTGTTTTTAAAGACAACAAAACTGCTTTAAAGGGGTGGTCCACCAACTTGATGTCACAATTTCAAAATCTACACACTTCAGAATAAATACATGTAAATCCTTCATTGCAGTAGGACTAAAATAATACAAGTTATGGCATTCATCTTCTCATCACTTACATTTTTTTCTTTCCATGAATTTACTGATAGGGTCCATAATATCCTCATCATTTTTAGGTTTGTCAGAAGGGGGCACCACTGCCTCTCCATCTTCCATATCATCCTCATCAGTATTAAACCACATTTCCTCCTCATCCTCCAGGGTTCTTGCATCCCTTCTGTATCTGTGGTTTCTCAAAATGGAGCGCATGCTGCAGAACAGTAAGTTTTAGAAGTTTACATTCAAAGATCAACTCATTAATAATAAAACTTCTGCTCCACAGTTACAATGACAGTGTACAGCTACATACATTGTAGAACAATAAAACTACCCACAAATCATTCTGTAATGTGAACCTTTGTATTTTCAATGCAAATATCATTAAAAACTTTTCTATATAAATCAAATAAGGTACAACTCTGCTAACAGCACTTTCAGACTATCTGTACAAAATTTTGTAGCTTATAAACAGCATTATTAGAAGTCATTTTGATAAATCTCACTGAAGTGTTGCATTCAGGCTTCGTTTGCCAGTTTGCACTGGTAAAAAGTTGTAAAACAAAGTGTTTAGAAATCATAGACTTTTCCTCTGAAAACACTTTGTAACCTCTCAGTATTCAGGGTCCAACATGTTAACAGGGCAAATCAAATAAAAATCTAACCTGAATATTACTCCAGTTAAACAGATACACTGAAAAGACAGCTATCTCTCTCTGCCACATCAACCTGTTACAACTTCTGGTCAGTATCAGAATTTTCCATTCTTCAGAGCCTTGGATATGAAGTGCTACTTCTCCCTCCCCATTTGATCTATTATTAGTGCTGGTTTATCTCAGTTCAACCTTCCTTTTCTCTTTTCTCACAGAAGCTGTATTATGGCATTAGAGCGGAGGGACAGAAATGTGCCCCTTGAAGAATGGGAGAGGAGAAGCGGAAAAGAGGTTGAAAACATTCTTTTCATTGCTACATGTTGATTTTAACAGTCAATTTCCAACAGAAGCATGAAACCCTTGATAGAGCACTTTACAACTCAGTGGCTGAAATTTAATATCTTTCATAAAATCTGTTACTGGGATCAAAATGTTAATATATAACCTAGACCTTCTATTTAGAGAAAGGGTCCTGCATTACTGACTGCAGGAAAAAGTCAGAAGGGGAAAAATTAGGAAATTGCAAGGCATTTAATAAAAATGCTAAATGTTATCTTAAAAATAAATCTAGTTCTGAGTAAGCTGCTTGCCAGCATTATCATCTGGATCTATACATCCTGCATCATTTTACACTGCATTTAATCTTGAGTTCTGCTAATAGCACAAAACTGTGACTTAAGTGGAACTCTTCTGAATACTTGTGTGGCCCACGCCAACAAAATGTCGGTCTCTTTCCTTACCAAACTATTCTTTGCTAAAATATGTAAGCAGATTCTTGTTATTTTTTCATGTTCGTATTTCTGGGGTTTGACTTAAGAAATTACATGGACTGTGACAGGACTTGTGCAGCCACTATATCAGATGTAGGAAGAAGGTAAAAACCGAGCTGGTTGAGCTCCAGACCTCTTAAAGCTCTACCTTCTGTTGGATAAACTCATGCAGCATCACTATGCACAACCCCTTAGCTCAACTGAAGCCAAGAAAAGACTAATGTTTTACGTGCTGTAGGGGATAGAAATTACTGAATTACAGCTGGGTGTTCTTTCCAACACATGCATCAATGTAAATAAGAATCATAGGCTTGAATTTCACAGCTGTTTAAGTGATAAACTTAGCTGACACAAGCCAAAATAACAACATCTCACCTACAAAGCATTAGTACTCAAAACTGCAGGTCTTACACATGCTCTTGGAAGTGCTTCAACATTTTAAAATAAATGTAAATTACACTCTTTATTTTCATTGTACAAGTCAAATTTAAATACTGATTAAAAAATCTCGTGGCAGGAAATAAAAGTCTGAGATTTCAAGATGTCCTTGTAGGATTAATCAGGATTAATTTTTTAACGTTTTATCAAACTAATTCAATACAGCAGAACAAGAACAGGTCTTGCTAACAAGGTGCCTAATGATGTCATCTATTCACACAAGCAGTCTATCTTGTTTTAATGACTAGACCTAAGTTAAAAATAAATGAAGTAAAGAGGCCTAAACTTCCTATTTTTATACACGCCAACCTTTTAACCTTTGGTAACTGTACATTAAGGAAACGAACTTTTGCTCTGGCAAGCAACAGAAAGTGTGATTCAAGTGTCACATCAGGTTGTTTTTTACTCCATCTTTTTATTCCAGCTTCAAGAATGACAAAAAAGTCTTCTCAGAAAATTTCTCTGCATATTCTATTTCTCAGGCATTTTGGTAGAGCTTACTTAAATATCTACTCCCACAACTAACTAAAATAAATCTGACTTGAGTTTTTTAAAGGAAAAATCCACAGAATGATAATTCACAACTGAGCAAATTCACAACTCATTCAAATCAGCAGCAGAAATCCATTATTTAAACAAAGAACTTCAGATACTCGGTAGCTTCCAGCCTCATTAGAAGTGTACATAAGTTTAGGATATGACAAATTAGCATTATGACTGGGAGTCCAGCAATTAACGTTAGCTGAAAGTTCATTTGATCAAAAGTCTGCAGCAACACAATTGAAAATCCCACTTTTAGTCAAGTAAACTTGACAATCCTGGAGATGCAAGGAGGAGTCTAAATTATGTACATTTCCCACTACCAGAGAACAAAGGACCAATATTCCGAAAAGGGAATTAAAGCATTAATATACTATTAAGAGCATTTAGTGCATTTTACCTGTCAAGTTTTGGATTATCTTGTCTTTCCCTTTGTTGCTCAAATCGTAGTTTCAGTCCTTTGAAAGTCTGCACATAATCTACATCTTCCAGTGCCTTCCAGTAATTTTCAATTACATGAGCCGTTAACGATTTTATATCTTCCTACAGGAACGAACAAATATAAAGTGACTTATTTTCATTCAAAATAATTTATTTAATGCAATATAAAAAGTAACTCAAATGAGAAATTATTTTAAAATATGCCATATGAAGCACTGTACTAATTGGCTTATGCAAAAATGAGTATTAAGCATACAACTGCAGTTAAAAATCTAGAGTGTCAAATATTTAACTACCAAAACAGCATCCATTTTCTAGAAGTATCTTCTTCAAAACACATGACAGAACCTAAAACCCGATAAAAAACCATACCAAACACAATTCTAAAATGCTTTTCCTACTGTAATTTATATTTTTATATTGATAGATTAACTGGTACCTGCTGAATTAAAAACATGTTTATGAGAGACAGGTTTGGCATTCATATTATTTCTTTCCTTGCCACAAATAAATTTCTTATGTAAAAATAATTATTCGATGCATTTGTTTAGAATGAGAACAAGAAAGCTATTTTTCATCAGAACCTAACATCAAGTTTTTTACTTTGTGGCTATGCAGTACTGGTCAAGGTCCTTTACAAAAGCTTCTCAACCCTTCTGCTATTTCAGTTTAGCACTGTGGCTGCCCAAAGCCACTGTACACAGCTGAGACTAGCACAGGTCTGCACACTGCAGCCAGAAAATTGCTCCTGTGCACTGTTTTGCTTTCTTAACCCTGCACAGCCCTTGGAATACACTGCAGAATAAATACCTGAATTACCATCTACTAAGGGTTATGTGCTTAAAAGTAATCTTTTTGGTTATGTGCTTAAAAGTCATCTCTTGTGAATGGTAATACACCAATAACAGAAGCATGCTTTTTAAAAATTCGCTGTCTTTAAAAACAAACTTGGATGAAAAAAAATTGACAAAATTATTACAGATACCAATAAGTAGTCTGGGAATGCAACCTTGATATCTGTGTGAAAAGGTGGGTAAGAAAAAAAAATAGATATTTATTTTCCCATGGCATGATCTGTAGAATCAGCACCCAATCTCATGGAGTATTGAAAGACCACACATGGTAGTATGACTGGCTGGACATGAGGTGTCCACCAAAGCTGCTCTATCATTCAACTCTTCAGCAGGGCAGGGGAGAGAAAATATAACAAAAGGCTCATGGTTTGAGATAAGGACGGGTTACTGTAACTGTAACGGGCAAAACAGACCTGACTTGGGGAAATTAACTAAATTTATTACCAATCAGAGTAGGACTGAAAAGAAAGAAACCCAAATCTTAAAAATATCTTCCCCCACCCCTCCCTTCTTCCTGGGCTCAATTTTGACTCATGATTTTTCTCTATCTCCTCCCCTAAACAGTGCAGGGGGACAGGGAATGGGGGTTGCGGTCAGTTCATCACAGGTTGTCTCTGCTGCTCCTTTTCTTCTTCCTCCTCAGGAGCAGGACTCCTCATACTCTCCTCCCATAGGAGACAGTCCTTCACAAACTTCTCCAATGTGAATCCTTCCATGGGCTACAGTTCTTCATGAACTGCTCCAGTCTGGGTCCCTTCCACGGCATGCAGCCCTTTCCAAACAGGCTGCTCCATGTGGGTCCCTGATGGGTTCACAAGTCCTGCCAGCAAACCTGCTCCAGTGTGGGCTCCTCTCTCCATGGGGCCACAGTCCTGCCAGGAGCATGCTCCAGTGCAGGCTTCCCATGGGGTCACAGCTTCCTTTGGGCATCTACCTGCTCCAGTGTGGGGTCCTCCATGGGCTGCAAGTGGACATCCTACCTCCCCCATGGTCTTCAAGGTAATTTCTGCTCCAACCTTGGCCAGTGGTACATTAGTATTGGAGCCAGCTGGCACTGGCTCTACTAAACACAGGGGAAGCTTCTACAGATGCCACCCCTTTAGCTGCCGCCCATCAAAACCTTGCCACACAAACCCAACACAGCACAGCACAAATCAGGGTACCTATACAGATTAACTTTTTTCACAGCTTCAAAACCAGTTTCCAATCAACTCTGCCATGACTCAGGTCACCTCAGTCTTGAATTATCTTTAGTTCCAACTCAAAGAGGAAAGAGGTGATCAGAACAGATTCCAAGACGTGACAAGTCCTGGTGACCTACTCCTCCACAACTGTCTGCACCCTCGCTTGGCCCACCTTACCACACTTATAGTCTGTACAGCATCTGTCAGAATCTGGATGCAAACAACAGGGAGGAAACATTACTGTGCAGACAGCCAAACTGGCATGGAAGGGACTTTGTAGCACTCCATTAATATAATCAAAAGACTGGTATCCTTTCTGTATTTTTCCATATTCCATTGAATTGCCATTACAGAGCAGAGTTAAATTTGATGGGTTTGTAGCACTAGTTTCAAATCACATTTCTGTCATACATAACAAGTCCATCCAATCTGCATGATGAAACTTGATTAGTGCTGCCTTTGCAAATCTGGGTACTGTGAGTACACTATTGAGTTTTTTTAATTTTCAAGTAATGGTACTGTTTGAGTGTAGGAAAGAACATGTACAAATATGTAACAGTGATATAAAAAAAGGTTCATATAAATACATATAAATATATGGCCCCATTATGATAGCATAATTTAGGGCAAAAACAAAAGGAAACTGAATTACAAGACTAAACAATACAGTAAGTATCTTCAGCATGTAACAGCACTCACCACTCTGATAAATTCGAACATCTCTATTATGGCAGAGTTCATCAGATTATAACGGGAACCATTATTTAGAAATGCTTTGACCACCGGTTCAAACAAAAAACTTTTCATTATATAGCGGTTGTAGAATTCGTCCTTTAGCCCAATTATCTTTCTCTTGAAACGAAGCGCACCTGAAACAGAAGTGTTGTTGAAAGAATTTTTAAATTTAAAAGAATTGAAATGCTAAAATTACTCAGCATTAGTTAGGGCAATTTACAACCTCTGTTTGTATACAGCCACACAGTACTAGAAACAAGTCATACATTCAGCCGTTCTCTGCTTCTCAATAGTCTTGACTACACTGCTGAAGATTACTTATCTGTTTTAGCATAAAAAAATCCTCCATCATAATTTTACAATTGAAACTACCTCTGTTCACTGAAGAAATAATATTGTACTGTTTAACTATCTTACTACTTATATAAAGGCATATTTTTTATTTTTAAATTATTTTCGGTAAAGGTAAAATATTTTCTCAGTAAAGAACTGAGAAATGTGCTTATCATTCCTACTATTCAAATGTAAGTTTGATTAGATTTAGTTAGTTCTATTTGATTAGGAGATAAACTATCTCATTTTAAAATTAGTAAATGACATTTTCTTCACACACATAATAAGGCAAAGGCTTAATTTACAAACATTTTGAAGCTCTTTCTGAAACTCCAAAGCATATACAAGTGAGAGATTGTCCATGCATCACGAGTAAGTACAGTATGATCTCATTAAAAGGCAGCACATTTTGCTTAGCCACTAGGTGTACAGGAAAAGGATTATTAAAGGGTTCTGAAATCAAACACAGGTTATTCAGTTACAAATTTAAAAGGTACTTCTCATTGTATGGTACTGTTCAGTTGGCTTAAGGCTTTGTTTAACTCCACGTGCAGAACAGAACTATGGAAAAAATCTCTTACTTGCCCTCAGAATTAAGTCACACTGCTTTGCTGTTACTGAGCTGAGCATGGTCAAGAAACTATCAGAGTTTAAAGTGCAGCACGCAGAATTCCTGTGCAGTTTAGTGCACTCAGGTAGATGTATCTCTAATTAAGTACCTCTGATAACTTCTACTAAAAAATACCAAAGCTTACAACACTTTTCTTAGTGTATTCAATACTGACATACCATCTTTTCAAATCACCACTCCGCTGAAATGAAAGAAAATAATTCTTTTTCTTAAGAAAAAATGTTATCAATAAATGCAAAATTATTTCCTAATACTAGCTGACAGATCTATAAACTGGTACAAGAAATATAGACTATAACACTAGAATTTCCACATTCAGCCACAAATTGTCACGATCTATGAACAGTTTTCTCCCAGCAGAATGAAGATCTGTAACACTTCACACTGATGAAATACTGGTTTATTCCTTAGCTTTCAGACTTACACAACGCCAGGAAAGCGTGCTTGGAGGCCATGAGAACGAGCACCCTCCGCAGGATATCTTTATTAATGATGTAGTTCTTTATGTGATAGGTATGATGTTCTACGCAAAAAGTCAGCAATTCCAGTATTAATGCCAACAGCTGGGCTGTCTGAAAATCATCTGGAATAGAAACAAAACCAAAATAATTAAACTTATCTGAAATAGTGCCTTCAGAAGCTAACTTGAAATATCCAACCGCAGTCTGGTGAATATTTCCAAGTTCTTGTATATTCCCACAGACAGTTTATGGGACATGCTGCAGGATATGTTTAGTCTCTAAAAATTGAACAAGCTTGTTATGGATTATTTTCTATAAATACAAATATGGCAGAAAACCTCCTAAAATATAGAAAAAACTGCATTTTCTTAAACTGTTGTTTGAAGAGTACAGAACTGAACACTAACACAAGCAGTCACACTTATTTAACCAAATCTCATTATGATGTCCACACATCTATATCATAAAGCACCACCCCATATGCAGTGCCTTGACTAAGTCTGAACCAAAGTTGGGATCTATGATGCTTTTTAACAGAAGTACTTTGCAAGAAATATCTCAGCTCTTTCAATACTTGTAATAACTGCTGCTAGTAGCCAGTAAGAACAGTTACTTCATCACGGATCTTTGTTTTCTTAGCCTGATGTAGGAACAATACCTTAAATTCAGCACACCTTCTTAGGGGAAATGTTGTAACATTTCTGGTAATCCCTGATTTTAAAAAACATTTATGCATGTGTGCAAGTCTATGTCACTGAACTGCCCCAGGAGTCCCCAAAAACTATAAAAATACTTTAATTTTTGCTGCAGCCAAATTTGCAGCAAATGTTGTCACTTCATAAATCAGATCTCTTGTTATGCTTATGCATTATTTAAATGACTAAATCACAAATCAACACTTTACTTTGAACTATGTAACACAGTCTCAGACTCTCTTTAAGACAGAAAATGTCCTTTGATGGGTATTCATTTACCTTTGCTAGGCTTGTCCTCTGTAGTATTGGCCAATAAAGGGGCTGTCAGAACATGCATACAATGTTTGTAGAAGAAACCCAAGAACTCTGTCTTTTCTGTCTTCTAAAGAATGAAAAAAGCCCACATGTAAAACATATCATCAAATACTCTAAGAAACCTGAACATAATTTCCTTTCAAGGTATTTACTTACATTGGCAGTGGCAAGCATATTTTCTGGATCAACTAAAGTACGAAGCAAACCCATGAGTAGCACTGCCCCTCCAAGTTCTGGATCTGTGTCACAAATCATGTGTTCTATAATGAGGTTAATCAGCAATATATCCTAAGGGGGGGGGGGGGGGGAAGAAAAGACAAGAATCAATTCTAATGCTACTCCCTTGTCCCAAATCTGAAATTACCTTCTGAAATGATTACTGCCTGGTTGAAAATGTATTCTAGCAAAATATTGTAAAGTGTGCACAAATGCCAAACAAAAAACCCCAAACTTAACAAAAAGAAATTAACTTTACATACCACTGATACATACTGATCAAGAGTAAGAATGCAAACACTGAAGAGGAAGCTTTTAAAGCAACTAAAAATGGTAATGAAATTAACAATCTAATTTTGAATTTAGTCTGAACTGAAACATCAAAAGATAAAAAGTACACAGGCACATCCTGAACAGTCTCTAAAATTCAACTGATTTCTGGAAGCACTTCCAGAGTAAAGAAGTTTTAATTTGTATTCCCCTTTAAAACACACACCAAAAGATTTATTTCCACAAACATACAACAGGAAATTTTATAATGCTATTGAACTTGATGAAATTATTTTCACCTAAAAATAACCCCAACATGTATTTGCAGAAAACACGTGAATAACACATGAAAGTAAAAAATAACATTTACATTTAGGAATCCCTAAACTGAAGTTGCTTGGTTACTACTCTCCCCCACAGAAGAAGAGAGGCATCAGACACAAGTGCCTGGAACCACTGGCAATATTCACTGTCCCAGCTGCCCCTTTCTTTCAGTACAGAAGCAGTAGCACCACCAAGCTTCCTGTCCTCTGGTATGTTTTTGGCAGTTACAAGAAAAAAACATTAACTATCTCCTCTGTGGAAAAGGCAGTATAATGTTTTTACTCACTGGATACCACTCTGAAATACCTTTCTTACCACTAGTTGTGTGCTAACATTTTGTATTACTCAGTTACAGAGGATCTTTGGAAAATCTGTCAACAAGTGTTCTTAAACACTTAGGGTCATAATTCCACTTTCACATATGTGATAATAAACTGAATACAGGTATGTTATACATAAAATAACAACACACGTACATGCCAATATCAAGACTGAAATTTATGTTTCACATTTTAAGGAGGACATTGTTCAAAAACATTTTGTTTTGCCTGTATGACTGCTGATGTTAACCAAAATTGTGGTTTACGGTAACCTGTTTTACTACTTACAACGGAACAAGTATCTGTGAACAGGTGAACACTCGTCACCTGAGTAACACAACTTTTAAAAGCATGGTAGTTCAGTGTTCTGTTACCACCACGACTATATCCCATACTTCTTCAGAACTAGGGCTCATGTCATCATAGAGTCATAAATCTAAACCAGTAATTTCAAAAAACAATACACTACATACATTTCTGGGGACTCTCTACTTACATCATCATTCTGCTGCGCTTCCTGCATGACAAACTCTCGTACCATGGATGGGTTGTATTCAACCAAATAAGAGAATATATCAGTGGCTGCACTTCGTACTTGTGCATCATCCATACCCTGGAACAGTCAAATAAAATCATTTATGTTGCCCTGAAAGGCTTAAATGCAACCAGAAAACATATACCTTTAATTCCTACTCACAAGTCATACCTAATTATTGCTAAACCCATATTCTAAAACTGAGTTAACTCTCACTGTTTCCCTGTACATTTGACAACTGTTGGGCAAAATAAATGTTATGTTTTTGCTGCCCTTCTATTTTCTTACTTAACTGTACACCAAAAAACATGTAAAGATAGGAAACCAAATAAGAAAACAAGAACAGAAAAATGCCAGGGCACTTACCAATGTCATATTTTAACTACTTTTAAACTTTTACAGACTATTTTAAACACTCTGAATCTCAAGCTAAGACAAGACAAATGAAGCAAACCCAAGACAAATGAAGCAAACCCAAGACAAATGAAGCAAAATCAGAGAACCAGTTGCTGAAGCTCATGCTGAAGTTACTTTTTAAAAACACCTCTCTGGAGATGAACAAAATTGTTATGACAAACAGAATTGAAATGACTTACCAATATGACTTCTAGTGCAGGCAGTATGCCCATATTTGACAAGGTTTTGAAAAATGCATCTCTGTTTTGAGGTTGCAGTGTTTGTGAGAATGCACAAAACTCTTTCAGAAAATTTACCTGAAAACCAGGAATATACGAGTCAGATACAGGTGTCCCTTTGTGGTAACTGTCCCTTTCATGTGTATTTACAAATTTCTTACCAATTCCTGTCTTTTCTCCTCATCTGTGGCTTCATCTGTTAGTTGTGCAAACAAGTCTGTCAGAAATTTTTCATCTTCCTACAAAGGCAAAACAATACCATTTGTTTATTTGACAATATCAAAAGGCATCCAAGTATAACAAAGTTCTAAACCATGCCGTCTGGAATTAAGAAAACATATGCTTGTATACTGTAGTTAATCATACCAGTATCAGCTTTCTAATTCAATTTTCTAACAAATTGATACGAATCTTGGTTTTGAGTTTCAATCACATTCACCACCACTCCACTCCCCAACAATTCACTCTTGGTTACAACACATGTTGTGTTGCCTTTGGCTGTCCTTTTTCTATTTTCTACTGCAACTCTCACAATTTTGTCTACGACTTCTTCTTTAACTTCCTTCCCCCTTGGCACATGCCTGTCCCCCTAAACCACACCATCCTTGCTTCAACTGTTTACATACATTTATAAACATGACCTCCCACACAGCTCTACACACACACATCTCTCTTTGGAACGTAATGAAATCTCTGCAGCAGAATGAAAGCAACGATGTGATGATGGAGGACTGCAGGAATGGGTGAGATTGTTTCTCCCACAGTGTTGTGAAATGGCTGAATTCTAGAAACTAAATCAAAACAACTTTTCCTACTACATACAGCATTTATTGGGTGTTCTGGCTGGCAGCAATCAAAAACCGGTCCATTATTTTTCAGGCTGCTGTACTTTAGCAAAACTACAAACAGCAGCAAACACATTAGAAATCTGTATTTTGATTGAAAGAAGCAGCAATACTTAGATTTCCATAACCTTTACACTCCTAAGAACTAGGAGACTATTAAAACAGAAATAAACCTTGCCCCATCCTTTTGCCAGTATTATACAGAATCAGGACAGCACCTGCTTGAGAAAGATACCTGTACAGCAGATATGAAGAGATTTTTTCAGAAATCTGCCAGTGTTCTTTCTTGTGAAGTCAGTAACGCCACATGCAATATCCCTCTGCCCCAAAGCCACAGTGCCAGAAACGCAAGTTACTTTGCTTATGTTTGCAGCATGTAAAGCAAAACCATGACAGCACTTCAGATACATCCACAAAAATTCTCTTATGTTGTGAATTACCTCAGTACCTCACCCAGGCTCATCTTGAAACCCTGCTGAGAAAATGAATACCTCAGTTCTGACAGCATACCATGCTAATGCTGCTATAACACTGCCTCAACACAATCCAGGATCTGTACATGGCACTGCACAACACAGATAAAACCCAAAATAGGTTGGCATGAGCTACTGCCCTACAAGGCATTTCACCACACTGTAAGGTAAACCCTAAATTTAGAATATACCACATGTTTCCTCTTATCTGACGTTGTGCTGTGCTCCTAACCTGATCCAACAGTCCTGTGAAAATGAAAAATAGTAATTCCTGGACACCATTTCAGGTGCTATTTCTGTGACTGCTTCAAAATCAAAACACAAGAGACAAGGATTTGATGATCTCTGAGGTCTTTTCCAATCCAATCGATTCTATGATAATTTATGGGGTAATTGTACAATCTAGCTACTTGAAGTATACCAAAATTCACTCTGGAGGATCAAGCACAGGAGATCTAAAGTTTGACTTTCAGATATCAACAGTCAAACATGTTCTCAAAAATTATTAAGATGTCTGATTTCAAGAAACATAACTTAAGCTTTGGACTACCTGCTATCCAGCTGTTACACGGGTTTGTAACTTTTCTGTTTTAATACATTAGATATCACAAGTAACATAACTAACCCACAGCAGAGATACTGACATACTTATTTACTGAAATAACAGAAAAACCCAACACAAAACAAAGCAACCCCCCCACCACAGACCCAAAGTATTTTGAAGAACATGCAGGTTATTCTCCATGATTAGCACTGCATTTAAGAAAAGGCTACACAGTTTGCTTTCATGTCTCTTTTTTCTATTTCGATCAAGATGCAAAACTAATCTTAGCTACGAAAACTGTGGAGAAGGTGCACACTTCTCTCCAGCTGGAAACCATAGCTCCTATTTCCATTCTCAGAGTGAAATCAACTTTTCACCTCTTCCATAATACCTGAGAGTAAGGGCAAGTCAGTATTACAGAAATATCTCAGAATGATCACTGGGAAAAAACAATGGAAACTTCAGCATTTAATTATGTAAGAGCCATGATCAGAGTGCTTCTACATAAAAAAATAAGCATACAATATGACCCAAAGCATCAAATTGGGATTTTTCAGTCAAAATGTGGACGGAGAGGAGACCCTGATTGCTGGTAACACGTGAGTCTCATTTATGACCCCCTGCGGTTACTGGAGACAGAGGTGGCTGAGGAAGCTGCACCTCCAGCCCTGCACGGCAGAGTAGGACAGGCAGGACCTGGCTGGGCAGGAAGGCGTGGGCAGGACCCCAGCTCAGGTCTGGGACCAGATCTTGGCACATCCCCAACAGTGCAAGAGCTGGTTGTCTGCAGCGAAGGGCAACCCACTCACCCCGCTACTGGGCTTGGGACTTGTAGAGGGAACTTTAACACTGACAAGTGACAAAGACTCCAATCCTGACAATGTTTCAAGAAGAATTTGCAGAAGTTTGGTCTGTAATGATTTTTCAGCATTGCAAACATATACCACAATATGTTTTAAAATTCTGCATTACCTATAATTCTGAAGCATTCCCCATGTCATGTTCTCTCCT
Organism: Pachyramphus minor; assembly: GCA_013397135.1. NCBI lineage: Eukaryota > Metazoa > Chordata > Aves > Passeriformes > Tyrannidae > Pachyramphus > Pachyramphus minor. The sequence continues at coordinate 286,847 of VYXB01000739.1, read as the reverse complement.
AAACCCTAATAAACATACTGTACTTTCAAATTAATGAGATTATCTGAAAGCTCTAGGACTCAGAACAACTGTGATCTATTTAAAATCAGACAAATTAAGATGAATCTGAGTGGTTTGAAACATCCCACCCTTACATGGATAATATGCAGTAAATGGCAGTTATTCCATGAAAATTAAAACAACTTGTTACTAACTTCACAGTTATGGCTTAGCCTGGAAAAGCATTTAGCATTTATCTCATTCCAGATGCTTAATGAAAGGCAGACAGGTTGTTATTAATGAGAAAAAAAACTTACTCCTCTCACATTTATAGAAAAATTGTGATTGCAATGAATATTCTAAATACAAGATTGTCTCTCTCTCAAGTTGTAAAATTACTGTCAAGGGCAGCATATCTGAAGATACATTCCTGAACAACACTACCGGAATCTATGGAAATGTTCAGTGTGAGGGCAGAGTTCACATATTTTAGAAGTCACAAAGCACCAACACTGAATGCTAGAATTACACAAATTTAGATGTTTCCTTTTTTCCCCAACTTACAGAAATTACCTAAAATGTCTGTGAACACAATGCAAATACGTAATATTTTACAGTACCTGGACTCTTCACACAGACAAGTATCAGAACACATTTACATGTATCTCAGAAGCTGTGACGGCCAAACTGTTTTTCAAGAAAACTAAACTGCAAACTACCTGAAGGGAAGTTACAGCCCAGTAGGGATTGGTCTCTTCTCCCAGGCAGTCAGCAATAGGACAAGGGGGCATGGCCTTAAGCTCTGCCAGGGGAAATTTAGGCTGGATATTAGAAAGAAATTCTTTACAGAGAGAGTGGTCAGGCATTGGAATGGCCTGCCCAGGGAGGTGGAGGATTCACCGTCCCTGGAGGTTTTTAAACTGAGATTGGACATGGCACTGAGTGCCATGATCTAGTAAACGGACTGGAGTTGGACCAAGGGTTGGACTTGATGATCTCTGAGGTCTTTTCCAACCCAATCGATTCTATAATAGTTTATGGGGTAATTGTACAATCTAGCTATTTTCCCCATGCACAGAAATTATTTAAAGTGCAATACTTAAACCATCTGTATACCAGACACTAAGTATATTCATTTATGCATTCACAAGATCTACGTGGATGCTGCTAGAATTTAATGCATTTCAAAGCTTATGAAGATAAAATCAAGCCAGGCCAACTACTCTCTCAATCATTTATGACTTTAAGAACAAGAAAACCCACAGATAAAGTAGGGTCACAAAAAAAGACACTATTTACATTTGTGATTCAACTTTCAAAGCAGTCCTCCTCCTCCCAAAGAGCACTTAAAAAAGGATTCTTCAAAACTAGGTCTCTCTTAAAATGTAATTAACTTTCAGTTATCAAATACTTTGTGCCTGTGATTACAGATAAATGACAAAAAACAACCCTTTCTCAAAAAAAAAACCCAGCCAAGAAACTCAACGCCACCTAAGCAGGAAAGAGAACATACCTTCCATTGCATTTTCCACCTCCATATTAATTGTGGGTAGAAACAGTATTTTAGCCCATAAAGTGAAATTTTCATAACATGTTACCAGCAAACAGATAATTACAGCTTCAAACATACATTCCTTCCTGCTACCACTACCAGAAGATGTCTTAGTTTAAAATCTCCTTTATATCAGACTGCCTTTCCACACAGGTCTTCATCGTGCGCTACTTTCACTTGCATCAAAGAGCTGAAACCGCAGTGGGATCCACCCAATCACTTCTGCAGTTTCTGCACACAGGGAAAATAACTTTCTACAATGAAGTTAAATCCCAGAAATCAAGAGCATGCATCACTTGCAAACATCTTTCACCAAGTCACTTCCCCCAGGAAGTGGTATCCTTTTACACTTTATTGCAAGGTGTGTTTTGCTGAAAGTTAATCTCCTGTTTTTCCTAAGTTAACTACTATAAAATAGCAGACTGGATTTGGACAAAACCATTAACATGCACTGACATGATTCTTCCTCTAAAACAACTACAGATAATTACATTTACATCCATGGGTCTCAGTTAATAATAAGCAACTATCTGTTAAACTACTTTAAAAATTAAAAATCGGCTACTGTTATACATAAACCCAGTAAAATATACAGATGTACCTAAATGCCTACAAGCTTTTAGTTCTTGAAAAGGGAAATGGGGACTATCAGTAATATGATTTCTGTCTTTAAAAAATCTGATTTCCCAATACAGTAATATCATGTGATCACTGCTCTACCAGGCACAAAAATTATTTTAACATGTCAAATCTTCCCCTTCTACTCTCAATTTTGCTGAAAATAAAAGACAGTGAAATCTAAATCCACATACCCAAAAGTAATGCTAACAGTATCCTGTATTCTGGAAGATAAAACCATTACAGGATCTTGCTGGCAAAAAGAACATGCCAATGAGAAAGGGGGGAGAGAACAGAAGGAAACAGTGTTTGCTCACTCTATGGCGCAGTTTTGCAAGTTTTTATTTTTTACCAACTAGTTAATAATACAAAGGGAAAGAACTGGTGGCCTCCAGTGTGAACATGAGTATATATTTTTTAAATTGCAAAAGAGCGTCATATAAAGCAAGAAACACCACTTACCTGTCCCACCCCCACTCTCAAAACTTGGCGAACTCCATGTTTCAGCAAGGTTTCTTGGAGGCTATGACATCTCAAGACTAGAACAGGCTGGACCCCAAGCAGTAAGAGCATATTAGGAGGGGCTGAAATTGCAAGAAAATGTTATATACCTCTTTCGTATCTTACACACAGCAAATCATAAAACCTGTCATTGAGTAGTTTCCACAGCAGTTAATTCTGCAGGCTGGAAGTACTGCTGTCATGGCTCTACTACATCATGGAACAACAGTACTTAGTTTAGTGAGATGCTGACATGCTCATTTAAAATGACAGATCTTATAAAATTATGTCACAAATAAAGTAACCTCTATTTGCCAGAAAAGCCTGTCAGTGTAAGCATTTTTGTAAAGATCATGGGACAGCTAACCTTCATGAAGAAGGCGCGAGGAATGCGGTTCATAATGCTAAGTGCCAAAGATTACCTAGTCTCTATTTCTGGTTTTACAACAGAGGGGCAACAGCTATTTACCTACTGAAGAAAGCAAAATCATGGAAGCAGGCATCTTCCATAACTACACAATTGTTTTTCCTTAAAAAAGTCCAAAATCTCTCTAATAAAGCCAGAACTCTTAAGAATCAGCATGTTCTCATTTATAGAATTCACTAGTTATAACTGAAAAACTGACCTTAAAGGTCAATAACCACTAATGACCCTAAATGGTCCATCTTTTCAGCAAATGCCTTAAATAAAACACAGTCGTAGTTCTGAGTAAAGTCACTCAGCCTGTCTAAAAGTATAAGACACAATCTGCACAGCCTCGTACAAATTTCTAGTCACTTCTCTGAAACCGAGCAATGGCTGAGTTGAGAACAGGGTACTCTGGTTAATACACAGCCTGACACAGAAAGGCCTCTTTAGAGCTCATTGTTTTTCATGATGGATATAACAGTTTTTCTTTTCCTTTCCTTCACAGCCAGCAAGAGAGCAAAGAACAGAATACGTAACAACTCAGTTGTACATGCAATAGTTGCAGTATGTCACAGGATATCCACTACTCAGGGAGTTCACTTTTATTCTGAGAAGTAAAATTTCCCAAAAGATCTCTTTTGTCACATCCTCAATGGTCCAGGAGAGACAATCTAAAGTCAACAGCAAAGGCATTAACAACCTGTATTGAGACTCATCCACAGCTCCCAATAAACTACCATGAAGCATTTCAGAGCCTTTTCAATTAATAATGACTTACAAAAGAAACCGCTTAAGTACACATGTAGGGTTAGTGAGCACCAAGATCCTGTAAGATCTACAATCACGAATGCCAGGAATTCCAGAGAACTTTAAATCTTTCATGAAGTAACACCCCCCATACATACACGAACTATTATCATACAGCCAGATACAGAAACACATGTGAAACCATACAGGAATGGAAAAAAGACCTTAGCAATAGAATATAAAAGTGAAATCAACAAAAGCAGTCTTTTAATTTTGTTCTCAAAGCATTATTTATTCTGCTTAAAGAAATGAGAAGGAACAGTATCATACATTTTATACACAGCCTGTGGTAATGGGGGGGCGGGGGTGTGAAATGAAACTTTTGGGTGCAGAGATTACAGAAAAGTGCCACCTGACATACTGCTCTACAAATAAATGAAAAAATAAATGCCTGGTAAAAGGGCTGAAACCTTGGTTTAGAGCTACACTGCAAGAACTTGAAAAATCATCAATCAAGTCTTTTAAACTCTTAAAAATGCAATGGACATATAATTTGTGACAGTCTCTTTTAATTCCCTCAAAATAAAAAAATTTATCAACAATGTCAAATGATTTCCAACACATTCTTATTTACAGATTCAGGGAGTTCCCACTCACTGCTATAGAGCTGTACTGTGAAATGCAATATAACACAGGATGCATTATCTTTCTTGTGTGCTACCACTTTTGGCTACTCAAAGCTGTAGAAAGCACTTGAACAATTTGAAATATTTATCTAACTCTGAAATGCAATGTTAATTTTCCTGGCTCCCACATACATGGAGTACACTTTATGCTCAACCACAGACAACAGCAAGAGAAGTGAAGATAAGGTTCAGAAATCCGCTGTCGCACAACAAATCACAACCAGCCCTGAGCATCTATTTCACCTCTAAGCTGCAACTAACAACTCTGGCAACCACACTAAACCAAAACTTACCCTGTACCTATTAACCTAACACAGGTTCTGAGAGACAGAATAAAGGAAACTCATCAGTCACTAGTCCTCAATAAAGTTATCTTGGGATGTCTGGCAAACACACCTTAAATGATTTTGGTGGATCAGGTCCTCTTTTGCCTTGGCCAACGTCCTTTTCAAAGTTCAAGATCCCTCTCAGAATCAGCCACTGTCACCAAGACTCCTGAGTAATTCCTCCCCTCCTCCAGACAAAGTGTATCACCCTCAGAAATTTTCTTTTAGTTTGCAAAGAAGACATTATAACATTTTATTTTATACTCAAGTTGAGACTCCTTAACTGAATCTTTTCGGCATTCTCTGAGAGTCGGGCTTGTCAGCGTTCTCATATTTGGCTGCTCCAAAACTATTAAGGCCTTCTGTTCCAGATAAGAAACTCTGACTGTGTTCATCAAGGACACACATACAGACATGAACAGTTTGGTTCAGCTGAGCATAAGCTGGGGCTTAACACTACTGAAGATACCCCAGGTATTCCACCAGGCCTCCAGTGCCTGCTCCAATGCCTGATTCACAGGTCCACCAGGCACATGCCTCAGCAGCAAGGTCTGGGTGATGTCCTGCACATCTGGTTGCTTATCAAACACTCCATATGTGGACACGACATATTTTGCAAAATGGACATAGTTTGCAAAACGACTTTTCACTCTCCTTTGCTGCATTTTCAATGAAATTATACAGGGTGTGTCCTGAGAGTCAAACTGAAGATAAATACGATTAAGGTAATCAGTAACATCCAACACTAAGTCCATTTCTCCAGATCTGACAGCCCCCACAAAGGCAGTGGCTATTCATTCATTAAACACTAGGAGAATTAAGATGATTTAGATAATTAAGTTCTACAAACAAAAATATATGTGCTGACTTAGCTGGAAGCTTTAGGAAGCTCCTGTGCTTGTAACACTGTTCAAGAAGTTCATGGGCTGGTGCAGAATACTTAAGATACTTAATACTTCAGACATGTTGGTAAGATACCCAAAGCATTATATAATCTCTTTACATTTGCAGTAAGATACTTCAGGAACAACTGGTAATTTCAAGCAGCATTATTTAGGGACTTATTAAGATAAACTCAGCAAACATTCAAGCACCTAAGAAAGTGTTGTGTTCTTAACCTGTACTTTCCAAACAACTAACTTAATTTACTTTTAAAAATAACAACAGTTACATCCTGGTAGGAGATTGTATTGTGAAATTCAGGCAAAGTAATTTTTTTTTCATGGTAACATGACAAAAATATTCTTAAGTCTAGTGACTAAAAGTCCCAAAATACAAGAAACCTCTAACTCCCAAAATTCCTATTAAAGTCAATGCTTCAAAATTCAAACAATACTAGTCATTCAAACAACCTTATTCAAGATTCTACGTTTGCTCCATTTAAATCAGTTACACAGAATCTAGCCCCAAACTAGACATTTAAGAACATATTTTTAACAACTCAGTGCTCAATCCACACCTTTTCTGTCATTCTGCACAATCACTTTCAGAATCACAGAAGTGAAGGTTCCACCAAAGCACCTCAATTTTTCCAAGAATAATTATCCAACTTTCTGTGCCCAAGTGCAAATAAGAGACTATGAAATTTTGAAACTTACCTGTAACATACCAACTATTTCCACTTTATTAAAAAAGATGAAAGAATGAAGTGTTGATAGCATATTTTCCTCAAAAACTGAGGGAGTGGGTAGGACCATGTCTTGAATATACTGTACTCTGTATGTCTGATGTATTTTTTGCTTCAGCTCTGGATCAGATATAGGTATCACTTCTTTAAATTTTGCTGTTTTAGTCAGAAATTCCCTGTGTTTCCGTGACTGTGATAAAGATGGATCATATTCTAGGCATCCAATTACGTCCATTATACATTCCTCGGAAAACATGACTTCAAAAAGTGCAGTTCTGTTCAAAAGGAAAATTCCCTTGATAATTTCATATAAGTGGTGTAGTCCTTCGATGTTCTCCAAGTCTTCGCACACATGAAAAATTTCCAAGAGCTTCTTTATATAACCCTCATTTTCCAGTGCTAGTGCGAGTTTTTCACGGCGTAATGGTGAAGGCAGTGACGATGCCACAAGTTCTGCAATCTCTTCTAGTCGACTTAGTTCACAGGATGGCAATTCTAGACCTGGTGATGACATATCATCAAAACGTTCTTCCTCAGATTCATCGACAAGGTCCTGAGTAATATCGACAGAAGGGTCTTTGCCTTGAACCTACAAAATAAAATGGGTCAAGAAAGTGGAGTTTAACTTTACTGCTGCTTGAATGCTTTTTGAAAAATATAATTTCAAGTATCATATGCTTTTTCTCTGTATGGGCAAAAGAGAAGTGCAAATCTAAGTTTGACATTGAGTATAGCTGGTTTGGAAAATCAAGAGATAATTAAAAGATTTCTTCAAACAGAAGGCTTTACAAAATTATTTCTACATTTGACATTAAATTTATTTATTTTCTAATGGAAGAAAGAATGAAGAAAAGAGCTACTTTTTATTAGTACTTCAAATAACAGGAATTCGTAATTACTAATATGGATGGCAACTTTTTAATAGACTACTAAGCTATGTTTCCAATCTATTCTCTGCAGACAGATTTTTTAAATCCAAACCAGTATTACATTATTGCAGTGACAGCTTTAAACACTTTTCTATAGGCTACTAACTGCTCTTGATGGTTTTGAAAGCTTCTGCTACCTCAAATGGAGGAGGGAGGCCAGTCTTGCTAATTTAATTGTTATTTTCAGTTCTGGAGACCTGCAAGTCAAAATCTGGTACTGTGCACTTTCTAAATACCCTACAGACACAGAATCCCCTTGTAAGAACAGAAGAGCCCACACATTGACAAAAGAATAGTGGAAAACTGACTGTCAAAAAACAAGGCACAGGACCTGCAAAGCCCTCTCTAGAGATATGAGGAAAAGTGGAAAGTACGGATTAGCGAAAAAATTGACAGATGCTTCGGCACCATAGCGCATCGTCTTTAGTGACATCTTAATTTTAGCATCTGCTTGGAGTCTGATGTGTCAATTCAGAAAGGCACTGCTGTGCAGAGTAGCAGAAGATAGTGTTCTTTTTCATCTTGAAAATCAGCAAAAAACCCCTGGGAGAAATAATCTTCATTTCTAACAGAAGTCTATACCTAGATTAAAATCCAAAACTCTGTTAAAAACCACATATTGTTCTGCTTATACATCAGCAACCACTTTCACTATAAATGGAATCAAAGTTTTCCTCTTAGAAGAAGTTTTCATGACTGAGGAAGCTTAAGATCTATAAAGTGCAGTAGACACAAATACAATAGCATGGCCTCAAAACAGGATGTAAAGACACTGGTTTCCTACAAAAATATTAGATCTTTACATGAGGGTGAGGAAGCTGGGCTTCTTATCTGGGTGTTTCCCAAGAACACAACTTCCCCTTTCCCCCATTTTGTTTCTGTCCCCAACTTTCAGTCCATTGACTGCTAAGGTTCCTGGAAATGTTCCTGTACTTATTTACATAAGTTTCTCTACTTATTTACATAAGTGGTAAACTGTTGAAAAGACTCATTCCTAAAAAAAAAGGAATAATCTATACACATGCCCCTACAAAACCAGATTTCTTTTGCTTTACTTCTGAAATCAGTGAGAATGAATTCCAAAAGATAGTGGAGAGAGCTAGAGACTTGTTAAGAACAGAAATAGTGCAAAGAGAGTAATTTAGAGTATTTTAGAGAAATCCCACATAATATAGCAGAGAATTAAGAAAAGTTGTAATGTTTGGTATGGAAGAAAAAACCCAAATAAGAACTTACAAAGTGAATTAACAGCAGTGAATATACTGATTAAGCTCTTTAGGGTATTGATCAATAGTTAACTGACCAAATATTATCCACAAGCAACACTGATGCGGTGACTATACAGTCATCTGCTCTCAGTGGTAAACCATATGTTAATGTATAGACATGCTACACATAAATTGTTTGATTTCTTAAAGCTGTATCTTTAAGGTGATAATACGGGGATAGAGCTATCACCAACTATCAGATCAATCTTTCATAGCCTGCAATATTCCCCTCACCTGAAACAGACGAATGAGAAATGCAGAAAGAGAAATGTAAACATGATACTGTTTTGTTATATATACCATATATACAATAATATATTAGGGTATATATTTAATAAGAAATACATTATAAATTTCAGGAAGAGCTCACATACATTCTTCTCTCTACAATAAAGTTTTGATAAGTAATCTTTTCCTTTCTGGTCAATCTTGAAAAAGTTAAATATGACATTAATTGTTACGAAACTTTTTCAGAGGTGCACTTCCTTGGGCAATAATAAAGAGTTATGCTAAGCAACAAAACCTAAAAATGCTCTAAAAAAATGCCCAAAGCACAGATTAAGTCTGTATTAAATTTCCAGAGAAAGGAGAAAGTGTTCAAATTTAAAAATGCTAAATCTGGGAGAGGTGGTTAAAACAACAGTTTTTACTTTCTATCTACTGTGTTCAGATTCATCTCTTACAACAGCCTAAAAAGTCTGAACACAAACATTAGGATGAATTAGGCTGTCTCAATCTTATATTTATCAAACTTACCTGACATATTTTTTCCCATATTTCATCACATCCTGCTTTTTCTTGAAAGCTAAGTGCCAAATCATAATTTTCAGCTTCAGACCACACAATCAAGGTATCCTTTAAAGAGAAGAGGAGTATTTTCAGGCAATGTATTTCAGTGTTTAAAGAGTAAAATTTTTAAATAAAAACAGGCTGATACCTAATTCTGACAGGATAGTATTACAACACAAATACAAATACTTTTTAAAATGTTTATATGTTCTAAGATTCTTAGGATTAAAAAGATTTCTGCATAAATCAGAACAAAGAAGTTTCAGAAAGATATTGAAGGTCTTATTTCTTATTTCATGCAACCATAATACTGTAAATCTCAAAAAGGCTGATCCAGAATACTTATTTCTACCTCAGTGCACCCTCTGATAAAATACAATAACAAAAGCAACGGGTTTTGTGGCTTTTATGTTTGGGGGTTTTTAAAAAATGTTTCAGTTGGATTACATAAAACTGCACTTCTTCTTTAGGATCAAAGTTACCACCTTTTCTTTTTCCATTTTTATAGGCCCCAGAAGACACTGTGCTAATGCACAGAACAGTTGCTTAAAAGGCAGCCCCAAGAGGGTAACAAGCTTTAAAGAACAGAAACCTGAATAAGCACACAGTTAACTGCCTGAGAGCACGCACACCTTTACACTGAGCTTTACTTATGCCAAACTACAATTCTGGAAGGAAGTTTTGCCCTAGATTTCTAGAACGTAGTTGAAGCTGTGCTTAGCTGTATGTACTACCCAGACACTTAAGCTCTCATCTACAAGAGAGAGAGTTCAGGAGTTTATCAGAGCCTTCATACTGCAGGCAAACCCAATATAAGAAAGTGGCAGCTGATGCTGCAAACAGCAATGTCACACACTGATAAGCATTTGATGAAGCAGTTAACAGTCTGCTAAATAACTCTTAGAATAATTAAATAAAAATACAAATAAACAAATAATATTAAAAGAAGAAAATAAAATTGGCATTATTTACACATACTGAATCAAGTTTTAAGTCTTTTGTCTTCCTGTAACAGCTAAAATATAGCCACAGTAAATATATCTAGCTCCATGAAACTGTATTATGTCAGCTAAGTGCCAAACTGTGCATTTACTCACTAGGACAAGGGACATAAGGATTTTTCTACTTGCATTTCAATGGGATCATAAAGTACAGAATTTTTATTTCATTAAGTATAGATTTTGCTTATAGTGATTATTCCTAAAGAAATTAATTTTGAATATTTGCACAAGCACTGTAAGTTGCCAAGCATTTATAAAGTTTAATACAGTTTCCTAATTAGACTTAACTTGCTTCAAATACTAAAATGAACACCGAGGATAAAGAGAAATGTTAGGCTTAGATTTTTATATGTCCTTACTAGAAAACTCCTTAAACTAAACTATAATCTAAATAGCACCATCAGCTCGCTCCATTAGGGTTGTCAAGCAATACAATATAATCAATTTGCCATTACCAGAGCAGCTATACTGCTTCAGAGGCACTAATGGCTTTACCTTGTAAATGGCAAATAGTTTACCTTTTCCTTTTCCAAAGGGTTGAGGAAGAGGTGGTACACAGAAGAAAGGGATTTAGGAAGACCACCTCCAAAATACAAAAGGAAGAAACAAAAATAATAATTAATAGCTTATTCTCTACAAGGTCATGGTGCAAATACTCTGGTAATAACAGATTGACAGCACCTGGCACTGCTGACTCTGACAGAGCAAGAAAAATAAGTTCACAAAAATCTAAAAAGTAAAGGTTCAAAAAAAAAAAACCACCCAAATTTTTACCATCTGTTAAAAACAGTATGTATCTTACTACAGTATTCATTGTATGTATCAGGTTCAAATTCTAATACATTCATCTCTGCAATTAGTATTCATACTGCAGTAATTTTCAAGGCCATTGTCTCATTAGCTTCACGTTGTGTAGTGCTTATTTAATTAAAAAAACCCAAATCCCACAACTAACCCTAACACTAAATTTTAAGTAGTTCCTAGCAGAACTTGCAACTTTCCCATGTAATTTTTATTCCATTTAAGTCAAAGTGGTTAGATTTCTAAGCAAGTAATTTTCAAAAAGAAGTTCAAAATGTATTTTCTTCTTGATAAAGAAGAAAAGACTAACAAATAGGAATGTGACTACTTTTAAAACCTGCTTTTGAAAGCTACAGTCACAGATGTACAGCATAGTACAGCAATTGCTCTTGTTAAACAAGATCATGTACTGCTAAACATGGGAAGTTCACACCTCTACACATTCTGATTTTTTGAATTTACTTCTTCTTTGGAAAACAAGACAAAAAACTGCTGAAAGAAATTATTTGAGCAACAGAACAATAATTTGGTTTACTAATATCAGAATTTTCCAATTGCCAACATTAGCAATTTAAAGATATTAGTTATCTGTTGTCTTATCACACAAGTGTTTCATATTATAGATTACTATCAGTTCCTTAACAGAAATCTACCAATTACTACTCTCTGATTTTTAGGAAACAGTATTTGTTTGTACAACCTTTCTTGCATCAAAAGTCTTTTAAGAAGAGATCATGAAACAGTGACAAAAGCTCTTCATTTTGCTGTATAATACATACATAATAATACATATAATACATAAATTCAGTTAAATGGAGACAGTTATGAATGTAATTTCATTTTGTTAATCCTACAAAGCTTGTAATCATCAAAAAGAAGAGTAGTACAAGACTCAGACACATGAAGAAATGATTAAAGGAAATTTTAAATGCAGTTAGAGATAAAAAAATGCATGAATAACAGTGTTGTTTCTGCTTCTTTTATTTTAAGAATAAAATCTACATGCTCGATCTGAAATCTCAGTGTAATTGAATTCACTAACTACTCTGGATCTCTCAGCTATGGAATAAGACTATTTGCTGCTTTCAAATATCAAACATTACTTTTAACTCCAGAAAGCAACTGAAATTTCTTAAGAATGCCTTTTCCATTTCAAGAGAAAACAGGAGCATGGATAAATATGCTTAGTAATAGTAACTACTGGTTAGAGAGGTAAGGAGATGAGTCTTGCATATTACACCTTGATGATCACAAAAATCTTCCATTTTATATGATTCATGGAAGTTCTAGCTCAGTTTGATCAAAAACATGTCATTTGTTTTTGCATTACATACAAAATGTTAGCCTCCACACAAGGAACTGGATGGTATGAATAAAACATCTAAAATTTATTCTTACCTAGCTCATCGTTAAACACAATTAGAATATGAAACTGCAGTATTAAATCACAGTTGTGTGAATTGTCATAAACAGGGTCAGATGTTTTATCATTGAAGGCTTTTATACTGAGTGCTCTGCAAGAATTCCAGCATTCTAGCTCCTCAAATTTTTCAAGATGCATCAGAGTTCTTGGCAAGATCTTTTTTAAATAGGATGATAATCAGGAGCTATTTATGTGGACCTCATGATCTTATCTCAAGCTTGAAAATAATTTGCTGCTTTGCAAGACAGTATTTTTGATGGTAGTGCCAGTTGGATGTGTCATCACCATCTTAGCCCATACAAAAATTGCTAGTCTCCCCAGGAACACTTATATAAATTTGTCTTCTTTCATATTAGTGTTCATTATGACTGCACAGATTAAGTCAGGAATTTTTAAATGTAATCAGAAGTTCTAAGCATGGCCTCTTTTTAGGAGACCTGTGTATTTAACATTCCCATAAAGAGGTATTAATAATTTTTATCAATGGAGGGTAATTTCATACGCTCTAATCCTTATAAGGACACAGCCTGAGGCAACAATTCAGAATGCAATTGGAGATGTTTGTGCTGCTTCCCTCACTTCCGGCTGCATCAAGCCCACACCAAGCACATTCTGGTTAGTTAGAGGTTTTCAAGAAAGTACTACTGTGTGCTACAGTTTTATTTGAGACTTCATGCCTAGAGAAGCTAACCTTCAAACATACTACTGCCATAGTTCAAGCCAGTGGTAATTGTTCTTAAAAGAACAGGGCTTAGTATCTACCCTCTGACTTCTCATTTTTTGAAATTATTGCCAAAAGGCTTCTTATGTTCCTCAAGAGTAAAAAGTTGTTGAATACACCCTACCAGCCTAAAGTCCTCACCATAACACTCACTACAAGTCACACATTTGTTAGACATTAAATCAGATTTATTTAACAATTAGAAAGCTGATCAGCAGGTGTGTTATACAGCATTCAAATGATCTCCAAAGCAAGCCCTGGGATTTCATAATGAAGAATTTCAGAGCAACTAGTACTCAGCATTTGATTTTTCTGTAAAATTAGGATTTCTTTCCTAATGTGATAAAATTAACAAAACTGCTACTGTTTGACCATGGACTCTCACTGCTGTTCATGTTCAAGGAGAACACTAGTCTCCTCTGTAACTCCCAAACCTTCTCTTGGCATCCCTATAAGATTTAGGTTACACTCAAAAAGTAGGAACCCCCTACATCAGATAGGTCTTTCATAAATTCCTGCTTTCAGTCTTAAAAAGCAAATGAATCTTTTCCTACTAGCCCTCAAATGATTCAGGCCTATGACACTTTCCTGGCCCACACTGAAAGTTCAACACAGCAAGGCTGTTTCTCCCCCTCTTGGACTGCCTGATTGCTAGTTCCTTATCTAGGCACTTATATTGTTTACAGTCACAGACACTTCCCTGGACATGCAAAGCCACCTTTCAGCATCTTACCATGTAAATATTTACAATCAAAAGTACAATTTCATAAGCAGGTTCCTGTTTAAAAAATAAACTACTGGCACTACCCAGGTTTTATAAATTAAATATATCTTTATTGTGGTAGGTTGTGGCAGAATCTTTGGGCTAAAAAAGCCACTGAAGTAATGTAATATAAAGTTTCAATTCTGCCTTTGGTTTTATGCATTTCCTCGCCTGGAACCTGGTTATCTAAATGTGCTACCAATTAATCCCTAAAACTGGAACAACATATCAAATGCATACTCAGACTGTGTTCTGCTCATTTCCATGAAAGCTCAACAACCATACATGACTTTTCAGTTACTGATTTCATAGCTGCATTCCCATGAATCACAAGGAATAAAATAAATTTATTAGTTCTGTAACAGAACCTTGACCCACTGGCCTAATGATCATACCAAGTAACAGCAGAAAAATCAGATTACACATGATGCATACTCAGACGGAAAAGAAAGATGTTAATTTAAAAGAGGTGAACTGGCCCAGCCCAAACCCAAGAGCAGCCCTTCCCCTTGTTTATCCCCTCAGCCCACAAAGCCACGTATTTTCCCTTACTAACTTGGCTATCATAGCACAAATTTTATTGAAATAGTTCCTGAGGAACTGAAAATGATGCTGCAAAAGCAAAAGGACACAGCACTTCTAGTGCAAGGTTAGACTGGAGCAGGAAGCTGTAAGCAACTCAGGTCTTCCTTGTTTCAGGCATAAAAAGGGATGCAACACATACTTCATCACAGGGTTACAGGATGTTCATGGATATATCTAAAACACAGTTGAGGATATAAGTCTTTATTTTTCTGTTGTTAAAGCACTGCCCAGCTATACTGAGAAGTGTATACCCGGGTTCACACCCGTATCAGGTTTCTCCCTAGACAAATGCTATGTATGTATTTTTTTCTCCTTTAGGGTTGCATAGGAAGAGGTGCGTTCTCCTAATATACTTGTGCAATTTTCTGTATTTTGTTTTCTGGATAAGGGTCACTTGCTTAAGAACAGCACCTCTGTCACTAGCATTCTGAAATTTCAATGCCTCGAACCACCCC
>VYXB01000739.1:240656-271630 GCA_013397135.1 Pachyramphus minor | reverse complement strand
TAAGATACCTTCTACCTTTACTAGCATACTAAGAAAACAACCAAAACCAGAAGAGAAAAACCAAGTATTCCATGTGTGACCCAACAATGCATTGTATAATGAAATTTCACTGACTAAACAAAATTTGCTTTTAACCTGTGTGCTACTAATTACCCAGTAATTAAATCCAGTATATTCTGTGGCAAAGTTATAGGACCAATACCTAATATTTTGAAATAAGAATACCAACACAACTTAACAAATAGCTACAAACAAGAATACACGTCAGGCATCCAAGTGGCCATACTGATGCACATTTTACTTTTTCTGGAGAAGTTTTTGCCTACAAATAGTACCTTAACGTAAGAAATATTAAGTCCTTTTCCTGAGCCACAGGACATTAGTTTCTCAAGTTCTTTCCTTTCTAGCTCATTTTCCTCATATGGGTTCCTTTCTTGTACTTCTGGTATAAGTAATGATGAGTTTGCCAGGAAGTACATAGTTCAGAGCATACAGAAACTTCTACTGCTAGGAACTCTATGTTGCAGAATCAGATACATAGACATATCTTTCTTTTGAACATACAGCAGAAAATGACTCTTTATTGTGACCAAGACTAATTTATCTGATTAGTGAAAGGGTAGTTAAAAGGTTGTCTATGTGTTCCATGCTTTAAGGAATTATTTCAAACCTCCAGATGGAAGATAAGTCTGGGGAGACTGGAAACCAGACCATGCAAGCTGAAGTATCTCAGGATATACGATAAATGAGTCCCTGAGCAGGACTCAAGATCTCCCAAAGTATTCTTTCTCTCCTAAAGGAAAGGCAGACAGTTGTATTTACCACCATAAAGGGGCAGTCATTGCTTTCAATCCTAAACACCAAGAAATAGAAACCAGACAAAATTATACTAGAAGCTCAGGTTAAGAGGGTATAACTTTTGTTGAGTTTGGGTTTCTTTTTGTTTGGCTTGTTGGGTTTTTTGTTTGTTTTGTTTTGTTTGGGGTTTTTGTTTGTTTTTAATTTCTATGGATGTTTTACACACCAAGGGAGCAGAGGCAGCAAGGCAAACTTGTCCTCAGGTCTTCACACTACTACTTTGATAAATAATAATCTAAGCTGTGCAGTTACTAGAATGCACATATGTATACCATGAGATTGTGTAATCTGCAATATCAACAATTAATGAGACCATCTGTTTCAGGCTGGCAGTAATAGTGCAGCATAGGTAGAAGGTTTTTTCACCAGCGAAAAAACTTCACTGTTTATCACAAAGGTATCTATAAGGCTTTTGCTGAAGGCTCCAAAGCAACTGGCACAGAAAGTTTCTGCAAGTTACCACACATGGTCTCTCCTTCCTTCCAATCACACATTTGAATTGGTCCGATAAAAGACTGTCTGGGCTGACATGAAGCTTGCAAAAAGAAACAAAGTCAGAACTCATCCGCTTATTCCATTAGACATCCGAAGTGCACACAGGCCACGTGCTGAGTATGTCACAGTAAAAACAGACATGCTGCTAGGTACCCCTTAAAATGGAACGGAGGTTCACCCCCACAAGAAAATTCTGAGATTAGAGCCTGGTAAGACCATAACACCAGACAGTTACTTTGAAGTTTTAAGTCTTACATTCTTGCAATTCTGTAAGTGCAACTAACAACTGCAGGCAAGCTCAAAAGGAAGTCTCCTGTCTCAGGCTGTAACTTCACCAGTACAAGAGGTGACACAAGTGGCCTCCTGCAGTCAGAAAGAAAGATCTCATGCACTCTTCCATCTCAGTTCCACAAATGGATCTGTGTAAGGTGGCTTGAAACTTTTGCCAACACAGAGTTACCAATTTTTGAAGAGGAATTTGGAGCACCAAGTTGATTTTCTTGTGGTTTACTGAGTTAGGCAGTTCAGGGTTCTAGAAGCAGAGCTGGAAAAAAGCTACTCTTCCTTTCAGCTGCTAAGCTCCAAGCTTGGCTCATATGGAATCAGGTTCAAAGTCCGAATTTGCATTTTACCGAGAGAATGGATAAGTAGACCTCACATGAAAAACAACAGGCTACAAAGCAGATTTAATATACACACAACGAAACATTTGGCATTTCTAAGGCTCAGAGTGGAATCCTACATTCAATCTATATTAGAGACTGCTTTGTTTAAATAATATGAACAATCCACCTGCAATTATAAATTTGTCTGTGCAGATTTCAGAGCTCTAAGAACAGCACTCTTCCTTCTCCAGCACAGAAAACATAGTGCTGTTCTAATGGGACAGATTCATATTTAATATTTTTATTTCTCTAACGCTGTTTTCACACGATGGCCAGTATTGATTTGTGCAGTGCTAGACTGCACTCCCATGATTGTAGTCTGACCCAGAGTAGCAAATGCTGTTACACTGACAGGTATGTATGGTGGTTTGCACCAATCTTACAATTTTATGCTGACTTGAAGTAGGTTTTGTGTCCGATCTGGCATAAAGCCTATTAATACAAAGCTCACCCCTCAATGCTCTTTGATCAGATTTAAGCCAGCAAAGCAAGTTTACACTTAGACCAGCACTTTATGCCATAGAGCTGTGAAATATTCAGTGTCACTTAAGGAGTCCTAAAGCTCAAGTTACTGTATCATAGAACCATGACCTCAAACTAGTCAGGATTATAGCTAATTCTTCCTTAGCATTTTTGCTGGAATTGATTCTTCAAACCCACATTGGCCTTATTAGTTGTTCAGTACAGGCTGTTTATATGGTGCATGATAAATTATATCAAGAGACAGATACAGGTGAAATTTTTCAAGGAAGGATATTTTTAGCCCATACTGATTGTCCCCATTCAACATACAATCCCACAAACAGCTGCAGCCACACAACCATTAGGACTGCCAGTGAGCAAAACAACAGTATCTCTATGTCTGCAATAAACTGTTAAAGCAGAGTGTTTTAAGACATTAACTGTATTCGACAAGATTTTGGCAAGTCTGAGCTGACCAGCTTTTTATTTATACAGAATGCTTTGAAGCAGTATTAACCCATATCCACTTTCCAAGTAAAAGACAAACACACGTTAATATGTAAATAGCTTTAAAGCCTTCTAATCTTCTCCTGAATGAAAATACATTGAAAGTTGTAGCATCTGAACCATAAAGAAGAAAAAAAGCCAGATGATATTAAGTTTCAGATACTATAAGCCTCAGAAACTTCAGCTAATTTGTGATTTTCACAATTATGTTTTACCTGTCTCTGCCAGAGCAATTTTTGGTGCAAAACAGTGCAAATTATCCACATAACTTCACAAAAAAATGCAGAGAAATAACACATGGATCATGAAATGCATAAAAATGGTGCAAACTACTTTGCCTTGTATTTTTGGTACAAGAATATAAAATACAATTTGCAACAGAAGAAAAAAAATTACTGTAGGGCAAGACTGTTGATTGTATTGTTAAAGAACCTGCCTTTAAACATGAAGAAAAGAAAAGTATGTTTACCTGTTGCTTCTGGTATGCGGTGTTCGGATTAATTTTGGACTCCAAAAGAAGAGAGCCTAGAAAATAAGAAGTTCCACGTATTTACATGTGTACTAAAATTTTAATCTCCACATGAATTTTCTGATGGCTCTTTCCCTGCGCAAGTATTAACTCCTTTCCGCCCAACAATTTGTCCCTCAAAGATATTGTTCACATAGGAAGAAATAATCAAGAGTGCTTTGAGGACTGAATTTAAAACCTCTGTCTTATTCCGAGTAATGCCTCTTCCACAGAAATTTTTTTAGAGATTATGAAATCTGCAAAAAGTCAGCACACCAAAAACATCACAAGCGCTTTCCACAGAATACCCAGGGTTGTTCCATGTGGAATTTGCAATCATCTGGTATTTGTTTGTAAAGGTTAGCTAAAACACTTAGAGTGGCAAGCATTGTGACTGCCAATACCAAAAAACTTCACACATGATAAACTTAGGAACAATGGTTTCACAGCAGCTTATACGGATTTAAGACACAGAAGAGCAATTCCATTCTCAGGTCTATGTCTTTTTTCGCTTCCTTTCACATAAGCGTTGGCATCAACAAGTCAATTCAATTTTTTTGTCCAATCACTTCCCCCATCCACCTTGCTGCCCAGCTGCACTAACCCTTTACATGACTTTAATTTACATATCAGCAGAGCTGCACCAAGCATATATGAAGAAATACTGGTAAGTTAACTTGCATAGTCAATCTTGTAATTAAAACATAAGGCTGCAAGTACTCCTTTTAAGCGGCACTTCTCCATTCAGTTACCTCTTTAAATTTATTCCTTAAGAAGAGTCCACACTTTAAGTGTCAACTTCTTAGTTTCATCTCTATAGTTCTAAGGTAATCATAATACTAAAATATTTGCCACATATTCTCACAGAAACTATAGTGAAAAAAAACCCTAAAATACTTCAACCACCTCAAATGAAAACCCAGGAACTTGAAGACAAGTAAACAAACTACTTGGATTTGAAAAACATACTTGGAATTTAAACCCGTACTTTCAAATCTCACAAGAGAATCAACAAAGGCTGGCCAGTTTTCACTATCAGAGGAGCATATGAAATACAAAAATCCACAACAAGAAATAGCCCAAACCAAAGTCTGCAAATGACATATCACCATGCTCAATCTAATGGGTTACAGTCACAAAAAAAACCCTCCACACTCCCTTGCTAAAGATCTGCTACCGACTAATAGAAGATTACAGAATTATACTATGATTTGGGTTGGAAGGAACCTTTAAAGGCCATCAAGTCCAATCCCCACTGCAATAAGCAGGGATACCTTCAACTAGATCATGTTGCCCAAAGCTTCACCAAACCTGATCTTGAATAATTCCAGGGACCAGCCACCTACCACTTCTCTGGTCAACAACCTGTGCCAGTGCTTCACTAGCTCACAGTAAAGAATTTCTTTCTTTTATCTAGTCTAAATCTTCTTTCAATTTAAAACCATTACCTCTTGTCCTGTGTCTACAAGTCTTATTAAAAAAAAAAGTCTGTCCACATCTTTTCTAAAGCCCCTTTAAGTACTGAAGGGCTGTAATAAGATTTCCCCTGAACCTTCTCTAGGTTGAATGACATAGGTTCTCTCAGCCTTGCCTCGTGGGAGAGGTGTTCCACTCTTCTGACCATTTCCGTGGCCCTCCTCTGGACCCAGTCTTTCCTGTGCTGCAGACTCCACAGCTGGAGTCTCAGCAGAGGGAAGCAGAGGGGCAGAATCCCCCTCCCTTGACCTGCTCCCCAGGCTGCTTTTGACACAGCCCAGGACACAACTGGCTGTGAGCACACACTGCCAGCTCATGGCCAGCTGCCCACTCACCAGCACCCCCAAGTCCTCCTTGGCAGGGTTGCTCTTGATCTCTTCATTTCCCACCTGGCCCGATACCAGGGGTTGCCTTGTCCCAAGTGCAGCACCTTCCATCTCATGAGGTTCACACAGGCCCACTTCTCAAGTTTGTCCAGATCCCTCTGGATGACATCCTGTCCCTTTAGCATGACAACTGCACCGCTTCAGCTCGGTGTCATGTGCAAAACTGCCCAGGGTGCACTCGATCCCACTGTCTCTGACACTGATGAAGATGTTCAGTTGGGGGAAGTGAGGGAAGAGTGAAGAAACAGATCACAGAACTTCACTTGCTGTAAGAGTGGTGTATCATTGAAGAATTACATAAATATCAGAATATTTTGTTGTCTGATAAGAAAGGTTATTACTTCATGAATTTAGAAGTTTTACCAAAGATTATTACATTCATTAGTTTACCATGTATGTGATAATCAGATAAAATCCTTCACTAACCAAGTTGGCTTGAGAAGCTATCAGCTTATCTCAGCTACAAACTCAGATACTATCCAACAGCAAAACAAACAATACCCTTCAAGGGAAAATAAAGACAACAAAAAAGCTCTCTCTCACCTCAAACCCAAATATACTACCCTTTCTTTTTTTGAGCGTTTTTCCAGTTTATAACCTGCAGCAGCTTTGCTACCAAAGCAGCTTACTGAAGTGTAACAGCATAACTAAAGAAAAAAGCAATCAGAAACCACGGAGCAGCACAGAGAAGGAAAACATCTAAGATGAGCTTTACTGATGAAATCCAATAAACTGCTCATACCTTGGCCATAGTCTCAAGCTTTGAATTTTGGGTTTGCCTAATGAACATCTAAAACCAGCATGCCCTTTTCCATTTTCCTTTTTCCATTCCACTTTTAGAATATTATTTTGTGCTATTAACTTGGCTAACTAATTTCTACAAAGTCTTTCCTGTCTAGAAAGATATAATACCAGCAAATATGAATTAGAATCTTCAAAGAATCAAAAGTAATTGGTAATGTCAACATTGTATTTTAACTGCTGAACACAGATCTACAGACACAGAAATCCTGAAATTAGCAGAGTATCATATGTAACTTAAATGCCATGTTTGACAAAATACTATTTAAAAAAAATCTGAAAACAATTAAATGCAGACAGTTAATCTTCCGAGCCAGAGCAGTCACTAGAGAATGGCTTCTTTACTAGACTTGCCACAAAAGAACATTTCTTCTCTACTAAACCTGACGCTTGTGGAAAAGACAAATCAAGCCTTATAAGGCTTGACTTGCTTCTCATTAACACATGATTCAACTTTATTCCTCATCATTCCAGACAACAGAAAAATATTAATCTGGAGATAGACACATACTGAAAGATAAACTGTGCTCTGTAACAAATAACGGCTCTAAATCCATCCTTCTGGAGAATACGATGCTCCATTTGTGCAATATGTTCCACAAAAAGGGTTCAACGTCCAGATCCCAGTGACTATTCTGATAGTCTGACAATTCTAGTTGTTTCAGTAAGTGTATTTTCATACACTAAGTTTTACAGGATCAGGCTCCTTCCTGGTATGAGGCAGCCTTAGGTCTCTATTACTTGCATTTGGAAACCAGGCAGCAGTAACAGATGTCTGAAACACAAATGTATTCTTTAGAAAAAGGTTACAGAAATCTAACATACCGCAAATAAACTTCTCTTCCATTCAAAGTCATTATCAGTATTGATTCCTAAATACAGTTTGAGATGCCTTTGTCATAAGCAATTACTTTCCATGTAGGCAATTTCTCTATATTCTGTAGGCACTATCCTAGAATCTGTTAAGACTATCCAGTCTACTTTATAAAAATACACCAACAAAATTCATCTTCGTTGACCCTATTCAAAGTTAGGTAAGACCTGGAAACCCACCCTAAAACAAGCTATGTTTTTAATAAACACTCCAAAATGATGCAGATCTAGTTATTTTTCTAAATTACAGCCTTGAATGAATTTATAAACATAACTGCAAGACATCAGTGCCAGAAAGTAACATCTGAAATCACCCATAAATAAGAAAACTGATTTGCAGAATTCTGTTATCTGCCACTGTAATGCAATATGGCACAGCTGGGAGGTTTGTTAGGATAAAAACACCATACTGTGCTGTGGAAGGAATGTGTGTATAGGGAAAGACTTGCTCAAAAGAGATTACATACAAATATTCCATCTATTTTCAACTATATTTAGAGAACACCAAATATCCCAATCCCACAGTCTAAAACTGAAAATCTACAGACTTGTTTATGTATGTGCATAGACCAGCTGATCTGGAACACTGCTCCTGTCCCATCAAACTGTTATGTGGATTCTTCCTCAAAAAAAAAAAAAGAAAAAAAATAGTGCTGCTCATTACCCCTCACTGCTATAAACATGTTTATATTTAAATGACAATTTGAACTCAAGAGCTGTTTTTTGCAAGAAGCACACAGAGGTTTAAGTCCTGCAATCAGTTCTGCTGCAACTTAATCACAGAAACTAACCCACAGAAACTCAGAAAACAGCTCAAATCGAGGTCCAAGAACATTACAAGAGGTCTCTATTACAAGAGACTCCTCAGTGTAACACATTTCTGAACGGTCAAACTCAAATATTGAGGGGATAACCGGGAGAAAAGAAAAAAAAACACCAATGGAATAATACATCCTCCTTCCTGCTTTTTTTCATTTTGATCTAAGATAAGTACTGTGTTGCTTTCCTAAAAATAAGTAAACGAAATTAATCTACTGAGTTTGAGCAAGGTTAAACAAACTTAAGACAAATTTTGTCTTAAGCTTCTGCAAGTAGTACAGGGTTACTAATGCCTACACTACAGAAACAGCCAGGATGTGTGTCTGCCCTATGGCAGAAGTGATTAACATACAGACTTCAGAAGCAACAAACTACAACTTCTGAATGAAAATAGTGAAATAGTTCCTAAAAGACAGCTGACAAATATGGCCTCCAACGGAGGGGTTCACTTTAGCTTGTCAGAAAGTTTAGGTACAGGACAAGTAAGTTTTAATTAAAGGTTTAAGCCTTCAAAATAACCCAAAGTAGTTGAACAGAAAAGTTTATTTTAGAGGTCACTTCAGTCATCTGGGCTCAGAACAACAGCAACAAAAAAAAAAAAGGCAACCTGACACCACGCAGTAAAAACCAAGAAGCAGACAGACATTTTAAGAATGAGGTAGGATACCGTAGCCCAAAATATCATGTGAGAAATAGGTAAGAAATCAAAGGTTTTTGTCTACACTGAAAAACTCACATGGAAGGTGATAATTTTAAGAAAAGATTTCACAACTGCTCTACTGCAATTCAAGTAGAATACACTGCAACTACGAATTACACAGAGAAACTTTTCAGGGTTTTAAATAAAAAGTTAGCAGTTAATAAAGTTGAAAAAAGTTACATTTTTATGCTTCAAAGCATAATATAACCAATCTGAAAGCAGTTTATGGTATTTCTGTTCTAAAACTGATTACTCCCAATTGCCTGCAATGCCTCTTACAGTTTAGTGCCTGGAAACATTAGACATCTCAGAGAGCAACACAAATCACTCATCTACTTTAATTCTTTTAAGATGGTGTTAAAACAAACACCAACTCAAGTTAAAAACCCACTCCTATATATTAAAAAACCCTTTTATCCAGTTCTTATTCCTTCAACTCCAGAGGACAGCTTACCTTAGACCTGGCATACAGATTGTATTTCCCTTACCTGAACACCCCAACCATGCCATAAAATCTCAACCACTTGTAAAGCAGCCTACTATACCAAGTCATGGCAGCAAAATCCAAAGATTGAAGCATGAGCCTGCTCGCACAGCCAGCCAAACAAACCTCTGCTAATTCTACTGTTGCTCTGTGCACAGACAAACTGGCCCTTTAACAGGAGTGGGAATTTCCCATACACAGAATGAACTACTACTCACAACCCCATGACCTCCCCTACTCAAGAAAGGGAGCCTTCACCTTCATGCTGATCCTGAGGTATTCTGTCAACTTCCTGGAGTAAGTCAGTAAGAACATGCCAGTGTGCACAGGATGAATCTCAACTCAAAGGCTAGGAAAAGCTGCTTTAGAAATGCAGGAAGGAAGCTGACAGACAATACGAGAACGCAATGGAAACATGGAGGCAAATACTGTATAGGTCAGGTTCCTACTACCAGTATGTCTTCGATAGCTGGGAAAAAGTGAAAAATCACAGACAAGTGCTTAGTTTATTGAAAAAAGCATGCAAGGGAACACATAAATGGCACAGTATCTAAAACATAAGTCTGGAGTTACCTTTTTCAAAATCACTTGCTCATGTAAAAATGACTGTCTTCAAAATCAGCCCACAAACAACAGATACTGGGATTAAATAAAATATGAATCAAATTTATGAGATGTTTACACCACCAAGTTAGAAAAACTAGCCTATTAATAGAGTGCACATTTACTCAGGACTGATACTACCTACTATATTAAGAACTTAAGCTCTGTATATTATTCAATACTTTCAAGTACATGTATGTGGTTTGACAGAGATCTAATGTGTGTATCCTACCCAATACATATCTGTGTATTAGGTGCACACAAAGCAATGACTTCAGTTTTGGTTTTATACCAATTTGTATCTTCCTCCTTGAAAGATGTTCATTTACAACAAATAAGCTGGTAACAATGGTTCAATTCAGGATCTAATCAGTCTTAAGCCTATATATTCCACTGAAAATTAATAAAGGCATTTTAGTTTGAATGGGCTATTTCTTCACAAGCAGGTTATGAACTGCAGTTGTTTTACCTTCTTTTCTAAAAAAGAATGAAAAAAATATCAAGATATTGTTAATGTATAGGAGACATGATAATTTTTAAATATGACCTCATCAGCCATGTAGGCAGCCAGGACAGTATCTACAACAAAACATGGTGTAAAAATTAGCTTAAAAACTTAGTGATAACCTTTAAAATTCCTTCCCTCATGCTGAAATTAAGCTAAATCCTTCTGGTTTGAATGTCTTCTCTTACACTATGAAGCTGCTCAAACTTTTAATGCATCTTCCTCACTGCAAAATAAATAAAATCAAGTATCAGTTTAACTTTTTAAAGTATAATGAAGAAGCTACAAGACCCTGAGATTCGTGCTTATCAGAAGCTCAATTATCAAAATCCTGCTCAGATAATTGATTCCTCCATATCAGTTCATGATCTTTGCTGTAGAGATTATCGTACAGTTTGTCAGAACTTTCTGAAATAGTAAGAATTATTCTCAAGTTGCTTTTCATCCTAGTTCCTACAATGAAAAAACCTAAAAAATAAAATTACAAGGCCTGGTGACAGTCACAATCTACAACTAGATCTACATGTCACTAACTACTTCTTCAGATGTGTAGCTGCTGTATTAAGTCATGCACTCATAAACTTTAATAGTAAAATGGTACAAGCTTGATATTGCAAGGTATGCATTTTAAAATCTACTCTGATCATAACAGTCATGAACTCACTTAACCAATAAAGAAGACTAGCCCAAACATGTAGCTACAGGGCTAGCTACTATTCAACTTACACTATCGACATATGTTGCCAGAAAATGTGAAGAAAGTTGATAATGCATCATTTTAAGTTTATTTACAGGAAGACCTAGAACTGCTGAAGGACTGAGAACTTCCATTCCATT
Source organism: Pachyramphus minor (assembly GCA_013397135.1). Taxonomy (NCBI): domain Eukaryota; kingdom Metazoa; phylum Chordata; class Aves; order Passeriformes; family Tyrannidae; genus Pachyramphus; species Pachyramphus minor. The sequence goes on along the minus strand of VYXB01000739.1, from coordinate 260,651 downwards.
AAAAAAAAGAAAGAAAAAAAAGCCTCTCTGCAATTGTTGTTCTGTCCACTGTATTGTCTTTGCTACAGTGACAACTGTCCTTTGATAACTGTTGATAGCTTTTAGACTCTTACATAATTCTAAAAGCTACCAAAGAAAAAGGCGGGGGATAAGAAGGGTGTTAATCATCCAAGGGACCGTTAAAAAACATGTAATACAAACCTAATACAAAACCTAAGTTTTGAACAACAACTTCCACGAGGGGATCGTTTCCAGAAACATCCACGAAAGGATATATCACAATGATCAGTTTTGAAACCGGAGTACACTGGGCTTCTAATAATAGATCACTAGATAGCCAAACCCATACAAGATTTACAACAAGATCTGAATGCATTTTGCAAGCAACACTATGTATTCAGTATGAACTAAGAGCCTACCACGCTCCCAGTTGATGGCAACCTTTTATTTTTTTTAACTTGGCCTAACACAAATGAACTCTATGGTTAGTGCCTACTTGCTTTTAGAAATAGCATCTGAATTACCCAGCAAAACATTAAGGCAACAGACCCAAAGCTACACCCAGTTCCTTTTCTGGGTAGGACGAAGAAAGACCGTACCTTCAGCCATACACACTTACCATCACTCTCTGCCCTGACTAGCAGGGACATGCCCTTGAGCCTCTCCACGTAGCAAGAGGACACATGCCCTGTGCCTCGATCATCCCACTGGCGGTCCTCATTTAGCGTGTAAACCTTCACCCTCCGCCGAGTGTCCGTCATCCTGCCGCCTGCCACACCGCAGCCACCACTCTGGCTCACAATCGCTGGAGCAGCGGAAGGCTGGTCGGGGGCCAGGCCCCTCTCTGGGGAGGGGAGCGGGAAAGAAGGGAGCAGCCCCACACGGGCACGCCAAGCAAGCTCTTCTTACTTCTCTTCAGTGCCTCAACGGTATCCTCATTATCGAGGATAACAAGAGGTCTGGGGTGCGCAAGGGAAGAAGGGGAGCAAGGGGAAAGGGGATCTGCTCCTCCAGGCAGAGTCAGGTGCTGCACAAAAGGCGAGTAAGCCTACGCAGGGCAGAGCCGCAGAGAGAAGGGAGGCTCTTTGCAGGGCGAAGGGCAGGCAGGAGAGGCGGTGAAGACGAGATCCCGGAGGAGAAGTGGATCCACGGGAGTGGAAGCTGCGGCGGACAGCAGCCGGCGGGCAGTGACAGGAGCAGGCGGCCCTGGAGGCCGGGCCCTGCCGAGGAAATCAGACGGGGGCCTGGCGAGGCCAGAGGAAAGCAGAGGAGAGGAGGCAGGCGGGAGAGGGGCCGCTCGCCCCGGCCCGGAGCCCGGCTCTATTGTGCAGCAGCTGCCCAGGCCCGAAGACCCTCGCTCGCCGTGGGCTCCGCGGAGCCGCCCTCCTTCCCACCGGCGCTGCCCGCGGCCAGTGCCCGGCCCGCGGCGGGGTAAACGACCGGCGGGGCTCAACGCCCCGTCTCCCCCATGAGCTCCGGTCGCAGGCGGCGGCTTCACTCCGAGCTCGACTCCGCCGCCATGTTCTCCTTCCTCCTCCTCCTCCTCCTTCTCCTCCTCCCGGTGCTGCGGCGGCTCAGTCCCGACTCCCCAGCGCGCCCTGCGACGTGGCCGCACTTCCAAACGCTCGGCGGCCCGGCCGGCTGGCCGGCCGGCAAACAGACGCTGTGTCCTGCGGAGCGAGGGGGCAAGTGGCAGCGGGTGGTGCGGCCCGTCCGGCCCAGCTCCCTGTAGCCCCGACTCCGCCTCAGTCACTGCGCGGCCGCCATCTTGGTTTCACCTCTCACTGGAGGCGCGGGGTCTCCCAGCCAGCGGCGGCACGGGCCGCCCGCCGGCAGTTAAAGGGCCAGCGGCCCCGCGCGGCTCTGCGCGGGCGGGACGTGTGTGGGGCGCTGGCAGCCCCGTTACCGCGGGCCCGCGCAGAGGCGCCGCTTGAGCCCGGCTTCTCCTTTTTTTTTTATTTCCTTATTTTTTATTCCGAGTAAATCCCGAGGTTAAATAGATTTTGGTTGAGCCTGTGTTGGAACTCCGCATTCGGAGATGGGATCAAACGATTGCAATAACAGATAGAAGGTGTTGAGGCTCTGCTTCTGCCACTGCTACCAACATCTGAGCATATGTTTGACAGACTTCCCTAAAATACGCAAAACCACTGGTTCAGTTGGGACCCCACAGACACTACTGCAGGATAGTTCATTTCACAGTGCACTGAGATACGCAGTGGGTATGGGAGCTCACAGCAATATATACTCCATTAGATCCACTTTTATTTTATGCTTTCGAACAAGTACTGTTACTTGTTTATCAAAGTGAGTTGTAATGAGGCTGGTTTGAGCTGAAACCACAGACTACAAACTTTCACCACAGAATTAATTACACGTCACGAGAAAGCTTCCAGTGAAGCCCTGTTTTCCTTTCTTGTTCTTCTATTTTGCTTGCCCCATAAGGAAGGCAGTGTTTGACCACAGAATTGATACCCAGTTTCCTGGACAGGCTCCCCAAAAAAAGTGCTCACAACTCCAAGCCTGACAGAGCTCAAGAAGCATGTGGGCAATGCTCTCAGGCATGTGATGTGATTCTTGCGATGTCCTGTGCAGGGCCAGGAACTGGACTCAATGATCCATGTGGGTCCCTTCCAACTCAAGAATATTCTGTGATTCTGTGGTTCCCGATGTGCCCAGACAAAGCCTTTTGGCCTTTGCTTTCGTGCCTGGCATTGATGCCCAAGAGCTGTTTAAGAACATGAGCCTTTGGGAGTGTTGTTTGGGTGCCCATGATGCAGCTGAAGATATGTTATGCTCATTTTTCTCAGTATGATGTTTCTGGCTATAGCAGCAAAAGGTTTGAAGAGAATCAGATGACTGAGAACTGTGGATTGTGGCCCAGATGAAGGGAAGCCACCACACAGCGTGAGCACAGAAAGGTGCTCATCACCTTCGTTTTGCGCCCTGTGCAACACCCAAGGGGACATGCCTGAGGAGGTGCTGTGGCAGAATTTCTCTTAGGCTGTTCTGAAGATGAATTTCTGTGACTTCAGAAAAGATTGATGTTGCTTAGAGAAACCCCTGTAGAACTGCTATACTCACATATGATTTACAAATTGTACCCTCTTGTGGCCATCAGATTAAATATAGACCACACTACTCACTGCAGTTTTGATTCTTTTTTTTGTAAATTGAAAACAAGCAGTTCAATCACATTTCAGTTTGGATGATTTACTTTATGAAAATTTTGGGTTCCGCTTCTTTTAATGGGGTTTGTGTTCTTTTGATATCGGCCTGAACAATGCTCAGCCTGACAACAGTGCCCACTTTTCAGGTTTTATCCCAATTCTCATTGTACTTGGCAATGGGTTTTATTTTGTCAAATGTTTCCACCCGAGCAATTCCAGAAGAAAGGCTGGGCATCAAGAGCAACTTCCCATGCTGGAAAGCAGTTGTGAAAGAAAAAACAACTCTGTTTATTCTTCTTGGAGTTATGAGTTAGAAAGCAAAGTATGTCAGGTCAATTCCTTCTCTCCATTTCTAGAGGTTTGAAAGTTTGTGTCCATAAAGAAATATCTTCAGGCACCATGAGAGGCCATTATTAACTGAGTTAAAAGGTTAGGCTCCCTTAATCCCTGTAAATAATAAAGGACCTTGCTCCAACAGAGGTTTTGGCCCACCAGGAATTGAGTAATAAATGAGGAAATGGAGTATTGAATACAGTTTTAAACTTCTCATATTCATAGGAAAGGACTGCATATGGATCAACATAATAGGAATAAGCCTAAACTGGTTTTACCAGAGAAAGCCACTTTCTTCCACAGCAGTCAAGACTAAAGAACAAGATAACTTTTTCTTTCAGTGTCTAATTATAATTTGGGAATAGAAAATTGCATTGTTATTACAAACTTCAGATCACACATACAAGTACACATAAGTACTAAGGCATTCTCAGTTCCTAAAACTCCTAGCTAATTATTTTCTGACAAAAAAAATCATATTAGGGAAACTAATGACTTCAGACTTTATTATGGTGAAGATTATTGCTGGAATAAAAGTCTGTGCTTGCCTGAGTGTAGGGATATGGCTATATTCAGTATATGCAAACAAGGTTAGAATCCATAGTACATACACACACATGGACACTGGCTATGCCTCCTTGTTCCCAAGGCATGTGTTCTGACTTGTGCCCCAAAAAGCTGTGGAAAATGAATTACTGAGTGAAAAGAAAAAAATACATAGAAAATTATCAAAGTAAAGGGAGTCTATAAAGAAGATGTCTAAAAAGAAGTCAAGGTATTGTGATCAAGAAAGATGGGAGATTCAGAAAAATATGTTTCTAGTTTAGTGGGGAAGCAAACACAGCAGTTTGAAATAAATACATGCAGTAGAAAAAAAGGCAAACCTAGCGATCATTATAAGTTATGAAGCACAGAAAAATGGATAAGAATGCCAAGAAATATGCATGGTCAATAGTTTTAAGAACAGCTCACGTTTTCTAAATCTTAACGCTTTTATAGGCCTATTTTAAAATCTATATGTAGATTTAAAAAATTCTACATTATCTATAAAAAAATCTAAAAACCCCTACATTAATCTATATATATTTTAGAATGTCTATGTGTAGATTTTAAAAAAGTTTATATTGATACAGAAAAAATAGAACTGTTTAATAAATAAATCTGTTCTGTACTTGAAAGAATAGGTGATGTATTTGTATCATATGATGATGATGACTAAATGCTCTTCTGGTCATTATTAAGAAGAATGTTAAACATTTTTCTTAGAGAGAAACATTTTCAAGTATGCAGGTCCTAAAGAACTTGCATTTGAGAGTCCTAAAGAGGTTTGCATGTCTGATCTCAGGAAGCATAAAACCTTATTAATTTTTAATAAAGCTTAAATTATTGCAGAAAGTTCTGCAAGACATGAAGACTGACTATAAGTATTCAAACTGGACAAGTGAGAACACTGGTAATAGTAGACTGACTTACCCGACACCAGTCACAGACAATAAATGCTGATATAAAATGCAATAAGGAATTTTAAGATGGACAACAGCAGTAGCAGCTGATGTGGCTTTAGGGAAAAATGTTTAATTTCTTGTTAAATTACAAAGTTGATTTTAAGGGTAATGATGCAGATATAGTATACTTGGATAGTTCTCAGGTGTTTTTCTGGAAAGTCAATGTTGTATTCTATGAAGAAAGCTCACACTGCATGGGTCAGATATGAGATGACTGGCATAGCTCAAAAGGAAGTTATTGATCAGTGGAGATGATTCTGGATGGTTGTGCAGAAATGGAGAGTAGGACTGATGCTATTTAGGATTTGTTGTAACATTGACTTTCTAAAGTCGATGTGAAATCTCTGTGAATGAAAGCTGTTTATGACTCAGAGAGCCTGGAAGAATGGCAAGAAATGGCTGAGGACAGAGCGGTCGGTAACAGACAGGTTCACCTACTGAAGGTGCTGATGTAGAAGGAATGGCTTAGCCTGGGATAGCTGGGGAGATTACTGGCAGCTGCTTCTGGTTTATTGCAGCTTTACAAATGTCTATGAGCTTCATCACTGCATTTTTGAGGCAAGCAATGACATTTTCACTTAAAATTCTGAGTTGTAAAAACAGTGTAGATTCAAGACCTAATGGGTGAGCAGCTCAGGCGCTCAGGGTGGGGACACCATGGTCAGCCAGGGGTGGTTGTGCTCTGACTTACACCTCTTGGGGCCCTTCAGATACAGCCAAATACAGGCTCTCATCTATGGGAATAAATAATTAGGCAGGTCTGAAAGGAGCTAGGCTGCATAGTAAACAAGCAACTCAACACAAACGTCTTATGTAGATCTGTGTCTATAAGATCTAATACTTTTTGGGTATATTGTAAAGATATACCTATGGAAGGTATATCTTTACAATATATCTTTATAAGGATGTGGAAGAATCTAACATCAGAAATAAAAGTAACTTTAATGCCATGTTCTAGAATTCTGGAGTCCTCACTGTTAACAGATTTTAAGAAATTGAAAAGGTCAGAGAGAACTGCTCTGAAGAACTTTATTTTTTTGCAGATCCATCTGTTGCCCTTCAACCTCTCAGATTTCTGCAGCATGCACTTTTTTGCAGCCATACCCTGTGAATCATGTCTCAGATGCTGCTGCTCAGCTTTCACATCCTGCCGCAGATCCCCAAGAAGCAGTAGCCCTGTTCTTGTACTTGAACCACAAACGTGAACCTGTGTGGGTCAGCAGTTGAAAGTCTGTGACTCTTCCTCCTACATAACGTGCATATGAATCCCCTCAACAGAAATGTCATCTCTTTCAACCCATGTTGTTGTTTTAATTTTCACAGTACCAAAAGACCCTTGTCTTCTAAGCAGAGCTTCTTTTTAAGAGTACTATGCAACTGCACAGTCATGAAGAGGCTGTATTTGTTTTGAATTCCTGTATATCTCTCTGGAAATGCTCCACTTTGTCTAAATATGTAGGCCTCATTATCAAAAGACTGAAGAATTTCAAAGCACTGCTGAAGCTATTGGATGCAGGGAACACGTCTGGGTCATTTATTCATCCAACAGTGAAAATTCCCCTCTTTCTAACAGGTGAAGTCCAAAATGTATGAATTATGCTAGCTGCCCCTATGCAGTGCATATTTTGATTTCTACATTCATTATTGTGCATGTTGGCTGTATTTGCAAACTTTTTAATAGGAGTTATTACCTTTCTCCCTTTTCTATGGCAGGCTTCCTATTCCTAACTTTTGCTCTCATGTATTTTTTTAACAAGATTTTCAGTACTTTATCTGTAACTCAGACTTCAATAGGCTTCTATAAGACCCACACAGTTGATGGTCTTTTAAGAAAATGATAACTAGAGAGGCAGAAAGTATGAGATCCACATCATAAGCATATTTCCAAGAAGCTTTGAAAGTCGACCAGAAACCCATAAGGGAAAAACTACCCCCTATTTTTCTAATATATCTCTACCTAATCAGCTAAAAAATTAGTAACTGCTGTAATACTCTCGTTAAAATAGATTCCTCACTACCTTGGGCACATCCTGAGGTGAGTGTGGGAACTGTTAAAGCTGTTTCCAGTTTGTGTAAATAAGAACCACCTAGGTAGATTTGGAGTGAAAAGGGAAAGAGGCCAAAAGGGATGGAGAAGGGACATTGTCAGAGCTAGAACAAGACTGCAGCACATGGACTCAGACAGGTGGACACTCATCCATACACACTTAGCAGGTCTCAGCAGGTTGATACTTTAATTAGAGCAGTCGTCTGGGATGACCTGTGTAAATTTAGGATCAGGTTCCTAGACAAAAGCTAGTGAAAGTAATGATACTTCCATATGTAATAAAGTGTAATAAACATAAAAATATGTCAGAAACCTGAAAAAAGTCCTGGAAAAAAAAAAAAAGAGGAAGACCAGGTTTTGAAGGAAGTAATTTAGAATATGTCAGTAGACAGCAACTCAAATTACAAGCTTGTTTTTTCAATTTTAAGAGTTATGAGTCACTTCAGTGTTCATGACAATGATGGCCTTAAGGATGCAAATAATTCAAGCCTGGCACAGAGCAGGAATGATAGTGGTGCAAGTTGCAACTAGGTAATATGAACAGCAGGCAGATTGGGAGCACATCCAACTACTAGAGAGATTACTTTACTAATTATCTAAGTTGGTTCTAGTATCTTCCCATACGAAGCCAACAAAGCAGAGGTGGGAACCTGACACCAGGCTCTGCAGTCTGTGGATGAGCTCTACTGTAACACAGGCTGGGCATTTAGGGAGGGAAATGCACACTGTCCTCAAATTGCATCCCTTCTCTAGCTAAAAGTGAAGCTAAGTAGACCAAATGCAAAACGGAAGGTTTTTCTCTTATTGTCACCTAGAAAAAACAACCTCAATTGTTATGGAATGGGTTCGCTTCGCTAGTAACATGAGTAACATGATTCTACATTCCCAGCCTAGTCTCCTGGTTTTCCAAACATGTTAGATCCTTTCTGGCTCAAGCCAGAGATAGGATTTGGCAGACATCTGTAACATCTTGAAAGGCGTGAAGAAAGTCACAAAGTGTCAGTTGTTTAATGTCCTCTCTCCAATATGAGAACTGAGGAGAAAGGAGTCCAGCAAGTAGGTGGAATGGTCAAAACAATGAAAAGTGGTCTTTTTTCCTAGCTGGTTGAAGAAAGGGACAAAACACCCTGCTGCAAGGCCACATGGATGCTGAAGTCCAGTATACGAGTACAATGTACCAGGCTCTCTTGCAGAGAGCACAGGGAGCCTCAAGACAGAGACCTTCTGTGACTAATGGGCAAAAGCATTAGTGGCATGTGGGGATTATCAGCAGATGTTCAGGGGGAAGAAGGTTGGGAATGGCGTGTGTGCCAGTAAGGTCTGTAGCAGTGAGGTGCAAAGGGGGTCTGGCAGATTTCATGGCCTGCTGTGTTGAAGTGTGGGGTGACTGCAGTTATACAGCTCTGCTGTGCATTGGCTGCTGTGGGACAGTGGAACTAAATACACAAGGCTAATGAATAGTCCAAAATAAATACAACTAAGGGCACACTTGGGCACTGCTACCAAGGACTGTGTAAGTGAACACCATTTCATTGATCATCACTGCAGCTTGTCACTGTATAGACATTAGTTGCTAATTATATTACATTATTATATAATAACTATTAGAATAATAGTTATTAAATATTCATTAACAATTGTCTAAACTAATCAACATGCAGGATTTTTTGTGACATTTATGACTTTCATTAGTACCAGGACCTAGCAAAATAGTCATGAGAGAATGTATTATCTATAAGAACATATCTCAGTTCTAGCTGTTTATTTGTGTTTAATACTGACTAAAACAGTACAGTGAGAAGACACTTCTTTACATTTTCTGAAAGCTGCATGAAAAATTGTGTGAATACATATGGTCTGGAGATTTCAAAAACAATTTGGGAATGATAATTCATTCTACTGGAGAATTTGCATATGTAGAAATAAAAATTTCAGAATATTAGTAATACATTATCAGACGAGTATTTTTTCCTCAATAGTCTTCTATTTAATTTTATCTTTTATATTTATATAATGTCCCTGGTGCTTCATTGATGCTGGTGAAATTAAAAAAAAAACCCTTTAAAAATTTTTTCAATTTTTAATTTTCTCCAGATGTGTTAGATGCACCTAATATAGTTTTTGGTTTCACAGACAGAGAGGAAAAAAGAATTAGCTAATTTCTTTCTTTTATTCTAAATGTTCCCATCACAGATTCCTGTGAGACACTAAACGCTGTCTCCCATGAGGTGACAGATTACATTTGCCACTGACAGAGGCATTTGGGACTTTCTGGAATCTTGTCTCTAGTACAATACCCAAGGATCAGTAGAACGAGCTGCTGGCTATGAGAGATTGTTCAAATATATAAGGTGAAGCTTCACGAGAAGGAGCATAAAACCCCAGGATGCCATGCAGGGTCCATACCTGAGTCATCATTCATAGGTTACAGCTCAATCTGATCGAGCATCATCAGTGCTGGACACTCTTGAGACCCATTACAAAAGAAGCCCAAATTCCTTGTGGGTGGTATTTTATATATGTATATATAACAGTAGGTGTTGTTCATACTGATTGAAACACTTAAGTAGCCAGGGACTTGTATCTTTGGGTCAGCAGTTGGCTCAGGATGCTGTGAAAGCTGTCTGAGGTCATGCTATAGGGAGTGCAGTACTGCAGGGTAAGCTGGATAAACAACCTAACCCCTCACTCATTTGCTGTACGTAGCACATAAACTGGAGCAGAAGGTGTCAGATTCATACTTCACATTCGTACAGCAGTGCACAGAAAATCTGTGGGCCTGATTTTTTCCTCACTTCCATTTTTGCATGTTAGAATTTTGGGGGGTTCTGATTTTTATTAGCCTCCATGGGTATTTCAGGTTCACTGATGTCAAGACATTCTCTAGTATTTCAGGTATGTGGTAATATAGCCATTAAATTTAAAGCATATATAGGGGGACAACAGAATTGCCAGCAGCCAGGTGGCATTTGTTGAGGTCCCCTGGAACTGGAGACACAGCCATCCTCGATCTGTGATCACCTAAACATCTTACAGTGCTTTCCAGTCAGGATACTATTCTAGGGCAACTAGAGATAAAGGAAAACAAGACTAATTCCAGTCAGTAAAGCTGCAGCCTTGATCCCTTCCTGCTTTCCTCTGTGCTTCTCACTTCTCATAATCCCAAATCATTGGGATTATGATTTATACTTTCCTGTTACCTTTTATATATCACATGGAGCAGCACTAAATCCATTCCCTGACCTTCTCACCTAGGAATCCATGGATCCAATCACACTCATTTCCCTCCTTTACTCATGCAGCTTTTTTTCATGCTCTCTTTTATATCTTTACTGCATTCCTCCTGATTGCTTTCAGCACACCCAAATGAGTTGTGCTTAGGATATACTCACCTGCCATCCTGCTCATAGCCATCATCAGTTTGAAACCTCTGCTGTGCCATGTCCCCTGCTATAGGACTAATCTCTGTGCCTGCAAGGTCCTGCACAATCTGGTTCCCTGCTCAAGCTAAGTACATTCTCAGTGTTTTTTTCCTATACTACTTCTTCCTGCCTTATTCTGCCTTGAAATCCTTCCTCTATCAATCAGCATGTATCAGCCTCTTGTTTATCCCATGTATAGTGCTCTTTTTTCTTCACATTGCAAAGGCTGTTCCCAGTTTTCCTGGGAAATGACTTTTTGGCAATTCCAGCACACAGCCTTGTCATTTAGTTCAGTATAGGCTCTTCGTAGGCATCAGGAGTGGCAAGGAGAAAAAGATACCTGATGGTATTGGAAAATAACCGTATAGAGAATTTACTGTAGCCACAAACTACGGTGGAAGACATGGATGCAAGAAAAGTAACAGTATGGGGGGAAATCAGAAATCTGAGTTTAATATGAGATACAAGTTTTGTCAATCAGTTGTATTTGAAACACAGGACATATTATGCGGTTAGATAATAGTGTAAACTCAAACCATGCGTTTCACAAAATGAAACAAAAACTTCTTAGCCAAACAAGTCTTCAGGCATTTAGAAAGGAGATGCTTATGGAATGAAAATTAAATGGCATTTTTCTAGTAGTTGTACACTGAATGGTATCATAATTGGGAACTGTGCTGTTTCTTGCCTCTAGCTATCTCAGTTCAGATCTTTCACAACAGAAGAACTTAGGGATCCTGAGGGATTTTTTTTCCCCCCCAAAACACTGTACTGAAAATAAAATCCCTAGGAGGTCACAGGGTTACATGGAAAGTAGCACCTTAATTTATTCATCCTAAATAGCAAAAGGCATATTTTAGCATACATTAAAAATAGACTCATTTTATGCACTTTTTCAACCTAGTGTCTGATTTTGCTGTTGATTTATTTCTGCACAGCGTTTTCTCCCTATAAAAAGTCGTAGGCTGTTGTTGACAACTTCTTCAGATTAATGTACACATAAGAATAGACACATTCCTGTTCTTTTGCAAAAATGAACACATAAGATAGGAACTTTTCCCCTTGCTATACCAATTCCTAGGCACCACCTAATGGCTGCTTAGCTTTCTTACCAGCAGTTCCTCAAGAGAGGAAAACCATTTTCATCTTTTGTATCTTTCAGTGGCCACAGTTGGGCAGTCACTAGAACTGGAGAAATGTCATTAATTGATTTCCCACATATGCTGCCCCTCTTCTGTGTTATAACACATACATGATGTTTCTGGGATAATCACAGCTTTTTTAGACTTACCCTGTAGGTAGTTGTGTTGGAAAAATAAATTAGTATTCCCAAAGCAATGATAGCCATTTAAAAGCCATGTTTGCACTGGCAGATATATCTGCATTGCAGAGTTTGCTCCTCCTGCCTACTAACCTAGTGCAAAGGTATAAAGGGACTGGTTTGAATTTGTTTATCTTGGAGCCACTAATTTCAAAACTGGCTTTTCCCCTCTGTAATGCTCCTACTGTAATGATCAGAAGACCATTTCATTGATTCCTCTTTCTGTTAGGCTTTATGGTAGAATGTGTTTAGTGAGGGGTCTTTGAAGAGTTTATAGTTCTATATTTAATGTAACATAGCCTGATGTTCTTAGTTTTCACTGTATGTAGCAATGCCATACTTTTACCAGAGTACCTGGGAGAAGCAGTTGTCAATTATGAATTGGTAAAACTGATAACAGAAATGATGTGGACAAGTATGGTACAAGCAGATCACTGCCACACATGATTGGAGCTGATGTTATTTATGGGCTTGCATATTTTTAGCTATTGGCAGTGCCTGCCACAGTGGAGAGGGGTGGTAGATACAAACGGAAAGAATACTTTGAAAACGATGTTATTTTTATACTGGACTTCTCATATTGCTTAACTGATGTTGCCTCAACATGACACTGAACACAGTTAGAGAAAAGTGTCAGTCACAAGACTGTAGGAACTGCCACACTGGTCAGACCAGAAGTCCATCTGTTTCAGTGTTCTGTACAATTAAGTGACACGTATAGTGTTTCCATTTGTTTCAAATTACTATTGTTACTATTGTACAGCTTTTGCACTTCTGAGAAACAACGGATCACCATTTTTATACCACCTATTTTATGCTCTATCTACTTTAATCATCTCTTTTCCATGAAGAAACACACTTTTTAGTTTCTCTTGAGTTGAATCCCTTCATTGTTTCTGATCACTACTCGTTAACTTACCTGTATCTTATCCAGTGCTACTGCATTGGTCTTGAAGCTCAGTAACCAAAAGTTCATGTATTTGAGATTGTATTCAAGATTGGGACAAAAACATCATGATGTTTTCCTGTTTTGTTCTCTATTCACTTCATAGGGAAATAATTGGATTGTTCAGTTTGTCTTTTCTTGTCACAGGGCACGGTGCTGCTTCTTCAAGTAACTCCCAAATCCCTTTCATCAGTAGAAACAGCTAAGAGATCTCTGTTTTGTATTTTTCTTTCAAGTGCATTTGTTTGAATTTGTTAAGCATGCATTATGTGAGAGGTTTTACCATCTGGCTGCTCAGCATTTGTTAAAACTTTCTTCAATTTCTTTCTGTTGTTATGACTTTGCTGCACAGCTTTTTATCTTTGCAAATCTTCCCATTTCAGTATACACGTTTTTGTTGTCATTTGTGAATAGCTTGTACAGCAGGATCTGGAGATCTGTAGATCCAGTGCAACCGCACTACCTATTTTCTTCATTATTTGTGGAAAAAGATAATTTCTTTGGATCTCCCATCCAGTTGCTTGTCCATGGATTATCTGTGCTCCCATTCCATGAGTCTTAGCTTCTTTGAAAGCTTTTAATAAGATACTTTTCTTAAAGAAGCATTTTACAAATCCAAATATGCAAAAATCAATAGCTTAACCTCACGATTGCTACATTTTCTATGCAAATTCCTTTCTCAAGCTTACTTTTGACTTTTCCTTTGTATTTTAATTTAGTCAAATTTCTACTGGTTCTATTTTACAATCACTTCAATCAGTTTGCCACACAAGAAAGTCAGATCTTAGGTATAATAGTTCCTCAAATAACCCCTGAAGTAGTTTTTAAAAACTAATGACAAGTCTGTCATCTTCTGTTCTCTTGACTGATTGAAATGTTGCATTAAACACCACAGTTTTCAAGAGAGAATTTCATGTTTAAAATTCTTCAATGACCTTTCCATGCCTTGGCAGTTATTTACTATTTCTTTAACTGATTTGTTTACAACCTTTTCTTATGTCAAATCACTGTAAGAGAGTTCTTAGATTATTTTCCAGTTCTTGAAATGTCCCGTTACCTATCTAAAGTTTCCCTGCTGTATCAAGGTTGTTCCATTCCATCAGAATTCGTTCTTAAAAAGATTGATATCACCCAATGCCTATAGTTTGATCTTCTTCAATCCTTCTGAACTACATCTCATGAGATAGTAGTAATTAAATGCACATCTCTATGTATTCAAACTAAGACCAGAAAGAAACTAAGTGTTCAGAGAATTATATGAATAATAATAAAGAAACAAGATTGAACCAAAAGCAGAAGAAGGAAGTTTCCCATATATAATAACATTTTTGAACAATGTTCGTTATGTAGAGGAATGCTTTGCTGATGTTTATTCATGTGCTATCCAAGGACTGAAAAAAGATGACCAGGGAATTTCAGTAAAATTTTACATAATTATTTTTTACACTACATAAACAAATAATTACTTTTTTGGACTCAGTCTCAACCTAACTCTCATATTTACCAAAACTATTCAGACTAAAAATAATGCTTATTTGAATATCAGAATAAAAGAATGGCGGAAGCACAGCTATTGATCAGAATTAATTTTCTTCCTTTAATGGCTTGTAATGGATGCACTTTGTAAATATAATGACTATGCTACAAACACAGAATTCCCATGTGTCACTATCCATTTAATCCCAGTCCTCTTTTGCACTCACTTCCAGTAGTGATGGATTGCCAACAACACGGTTTATTAAACACATTTGAAGCATTAGACAAGCTGGGAAATGGAGCAAGAAAGCAATGATATGTATTTAGTACTCTGTTCTCTATAGTTTAAGAGAATCCCCAGGAAAGAAAAAAAAACCAATTCAAACTCTAGAACTTACTTCCATTCAAAGCTATGTAAATGGAATATGGAAAATTTCTTCATCATAACTCTGTGCTTACTCTCTCCACAACACCAGAAATTACTTCTTTGCCAGTTTGGCTGACTGTCTAAGAAGTCCTTTATTGTACTATAGCCAAGGACAATGAAAGTAACTGTGGAAGCATATTTAACTTAATATTTTTTGTCTGTAGCCTTTCCATCGCCACCTATTTCATGCTTTAAAATCTTACAAAGCGTAGATTTGAAAGTTTCCTTTCTGACTTCAACTGCTCCGAGCATTCCAGCCCTTGGATTTAATTCTTTCTTACAAATCAGCTCCGTCCCTCTTGTTGTTTCTTTTCTAACGCACACCCACACACCCCACACCCACACCACACACATTTCTTTTTAAGTTTATCCATGTTAGTGCATTAAAGAAAATACATGCAAGTGTAAAGGAAGTTCTCACAGCTGGTTTTCTTTGCTTTGATCTCACTGAGAATTTGAGTACTAAAAATAGGATTTGTCTGAGTTTCAAGCACCAAAGGCTGAGCCTGAGGCCAGAGTTTGCCTCTCTGCTTGGCCTTCAAATACTCAATGTTCACAGAATCACAGAATAATTGAAGTTGGAAGGGACTTCTGGAGAGTGCCTGGTCTAAATCCCTGCATAAAACAGAATTCACTAGAAAGGGCTGCTCTGGATCTTGTCTGGTCAGGTTTTGAATATCTCCAAGGATGGAGAGTCCCCAAGTGGTATTTAAGTGTCCTCACAGTAAAATAGGGTTTTTTAAGCTTAAATGGAATTTCCTGTGTTTCCTTTTGTGACCATTGCCTTTGTCATTGTGTTCTTTCAACACTCCTCTGAGTATTACTAGCCTGGTCTGGCCCATGCAAGTAACTTCCAGCTCCTACATAAATTAATAGGGATCCAAATGTATGTAGAGTGGCACATCAATTTCCTAAGGAGATAATGTTTACATCTTGGCACATCAAGTCAGTTAAAAGGAATTTTAGGTGCTCCTCTTCAGTTTCAAAATGTGCGTGTAGCTACATTAGTTTTCCAAAGCCAGCTATTGCTGGGCGTGCTGGCTGTTGGCACTACATTCTAATAGTCAGAGTGCTCACCCAGAAAATACAAGCCCTTCCTTCAACTTTCTCCACAGCCTTAGTCCAAAGCTTTTCTCAAGAGAGCATTCTGACTATTAGCTTGTAAAGCTGGGTGAGGACATTGCTGTCTCTGTCTTTCCTAACACAGAAATACTTGCTGTTAGCCATGCACAGAAGTGAATGCACATGAAATGAAGCCAGAAATACATCATGCATGAGGGAACATGGTGCTTCAACCTGTAGCACGGCAGGGGGAAGAGAGTGTCCCATGTTCCTGGCTGATGGCTGGAACTGGTTTTGATTTCTTACTCCAGTGACCAATAACAATAGGCTCAAGATCAAAGACCAGAGTCCAACGATTAAGCTGCAAAGTCATTGTGCAGTGAGTGAGAACCCAGAATGAAGGGCTTATATGCTGGGGATGGACTCATTAGGTAGCTATGGGAGGAAACAATTCCAGCCGCAGTTCCAGCCTCAGCATTCAGAGCAAGGCTGTCAGTACATTTGCAGAGTACACAAGCATCAGTGGCAACAGCACAGTTGCTTGTTTTTCCTTAGGAGGCAGAAAGATGAAAGAGGTACCACTGAAATTAATAACTGGGCCTGAAACTAATAAAGTGATTATCAAGATTTTAGCAGTCCTGAAGAGTATGCATACTATATAGGCATCTTGATAGGTCATCTACTCCCAGGATGATCAGCTATAAATCCTGGTGTTACTTTCTGATATCAGCAGGGTGCTTGCTCAGTGTAGGATAAAGTACTGTGTATCAAGAATACCTTGAACTCATTCTTGCCTTTCCAGATAGGTTTAGTGTAGCTCACATCGTATCAGATGCACAGGATAAGATTTTGTCTCCTGAGAGTTGGGCTTTTCAAATGTGCCTTGGGGATCTAAGAGCATAAATCTCACAAATTTCCCAAAGGTACCTGCATCCATAAATGCTGTAATCTTTAGGAAATATATCTTTGAAGTATTTTGTCCCCCTAATTTAGAATGTTAAGTTCTAGTATCTAGACACTGGTTTGTGATTTGAACACTGCTAATACAACTACCATATGCTTCAACTACCATATGCTTTTCAACAAATGGTCAGTCAGGGGAAACTCCAATATCAACTAGTGAAGACCAGTTACTGCAGAATTACCTTCCTCGAGTCTGGGAGAGAGCTGTTTATCTTAGTGTTCACAACAATCTCTTCCTAAACAACTTTACCATACAAACTTTTACCAGTAGAAATAACTTGCTTTACAAGACAAATCTCACCAAAATCCATATTTTTTCCACAAAATTAAAATTATTGTCAAACCACACATATTAGATTAAGATTCTGTTTATGGACTGATCTCTGTGATTTACATTCTCTTGGCTTCTATGAATATAATTTGACTTATTCAGTGATCTGCTAAGGACCAGCTATTTAAGAAGTTGAATCAGGGGCAGTAACAATGAGCATGGCTGGCTGCAGTCATATGGAGCTCTGCAGTGAGCACTTTGCATGTGAATCATTCTCTTTGTACACTTTTGTTACGAATATTTTTGCTGTTACTGTTTGTTTTCTTATCTCATTGCTGTTTCCAATAAATTATTCTTATCTCAACCCATGATCTTTATCTTTTGTGCCTCCAGTTCTCCTCTCCAGTGCACCACAGGGAGCAAGTGAGAGTAAGCGAGAGCGGCACAGGGTTTGGAGAGCCTCAGTGAGAGCACTAAATTGGGGAGTATCATTCCTAAACCACGACACTAAGGAATCTAGAAATAGTAATATTGATGTCATCAATACTGAGCTAAAGGCAGATCCAAGAGTTTGTGCTAAAAAGGTTATGCTATTGCTTTCAGAACTTGTTCCCATCAAAGCAGAGATGCTGTGGTCAATCAGAATTACTACTAGATGCAAAGATCCCAAATGATCACTGACAATACTTGCTGTTAATCTCAGACCTGTCATATGTTTCCAAACCTACAAAGCCAAAATACAGGCAATAAATTAGAAGTAAATAATCACATGAAAAGAAGACAAAAGTTGTGCTGCTGAGTACTGAGGTTCTTAATAATCTTAACTTCGATAAGATCACTTGCTTGGACTTACACCTGAAGAAACACTTTCACAGTAAATTAGCAAGGGGAAGAAAAGAACCTCTTCAGAGCAAATTGAAAAGTGAACAAAATAGGATGCTTTTTTGTAAGATACCTGCAAAGATACCATGTGCATGGTCCTGCACTGATCTTTGGAGTGGATACTTATGTCTACTAAATTCAAGAAGATTCTACAAGACTAAAGGGTTTGATGTCTCTATAGTTATTTACAGATTAGAAAACCTAGGGCTCAACACAAAGCAGGGTAAAAACTGTGGCAAAATTCCCACTGATTTCCCTAATATTTTATACAGTATTTATATCTTCCTGAAGCAACAGTACACACCTCGTCCAGTGAAATTTATGTATGGACATTTAACTTGATAGGTTTCTTTGTATTTTAGAGGAGCAGTGACCCAAATGGATTTGGATTCTCACAGACCTGTCACCACCCAAAAATGATGATATGTTTTCTTCCCCTTCATGCCACAATACAGTACCAAAACATTTGATTAAAATCAGCAGCTCTTGGACTGGTGAATCACTGTTATGTCATAGAAAGTGACTTCTAGGGAGTTCCCTCCTTACATGGGCTAATTATTTTTCTTCAAGTGAAGAGACTAATTAAAAAGCAGCTAAATTAAATCTATACTTTCCTGATATCATCTACATAAGACAACGTTATCCTAGTATGTTATATTTAGCACACTACAACAAGTGGAAAGGGAGAAAGGACAGTCTGCCTGTCAATATCCAATCCATACAGTGACAATACAGGAGTTATTTGATTACAGCTATCTGCATTCTGTACCAAGTGAACAAGGAATATATGGTATATGACTGACGAGCTTGCTATGTCCTTTGATGACCTCTCAGCAAGTGATGAAGCATGACTCTTCATGCTTAGCAGTCACATATTACACTTTCCTAGTTTGTGTCTGGGTGTCACTGTCATACTTTGCCTGGAGCCTGCTGCTCTTCAACTTGGTGAGCTTGATTCTGCCAACTACATGACTAATAAAGCACAGTACTACTGCTTTCTACAAATCTTGTCTCTAACAAAGACCTGGGATTTCCCTCAGAACTTACCAACAGGAAGCATTAGTGTTTCTGTAGAGAACATGGTTACAGTGAAATAGCATTAACAAAGTAGGTGTCAAGGCTGGTTAATGCAGGAGCTTTTTCATGTAGCTACCATGCTGCGCTTCATGGCAAAAGTAGGTTTAAATTCCTCACCTGCCTTAGGGAAGAAAATGCTTCCCTTATCTCTCACGAAGGACACTGAATGACTGCACACATACATTTGCTTTGATAATGTTTACATCTTCAAGATGTAATAACTGAAAAGAATTGCCTCCATCCCTAGATACCCACACTTGTTAAATATATAGTCACTGCTGAATTACTCTGTATACTTAGAGGCAGAGCTACTGCAGAGACTGTTCTTTAGTTAATTAATATTTTCTGGAAAGAGTACCTGTGTATTCCATTAAGTGTAAAAATGTTATTTATTTTGGTAATTGCCTGCAAACTACTGTGCATAGACCAAACTGACTGAACACAGAGCTTCATTTATATAAAAACCTCTTCCTATTGATTCAAGATTTCCCTGTAACAAAAAATGATTTACAGATAGCTTCCTCAGTAGTCTCTACAAAATGAAGGATTTCCTCACTAAAGATCAATTTCTGCCGATGGTATGATGCCGAATAACTATTACTTTAGAATGTTTCACAATTTAAATGAGACCACTGACAGACATGGCACAAACCCTACAAAACCAGTGAGTCCAGTAATTGAAAATGCATGAAATTAGTAATTTTGAGCTTGGTTCCTCTGAACTCAGAAAGAACTTTGCTAAAACAGTTATAACAACAGGTTTGGACCACTTATATCTTCATTTTACTACTTAAGGAAAAAAAAAGAAAAAACAGATTAAGTTACACTCAAATTCAACATCACTTTCTTTGTGTACATACCTCATTTCCATAAACGTAGAGGAAATTACTCTGTGTGTTAAAAAGCGTTCCACGTGGCAAAAATCTGGTGTTTGCAAATACAAACTGGAAATTCGCAGTTCTGGTGCAGTTTGTGACCACCTATATTGCAAACAGCAACATGTACTGAAGAGAAATAACACAAAACGTATCAATCATGGCTTGGCTTCACAAATGAAGATTTGGGAAGGGCTCTATCCACACTTGCTACAGGC
>VYXB01000739.1:51722-240421 GCA_013397135.1 Pachyramphus minor | reverse complement strand
GAGTCGCAGGTGGTGGCGGTAAATGACCCATGACTCAGACCCATATAAAAGAGTACACAGTTCAATGGCTCTGTAAAACGCTGATCTTTGTACATTTCCTCAGATGTTTGTTTTGCCAAACTCTTTTATGGAGTCTGCTGAAAGCTCTGTAGGCCTTTGCCAACCTGTTGTCTATCTCAGTGTCCGAGGAGATGATGCTTCCCAGGTAATTAAACTGCTGGACTGATTTGAGCTCTGATTTGCCAATGGTGATATGGGGATGATGGAAGACTTCCTGAGGTGCAGGTTGATAGAAAACTTCTGTCTTCTTCAAGCTGACTTCCAGCCCAAAAAGCTCAGCAGCCTCTGCAAAGCAGGATGTTAAACACTGCAGACCTACTTCTGTATGGGTAATGAGGGCAGCATCATCAGCGTAAAGCAGCTCACACACAAGATGGTTTAGGGTCTTGGTGTGGGCTTGCAGTTGCCTCAGTTTGAACAGGCTTCCATCGGTACAATATCAGATGTAGATCCCGTTTTCTTCATGAAGATCTGCCATGGCCCTTTGGAGCATCATGCTGAAGAAGAGTGTGAATAGAGTTGGTGCAAGAACACAGCCTTGTTTCACTCCAGTAGTTATTTGAAAGGACTCAGAGAGTGCATCACCATATCTGACTTGGCCATGCTGGTCCTCATGGAGCAGGATGATCATTTTAAGTATCAATAACCAATAGATAATAGCTATGCAGTTATACAGACTAAGACATTAAGAGTAGACTGGCTGCAGCATCTGGTTTGTGCACCAGGCGGAGCTGCAGAGCCGCTGGCCCGGGCGGGCGGGGCAGGTGCGGGCTCCGAAATTATCATCCTCTGGAAAATAAAAAGGAAGAAATCAGGAGAGCGATTGTACCTCCTTTGATGTAAAAATAAATCTATACATCGCACAAATTAACTCTCAACAACAGGCAGGCAAAATGAAGGATTTGGATACAGCTAGAGCACTTAAAGATGAACTGATCTTGAGGTAAGAAAAATGGAATATGGTTAGTACTCTGAAAGGCCTCCAAGGAAATAACACATGGATTATTCTCCTAGTTAGGAAACTGAAATTTCTGAACATAAACAAACAGCAGCAGCACCACCCCCCACTGGAGATTTACTTATTCTGCTTACACATAAGATCAAAGCTTTGTTCATTCTGTTTAAGAACATTGCTTTGCATTCTTACAAGTAACATCCCAGTCAAATTCAAGTGGTTGCAATTAAATTCCAGGCTTGCAATTCAAAGTTGTGTTTTTATAATATCTTGGCCTACCCTAAAACGTGTCTGCATGAAGGTGTTAGGCAGTTGAGCTGTTTTGTCCCAAAGAGTTCGAATACTTTAAAGCAAATATACACTCATGGAAAGAGATTTGCAAACATGAAGATTGAAACCAGATTACATTTCCAGGTTCCTTTACCATTTCAAAGCCATGGAGTCTCACTTTAGAGAATGAGGGAAAGAAAGGAATTAAGAAGGATAAAAATAGCACATAATAAAGACAGTACAAATTGTAATTATAGCAAAAGAGATTTTCTGGTATCCTCCTAGTTTTTCTTGATCTTCTTTCTATTTTGTATGTTTGTTGTTTTTGTTTATCATGTGGTCACAAACATTGGCATAGGTGTTGCCTACAGTACTGGAATGTTATCCTCATTGTGGATCTGATCTTGCTCTTCCAGTGCACCAAAAAAACCCTGAGTGTCACCCGTCCTGTTTTATTTTGAAGTTGAAGATGCAATAATGGGTGTTGTTCATGATCTCTTTTGGGAGCAAGCTCTGCAGAGTTATACATCATTTCTCATTTCCATATTATTCTCCTCATTTATGCTATATAAATAATAGCTGATTTTCTTTGAAAAAGATTGGAAAAATACATGTTTTACCTTGGGAAGTCTTCTGCAATCCTTTCATTGCAATTAAACTGGTCAAACACTTCGCAGATTTCATAGATGAATCATCCATAATTAGTTAAATTCTTTGTACACACTGTTTTTTCCTTTAAAGCAGGTATGCTTCAACAAGTCAGGGATCATAGAGGCCATAATCTTAATAAGAACAACTTCATATACATCATAACTTGCATATGTTAACTTTAGAGTGAAAGTAATGTGTTTTATGCACTAGGACAGATTTATGGAGAACATCAAGGATCAAATTGAAAGTCGTATGTTGCAATTAGTTGAAGGTGACAAATAAGTATTTTCAAGGTGGAGATTTAAGTTTCAAAATCAAAATCTGGATGCAAGACTGACAGCTGCTGAGCTTGCTGCTGGTACAGAAAAGAAACTGGAAGGCAGTCAGTGTCATGACAGGCTGAGTGCATGTTCAAAGTATGCCCAAAGACTTCCATCTATAGAATCACAGAATGGCTGGAGTTGGAAGAGACCTCTGAAGGTCATCTTGTCCAACACTGCTGGTCAGGCAGGACCACTGGAGTTTGTTGCCCAGGACCATGTTCAGATGCCAAGTGCAAGTGCATGTTCCCAGGTATATTTTTCATAGAAAAACTGTGTGACAAGTACATGACTGAACATAAATTTTGAGGTCACTTATTAACAGTCATATTTAATTAATTCTGTTCAGTTCAATGAATTGCATACTTCAGTTCAAAAATTATGTAACCCCCAAAACACAAATTGCTTTGTGTGGTGACTTCTCTCAACAGACTAAACAACTCTTAATAATACTATTTCTTCAATAAAGAATGGGCATATAAAAGAAAATCCATTATTCCATGTCTAAGAAAATCTACTTTTTAAAGGACATGTGGTCATCACCAAAATCAAAACAGTAGTCTGCCTCTCAAATGTACATTACTGTACATTAAAGTTATTAGCACAGGGGAAAAAAATTTAAATTTTCTACTGGTAATCCTGACATCCTGAGACCTGGATCCTCCTGAGAGTGAAGGCTATTGGCTGTGTTTCCTTTCACCCCTTGGACCAGAAGTCTTGCCTCAGTGGCTTCAGTCACTACAAAGCTTAAGTTCACCTGCGTTTCACTTCTGGCCCTGTAAAGACGAGCAGTGGCAGTTTAAAAAGGTTTACAACCAGAGCTGCCTGCTGCCAATCTCTCCTCCTGGGGGATTAACATGTCTCACTTCACCTTGCAAACAGTCAGATGTGCTCACAGCCAGCTGAATGGAGGGGTTAGCAGTGTCTGAGGCAGCTCTCACACATCTGCTTGCAATCATCTGATCATACTGTTAATTGTTATGAGTGAGGTACATTATTCCCTCTGAAGGGCTACTGTCAGGTTTTGTATATTCCAGGACAGACGTGGCAAAGAAGAAAACCTAAAGAAAATAGGTGACATCCCTATTTTTAAAGATGCCATTTTTTTAATAAATAGCCATATTTATCCTTCTATAAGTGAGTAAGGATCACAGCATTAGTCAGCTCTGAATGCTCAGCATTTTCTCCTTGGAGAAGAGGGAGCGCCAAGCGTGGACACGCAGGTTACTGTGCCATAAAGAGCTGTGCAGCAATATATTGTTGACATGACTGCAGGCAGTTGTACCAGCTGGTCAAAAACACAAACCCATAGGAAACCCTTATTCACAGGTGATGGTATCAGCATATCTAAATTTCTCCTCTGCCCTTCCAGGCTGCAAAGGAAAGAACTTCAAATACAGGGTAATAAACCCAGGAATTTTTTGTTTGTCTGTGGCAAACATCCACTGGAACAAACTGCAAAATGAGGAATTTCAACAGGTGGAAGCAGAAACTAATACTGATCCAGTATATTATCAGTGTTGGAGAACAATGGTTGCCAAATCCTGAGTTGCAAAAGCAATGATAAGCCAGTAAAACATGACAATTAAAATAAGCAGTGGAAAGTTGTACTTAGTAAGGAAAATTGCTATTTAAAATAACAGAAAAGAAAATTTGAAGAGGAAAAAAATAGAAATAAAGGAAGGTTTTATATTTAAGAGAATTTTAATTCAAATTAAAGAAATCACTAGTTGTAATAATAATAGTAATAATAATCTTTTAAGTTTAGTTCTCACCAGAAAATTAATCATAAGAAAACCTCAGCAATCACTGGGAAAGATAAAGGTCATAGCACAGCCCATATTGCCAAACTAATTTCTTCGTCTTAAGGAAGCTGTGAGAGCTTTCCAAATACTTACTGTAAATAGCACTCTCCTTCCCATCACAGAAATCTAAAGGTCAGTGCTGTCCCCAAGTCTAATCTCCTTAAGTTTCCATAAACTAGTTTTGGCTTACTTACTATTTCCTAAATTTCTTCCTTCTTCTGGGTGCTCTCTGCATTCCCAAGGCCTGCATCGTTCAGCAGCAGAGAAGGTGTGCCTTAAGAACAATACAAGCTTCTCCCCCGAACCTCATCTAAAGGATCTGCTACTGAAAAAGGGTTCATAGAGTTGATATTTGTGATAAAGCAATGAGTTCTTATGTTGCTGCAGGTTTTTAAGAAGTGCAAATTTGTTAATAGTGAAATATGTCATGGCCAGCAAGTGTATTTCACAGAACCAGATAGTAAACCTGTAGTTAGATAGAAACCTGTAGTTGGTAATTCTCACTGTTCTGTGCTTGTTTAGGTGGTCTAACAGTGAAAGGTTGATTACTCACCTTCAGTCTCATCAGCTATCCAGCCCCCCACCCTATTTGCTAACCATGGATGACATCTGTAAAATTTAAGACATCTGTGTTTTAAGAAGACTTTAGCTTTCTCTCAGTATACTTTTTCATCATACTTGACCCTGTAGTAAAACTCTAGCAGCAAATCTCATTTTACAAACACAAAACACAGGATTACTGTAGACTCAGCCAAATGAGAAAATAAAGGCTAAGGAGATACATTTCTATTCAAATACATTTAGCTCCAGAATTAGCAGAAGCAACATGGGAAGTGCTTGGGTTAGTGCATCCATTTAAAAAGGAATTTTTTCCAAAGTTCATTCTAGTGCTAATACATGTTTCTCAACAAGCTGGAATGTCATCTTTAGATGAGGGAGAGAAGATTTCCAGGATGCCCTAGACAAACTGCATTGGCACAGTTATGTTCTAATCAGTCTATGACTCTGTGTTAAAACTGAAGAGGGTTTTTTTGCAGTGAAGTCTTTGAAATTTCAGAACCCTGAAACTGTTTGTGTGGAACTGTAAGAAATGGCAGATTATTGTTATTTTTTTATCTTAGATTGTAAGTTCTCTGGGAGAGGTATTGCCTCTTTATTGTGTGTCTTTAGCTGAAACTTGGCAGAACAGAGGCCTACTCCCTGCCTGGCCCTCATCTGTGACCACTGTGTCAGTCAAGGGGGAATTTGCCATTGGCTTCAATGGACAATGAATGAGACCTCTTAGTAATATAGAATAAGTATAATGATACTCAGGGAGTAATACCCAAAGAGAGGGTTTCAATAGGTTCTAAATGTTTATTTCAGGGTTAAAAATGATTGAAAGTGTCCCTCTTGTCAGTTTGGGTCCTAGAAGGGTGTTAAAGTCAATCAGCCAACCCAGAAATCAGCTGTTTTGTACCTGCATATGTGAACTATTGGAAGCATAGGGCCATCTTTTTTCCTTTGTAAGTGACATGGAAACTCATGTTTTTCAGCAAATGAAATGGCATAACCAAGCCATATTTTTAAACTGTACTTTTCTTGGACATAGAAATGAAAAGTAATACATCCTGACTACATGTTGTGACCTTTTCAAGAAAGATCAGGAATACATTCTGCCAAGTAGTACTAGCAGTGGGATGGAAAGCAAGACACTGGCTCCACAACCTTCTTGGCCAGTCACGTAAATTTGATCTAGCATAATGTAATCTCTCTGTGTATCTCTTTTAGGAAGATAAAATGAGCTCATAAAGAGAAACACTTCCCAATCTTTCTCTGTTCTGAGATGGGTCAGAATAGCGATGAAATCTCGGTGTTTCCAGCTCATCAGACACATGCATCAGATGGCTCCTTAACAAAGACTCGGTGGCACCACAGATCCAGTTCTGTGAATTCCAAATCAAAGGGGCTCCTTACTCATACCCTCTGCAAAAACACCCGAAACAGCAGGTTCCCTCACCTAACTTGAAGGCAGCAACATGTGCTGAAATTGTCAAACCAATCTGAGAAGGCCTATCTCACTTTGAGTAATCTATAAGAGGATCTGCGGCTACCTCCTTACCTACTAGAATTGCTTTTTTTTGGTCTACAACTCCCTAACAGTAGTCGTCTGTGGTTTCAACTTCAGCAGCCCCTAGAGTGGTGCCGGTACGATCCAGCGCCGTTCCCCATTTAAGAGACTGGAGCTTACAAGCAGTTTGCCAAGTCCACACAGCCCAGTGCTGCTCAGCACTACTGCGAGGCATCGGCACAGGACCCGGAGAGACCCTGAGAGAGCGGGGGTGGGTTTGACAGCCCTGCTGGACGGAGTGTTTTGGGGTCCACACCTCGTCCTGCCGCCTCGGACCACCACGAGACGCTCCCACTTTCCAGTGTGGCTCTGGCCCCGTGCTCAGTCAGTTTGAGAGTTAACAGCGCTGTTAGAATAAACCAAACTCATCACCGTTTGTATTTATTTCCCCCTAAAAAGGAAAGAACAGCCGAGGAGCTGCGAAAGAGCCTGGGAGCAGGCTCGAGGTGCGTTGATGTGCGACCCTGGACGGAGCCGAGGCTGAGTTAAGGGGGCAGGTAGTTGCACTTCGAACTGACTCAAACGGGGCAGGGAGAATTAAATCTACCTTCAAACCTCCCGGTGTATCCGAGAGGTCTCACACACGGTTTCCCGACAGTTACCCATAGGAGCCACTGCGTGGCAGGAGAGATCAAGAGGACGGTTTTATTTTCCGCGGCGGGCAGGAGGGGATGGGTGCAGACGGCGGCTGCCGGCGTGGGACGGCCGCCATCTTGTCTCCCTGGGCGGTGTGTGGGGAGCCGGGGCCGGGCACAGCCGGGCAGAGAAGCGCGGCCCGCGAGCGGGTGTGCCGCTGGCTGCTGCTAGTCACCGCTGAAGGGGAGAAAGGACCTGCGGGAAGGCAGCTCGTAGTTAACGGGCAGAGGCCAAGGCTGGCACTGGCCGCCCGCCACAGCGTGGTGCCGGGGGCCTTGCCTGGGGCAGCTCCTCCGCCGTGGAGCGTTCGGGCTGCGGGCCCGGGTGAAGCTGGTTCTGAGCAGAAGGAGCTGCCGGGACGTGGATGTGCAGAAGAGTCAGAACTGAAATAAAAATTAATCTCCTCAAGTGTAGATAATAAATAAACTCCAGGGAGTTCCTGTTTGGCACAGCCAGAAGAAATTAAACGCCTTTCCCCCCTCTCCTTGTTCCTTAAAAGAAACAGAAAACTTGTTGATCCATATTCACAGCAGAGTAGGGAGCTGTATTTGTAGCAAGTACTAGATTTTCTGAAAAACATACTCTCAGAACATCAAAGTTATTAACAAAGTTGTATCCCAAAAACAGAGAGAAGGTCTATGCATGTTGTTGCTGCAAAATCGGGACAAAACTATAGTTTTAAAATTACATTTGCATTTAAAAATTGCTTTTCTGGATGATGTGTAAAAAGAAGTAAAACTCTTTTGGATTGACTAAAATGTTTTAAGTTCTACCCAAACCAAAATTCTCTTCCATTTGTTTAGCTTGGCCACTGAAGTGACAAGCTAAAATGTGATTATCCATACACAATAGCAAAAAAGACATCCGAAGGACAAACAAGATTTTAATTAGCTCCACTTCAGTATTTAAGATTGATGCTGAAAGGAATTACTGTCAGAATATATATGTCCTGACCAGGTGTTTAAATAAAAGATGCCTTTTTTTTTCCATGTTAATTTTGAATTAGATACTAAAGGCTTCAGAAGTGAGTCAGGGTCTCTTTGAACTAATGATTCCATACATATAGAGGAAAGACAGCGCTGGCTCAGTGTGCTTGTAGGCAACGGAAATAAACATGAGAGTTGGGTCATGCAAAATAAAAGAGAAATATGATTGTTTATGATGTAGTGTGTGTAATAAGCTACAGTCTCAGCACATTTGCTTAAGTATTGACATACTGAAAGACAAAACCATACCAAAACAATTCAAACCTACATCACTTAACAGAAACCATTGTGCCAAAACGCACTTCCGGCAATACCAGACTGTGTTTAGACAACGGCATTGAACATAACCATGGGAACAATTGATGTTGAAATCCAAGAATGTAAAAAAGCAAAAGCACAAAAACACTCCTGGATTTTCAAAAGTTTCAAGAAACATGATCCAATTTTTAAGCAAGTTTTTTTGGTAGAAAATGAAAATTGAAAATTTAAGGAGTGCAAATACAACTATTCACTCCTTATTTGCTCACGGGGGAAACGTTTAAGAGTTCTGTAATGGATCTGTGCCTTGTACCTTGTTTGGAGAGGACGTATGTCTTACAAACCAGTGCTACATTTCAATGGCCAAAATGTTTGTCTCCCGTTTCTCTGGTACAATCTCACAGAACTATGATATTAGTCCTGAAAGGCAGCATGGATATAGCCTGGCTTTTATAAAACATGTAGAATGTGTTTCCAACATGTGAATTAGGGCATTAGTTCACATTAGTGGTGCTACTTGCAAAAAAATTTGTCTAAGCTGGCCAGATAGGGAGACTACCTGCATAATTCTCTTGAGTCACTCACTTCTACAAGCAACAGCTTTGCGCTGGTTACAGGTTAAACAGGTTTACAACTAAACAGGAAAGAACTGTGAGAAAGTTTAATGTTGATCAACTGAAGATACTGTTGCTGCAATAAATTACTATGACAAGACTGATCCTACTTCTTGGACACCTGATTCTCTGGCTGAACTTCAAGAGAGAGTTTTGGATGTATGTGGAATGAGGAAACAAAATCCATCTGTCACTGGGCAAAGGAGTCATAAATGGCCAAGCGGAACAGAAGATCCTAGAATAAGGAAGAAAATGCAAAAGTAATTCAAATTTAGTGAGTTCACAAAGAGCTGTTCATTCATATGATCTTTTTACATGGTCCTATTAAATTACTAGTCCTTTGAGACTGGTTTTCATTGTGCACTGTAAGTGAAAAACAAAGAAGCACTTAATAAACAGTCATCAGACTGTAGCAAACCTCCAGTCATCCATTCAGTTATATCCCAGTTTTGAAGCAGTAGAATTTGACAGTGAATCTAGGAAGTATTGTAAAATCTACTGTGGGGAAAAAAAAAGGAAAAAGAAATGCTACTCTTATGACTGATTATGACAACGGAAACATGAACCAAGTGTGTCAGCTTCCTAAGTTCATAGCCGGCCAAAACCAGTAACACTAGGAGGATGAACTAGATGTTTGCATCTCAGTGGGTTGTTTACATTTTTCTCTGTAAGTTTCCAGGTCAGTGTTCATTCCTGATCTCCAGTGTTGGTTGTTCAAAGAGATGTGTCTTTCAGGAGTTCATGTCCCAAGACAACCTGTTTCCCTTGATGAGCTACTTTGATTAGTTACTCAAGTTGCTCTTCAAAAGGCAGAATTGACAAAGCTGATTTTATTTATGTTTTTTTGTGTGATTAGGTTGTTTCCTGGATCATATTTTTCAGTAGCATCCGTTGAAATACTGCTTCAAATTAGCACTTCGAGCAGGAGCTCCAGGATGAGGTCTCCATACTGAGTATTTTTTTCCTGCAGAGTCATGTAAACATACTACCCAGTAGATATGTTCCAGGAATTGGCATGCTAGGCCACTGTTTTGTCATAGCAATATCTTCCAACTTAATACAGATTTTCAATGTTCCTGCCTTGTCAGCAGCAACATCTGTCTGTTTCCCATCTCATATCTGAGACACTGAGCTTATGGCTGATTAGAGCTATATTTAACTGGGTTAAATATATACTGGGTTGTAAATATACTGGTTAAATACTGGGTTGTAAAATCTTTACTTCGTTGTGAATTGTAGAACAGTGAGCAGCAGCTCCAGGTGAAATTCTCAGTCTTGGTTATGGACGACACACTAAGCAGGACAGGTAAGAAATGAGCTATTTTTTCCCTGAGAAATAGCTGCAGCTCTATGTAGGTTGAATGGAAGAAAAGTTAAAAGTGTGTTATTAAAGCACCTTTCATATCAGTCACAAAAACGACATGCCCTTATCACCTGGGAAAGTGAGGCATTTCTAGGTACCTTGCCTTCCCTAGCCATTGAAGTAGTTCATCAGCATAAAGCGTGACAGCAGCTTGGGATATACTGTTCACCTGTCAGGTGTTGAGGGAATAACTGTTCCTTCCATCATAGCTGGATATCAAAATATCTCCACTATTAGTTGATAAAGCTTTAATTTGAGGACATACAAGAAAAAACTTTCCAGTGCCCTTATGGACCTGTGGCCAAAATGAGCAAAAATGGCAGTTACACGGGGAATTGTTTCTTTCCTAAGAGGCTGGAATAGCCCCAAATGTACTTTCTTTGGCATATACCATCAGGATCAGCATTTGGATCGTGACCTCGTCTGAGGGTGTTGCAAAATGTATCTATTTTTAATAATGCGATAAGATTGATGAAAAGCTTTGTTAGGGTTCAGCTCTTTGCCCCGTGATCCAAGACTTGCTATCCTGAGGCATAGGTTTGCATCCAGCATCAAAAGTAGGCTGATAATTTCTGCTAGTCTTAACATACTGTACCACTCAGGGAAGGGGTGCCTCTCTCCTGCCTTGCATCTGTTCCATTTTCAGAATCTGTCTTTGCCAGCTGCCCTGTGAGGGCAGAACCTGGAAATTTCTGGCTCCAGGCACGACTAGTGGCCCCTTTGTGTGCTTTTCTGATGGGTGCAAGTTTGCATTTTAAACAGGATGATTAACTTAGTCATAAACCTCCCACGTCAGCATGTTGGTATGACCTTAATCCTTTCCCATGTTCACGGGTCAGGCAGTGCTTCACCAGGCAGGTGAAGCCTACAACATCCTTAGTCTTCATGCCACTCTATATATGGCTTACCTGAGCAGAGTCTTCTGGAAGCATTTCTTTGCAGACTTGTGTCTACAAGACCAAAGCTCCTGTACTATCCTTGTTAATTTAAAGATTTGTGTGGTTTGGCTCTTTCTGGGGCTGTGTAGATACATCCACAATTACCACATACAGACAAATAGTCTCCCGTTTAGTCTCTCTCACTGCAGTGTGAGCTGTTTCACTGCCTGGGCAAGAGACACGGATGGTTCAAGTGGAAACTGTATGTATTCCAGTGATGTCCAAAAGAAAAGAAATACCCACAAAAGAAAGAAATACCCCAAAAAAGTCACAAGGAACCTCAAAAACCTCAAGGGCCTCTGTCACCTCTGTACCTCAGCTGATGTCCAAGCAAAATGTTTCATACAGGCCGCCCAGGTCTTCATCTGGACCAGCAGGTTTTCAGGAACCTTTCAGCACCCAGTGTGGAACCTGGTGATCCCACCACACTTGCACTCTGAAATGTAAATTGCACTATTCAGAACTTCTAATGTGCCCCATTACAACAGCAGCAAACCCTGGGGCATTGAGGTAGAACTAAGCTCCTGTTGGTCTCATAAGTGCAAAGAATCTTCAGGTTAGCATCTCTGTTAAGTATTCAAACACCAGCATATACATGTAAAATAAATGAAAAGCTAAAATTGTTGGAGAGATGGGCAAGAACTGTAATTTCTTTTGCTATATACAGTACTCAAAGTTGAAATATATACCAAAAGTTAGTATTTTAGAAATCAATTAAGCATTCACTAAGCATGGGAAATCTTTCTCAAACAGACATCCTGTTATGAATTACAGCATTTATCAGCCTACTGATGATACAGTTTATTGTGAGTCTGCTCTTTCAAAGTGAAACCATATGTTGAATAGGAAAGAGGGGAAGCCTAATGTAAGATAAGACTGTTTATTAAGCTGTGCTGAGGGATATATTGTGGATGAACTTTCTTTTACAATATAGTTAAGGGTTATATAAATTCGAATTGGTATATGCAAACAAATGTACAGGCACTGGGTAGGACATGATTTAAGTTAACTGTCAGATGACAGTTCTGGAAGACAGTGGGGCCAGTACGACCAGGGGCCAAGCTCCCACAATATCAAAACATTGCATAGTTTCTGTGTTTGGATGTATAAATAATGCTAATTTTGAAGCAGCAAGGAGGAAGACAAGTTGATAATAGCAATTTTTATTTCATTGCTCTTGGAAATTTTATGCTTCAGGAAAAGGTGTAGAATCTTGGAATACAAGGGGAAGCCACCTTTCCAGCTTCTCCCTGAGAGTTCAAAAGCCTCAGTCTAGAATATGGGTACTGCTGGGTCCTTGGAGCTGTAACTGAGGTTGCAGGTTTGGCTTGTGATTGTGTCTGTCAGTCTCCTGTTGTGTTGATTGCCTGCAGTGCTTCCTTGGAGTTGCAGTTTCCTCAGAGAGAGCAACTCCTAACATTCAACAAGAAGGCATTTGAGCTACAGCTCCCATGGGAAGATATGGGAGCATATCCAAGGTGAGGCTTTTCAGTTTTTGCCTAAAAGACTGTTTCTGAGTATTTAATTAGTTAATTTAAAAGAAAACAAGTTTTTCCCCAGGAATCAGTCTTTTTGTTTAAAAATGTGCATTTAATAAAGATATAATTTTCCGCCAAAACTGTTTCAACCAATGCTGGGAATTATATTCCCTGACAAAACTACTTGACAATCTATTTCATAATGTAGAGTAAAATCCAGACAATTTTTTCCAGATGACTTTAGAATGATGTTGTTATTACTGCTAAACTAAACATGATAAACCTAGGAAACTTGTAATTTAGGTTAATGAAAAGCTAGCACATTAAAGATAGAGAAAATACATCATTCAAGCATGAAAATTACTTCAATCTCTGCCATCTCATACTTTAACTTAATAGTTATGAAATAAAAGTTTGTTTGGTTTGATTTACTCCAGAGCATCTTAAAGCAGCCAGAGCACACTGGATAATCAAGTAGTTTTCGGAAATAGTTGGTATTCCCAGAGTAGCACAAGTGTCTAGCCAACCTCAGCTCTACTGCTCATATGTCAGCTGCCTGTGACCTTTGGGGCTTCTCTGTCCTTCCCTGGGTCTTACTCTGCACACAAATAACTTGTGGTCCTTCCACCAGTGTCTTCCACGATTCCTTTTGGAGGTTCCTTTCTACAGACACAGATCATCATCATCATGGCTTGGCTTCGCGAACAAAGATTTGGGAAGGGCTTTACCCACACTTGCTACAGGCTCACTGATGGCTGAAAAGGCCAATGCATGATAGATAAGTCCAGTTGCAAAAGGCACAGCAGAGAGACTCCCCAGGGGGTATTAACAAGATGTGATTCTTTCTGAGTTGTCTTTTCTCCTCGAGAGTGATTCTGCGTGAGTTCTCAAAGAAGGCAGCAGCGTTATAGATAGTTTGTCTCCAGGCCTCCCGATTGGAGGCCAGAGCAGACCAATGGTGATGATCAATNTTAGGATTGTACAGAGGCAGCGTTGATGGAACGCAAGTGGTGGCGGTAAATGACCCATGACTCAGACCCATATAAAAGAGTAGACAGTACAATGGCTCTGTAAAACGCTGATCTTTGTACATTTCCTCAGATGTTTGTTTCACCAAACTCTTTTATGGGGTCTACCAAAAGCTCTGTAGGCCTTTGCCAACCTGTTGTCTATCTCTGTCAATCTTACCGTCCGAGGAGATGATGCTTCCCAGGTAATTAAACTGCTGGACTGATTTGATCTCTGATTTGCCAATGGTGATATGGGGATGATGGAAGATTTCCTGAGGTGCAGGTTGATAGAAAACTTCTGTCTTCTTCAAGCTGACTTCCAGCCCAAAAAGCTCAGCAGCCTCTGCAAAGCAGGATGTTAAACACTGCAGACCTACTTCTGTGTGAGCGACGAGGGCAGCGTTGTCAGCGTAAAGCAGCTCACGGACGAGATGGTTTTAGGGTCTTGGTGTGGGCCTTCAGTTGCCTCAGTTTGAACAGGATTCCATCGGTACGATATCGGATGTAGATCCTGCTTTCTTCATGAAGATCTGCCATGGTCCTTTGGAGCCTAATGCTGAAGAAGAGTGTGAATAGAGTTGGTGCAAGAACGTAGCCTTGTTTCACTCCATTAGTTATTTGAAAGGGATACACACAAACCAAATGCATGAACTCACACAGACAGAGAAGCACACGTCAGCTTTCTACTACCCCATAGTCACTTGGGAATGGCTCATTCCTTAAGTCTTCTGCTTCTTTATATTTCCATCCTCGTTGAATGTACCTGGTGCAATGAATAGTTTATCAAGAAAATATGTAAAATTACTGATGATTCTGTGATTTTGTAATACAAGATATATTCTCCTTAAGAACAGTACAGCATTAGAAATTACTTTTCAAAAGTAATTCAGTTGGTTTCGAAGGGCTTAAGACCTTACCTTGAGACCTGAACATTTGACAAAAAATTAGCAGTGGAGCTGAATAACAACAACAACAATAATAACCATAGAGTCAAAGAATCAGCTGGGTTGGAAAAGACCTCTGAGATCATCAAGTCCAACCCTTGATATAAACATTGCTGTGGTTGCCAGACCATGGCACTCAGTGCCACATCCAGTCTCATCTTAAAAACCTCCAGGGATGGTGAATCTACGACCTCCCTGGGCAGCCCACTCCAATGCCTGATTACTCTCTCTGTAAAAAATTTCTTCCTAATATCCAACCTAAACCTCCCCTGGCACAGCTTGAGACCGTGCCCTCTTGTCTTACTGTTGGTTGCCTGGGAGAAGAGACCAACCCCGACTTGGCTACAACCTCCTTTCAGGGAGTAGAGAGTGATGAGGTCACCCCTGAGCCTCCTCTTTTCTCCAGGGTAAACAACCCCAGCTCCCTCAGCCTCTCCTCATAGGACTTGTGCTTGTGTCCCTTTACCAACCTGGTTGCTCTTCTCTGGACCTGCTCCAGCACCTCAATATCCTTCCTGAACTGAGGGGCCAGAACTGGACACAGTAATAATAATAATTTGTCTATTCCACAAGAAAACAGCTTCTGAAGAGAACATGAGGATAAGTACTCAATTAAGTCACTTAATTCTGTTCCATTTTTCATGCAGAGTTTCACATGCAAATCTCAGAACCACTTATGACCATTGACTTTTTTATTTAAACAAAAACTTATTCCAAGGCAGAAGGTCTAGGTAATTAAAAAATAAACTAGATCATCTGCATATTCATTTTCATCTGTAAAAATATCCATTCATGATTTCTGTTGTGATGTTTTTATTCCTGTAACACAACCTATACATTTTAAAAGCTTTCTGTGCCCAGAAGAAAACTCACAAAAAGAGCTGGGCAGAGGTTGTATCGTAAGTGTTGTTAGAGCACCTAGCAACACTGCCCAACAAGCGGAGATGGGAAATTGATAACCTCATTAAAATTAATTTGATGCTTACTAAGGCAAAGTTTGGTAATCATAGTTGGTCTCTGTCCAGATCATACAGTTTATAGTAATTAGGAGTTTGGTATCAGCTAAAAATTCTTTGTTCATGAAACAAACCCAAAACATTTACTTCAACTAGAAACTAAAGACAGAAAGGACTTTTATAACAGAATTCTTGTTGAATTGATTTTTAAAAGTTTGTATTCTGCTCTGCGTCTCTGAGAGTATCCGGGGTTATTCATGAGGCAGGTGCTCAAATGATGTCACGGTTAATATTTAGCATAATTTTCTTATAGGTCAAATCCTTTCACACCCTTTTTAAACAAAAAGTTGGCATTAGACCACACGATATTGCAAAAGGAATCGAGATTATATGCCACTCACACAGTGTCACGTTGCCAACAGGAAGCTCTGTAGAAGAAAAAAAATTGGTTTCAATGTGTAAATTAAGTGTAATAAAATATCATAATCAGAAAATCAACATAAGACATAGTAAGTCCAGTCCTGTTATACCTGGACTTGTTCAGGAATCAGCAGATCTGCTTGTGCATCAAACTCTTAACAAATATGAGTGGACACAGAAGGGTTTTCAAATTCAAAATGTGCTTAACCAATTTCATCTGGAAGCACAGACTATACTATAAATGTGAATAGGTTGGAAGTGAAATACAAACAAATTAATTTTAAAGTCTCCAGTGGTACTGCTCAAGTTCCCAACTATGCATTACAGCAAAAGCTACCTTCTTGAACTTCAACTCATGCATGTGTACCATTAATGTAGAACATGAGTTTTTTAATGATTACCTTCTATTTGTTACTAAGTCAAAACATATTCAGGTTCAAAGCAGCCAACAGTTCACCAAGTTAAGGCAAATTCAGCTTTAAACCAAGAACAGACCATATTTTCTTTCTGCCAGTGTTCTGTTCCATACTATTAGCATAGCTCTTCTCTCTGACTAAATCCTTGCCATCCCCGTAAAAAGAAATATCAGATTCCAGCTTCTAAGTCACAAAGAAACTGATGGTGCTATGGGATGAGACTTAAAAAGAATAAACCCCCCAAAATTTAAGGCATTTTTACTGATTTCAGTATCATGCCATTTGTTTCCAGGAGAGGGAACTGGAAAAATTTCCACCTCGATTGTATACCACCACGATTTTATTGCAGACATCTTCATCTTGTTTCATTAAATGTCACTGTCAGTAACTAATCTGATGAAAGTGGGCTTGGACAGTGAAAATCACTAACGGAGCTTCCAAAATGAGATCAGAAAACAACACTTTATAAATCCATATTTCTGGCTGGTGGCCTGACCAGGAGTCCCATGTGTACTTGACACACCTCTTGCAGTGAAAGGTGCCCAAGGAATGTGTGATGAGGCCCCTGACTGAGAATGAACCTTTGTTTTAGCTTTTTGCTCATACGTGATGTAATGGAAAGCTTTTACAGAGCAATGTTTGTGGGACTGAACAGACAGTAAGGAATTAATGGATTAAACAAAAGGTAGAAATTCTGTGTTTGCTGAAAGTTATGCTTATAGTAATATTAACATAAGATTTACCACACAGACCATTACTGTATCAGAAATAAATATCTATCCAATGCATCTGTTGTATAAGGTTATTTCCTTGTAGATGGTGAGGTGAGTGCATCACCACATAATTTTGCCTTTGCAAAATTAACTTTTTGCCAGTTTTAATTCTGAGAACTGCCAAACTGGCATGAAAGGATTAAAAAGACAGTCAAAAAGATATATAATTTTGATGTCATTAGAAAACTTTCCATATATAATTTTCCTGGTAAGAACTGTTTTTTAAAACCTCTTCTGCAGGCCAGCAGATTAAAGAAGTAAAGAAAATTACCTTCCCATTCATCTTCATTAATAATCAAACTTTTAAGACACACAGGTTGTATCTGAGCACATCTTCTTGCTTCAGGGTTTTACAGAGATGGTAGAATATTGTTGGCAGTTTAAAAAAATCAAAGCAGATATTTTCTAGTTGAAACTTCCTTGTCATCTGTTATGACATGAGTGTTCAGTTCATCCCTAGTGACATGGAGAACAGTCAATCTTTGTCTTCCTTTTCCACAAACATTTGCATATTAGGATATTAGATTTTTATATCAATGGTTTCTCTTTTCCATCTTTAACAACCCAGTACCTTTACTCCTTATTCACAGGTCAGATTTTCTTGTTCTTGATCTCGTTGTTCCCTCTAAACTCTCTCCATATTATCTTGTGTCTTGAAAGATGATGACTATGGCTCAACAGGATTCTCCAGCTGTGCCTTTCCCAGCAAAAAGTGACGCAATGCATAGCTCTGTGTCATCTGTGCAAAGCTCTTAACTATGGTCTGAGGATGGTATTTCCCTTTTTATTTGCAACAGTACTATATTGCCAGTTCAAGTATCTTTATTTCAAAATACCAGTTTCACCCTCTGAAAATTTATGCTGTGCCCATTTGTGCTTTCAGAAATTACTGTGCTATAGATTTGCCTTTACCACCTCTTTCCTGTAAATTCCAACAGCAGGCTAACTTGCTACAGACGTCATGAAATGTTTCAATGTTTTTAGAGTATATGTAATTTGGGAGGCCTGCAATCAGCTTGGATAAACAGAAATTAAGCAATTAACCTCAGTACCCTGGAATAGTATCCCTGACATAATTGTACACTCAAAATTGAATGGACTATAAAGAATCAGTGTGATCATATCATCCCCCAGTGGCTGAGAGGGTGGTACCAAGATGTGTCTGTCTGATAGCTGGCTAAGCCTGTAGTGTTTCCATACCTGACCTGACATACTGAGCTATGCTGCCTTTGCACTTCCCATTGTTTCACACATTTTTTCTACAGTTACAAAAAATAAAACAAAAAGGTTTGCTGCCCAAGTGCTCAACAGCCTTCTCCTATGGAAATACTCAGTATAGGCTTGTGGGGACTATATGTCTGGAACTGAATGACTGCCAGGTTGATATTTCAAGAGAAAGATGCCAACTTCACTGGGAGAGATCATATGAATTCCGTTTCCCTTGGCAAAATGTGCTGTTTGGCTGTGCAGGATTTGAAGAAAGTGTCACCTTCTTTTTTGGCTGGTTTATTTCTATTCACAGTGAAAAGATCACTCAACAGCAGAACCACCTCTTATGATGCTGCTGCCAAGACCATTTGTCTCCCAGTCTATGTGTGTGGGTATATATATATATATCTCTATATATCTATCTGTGTGTGTGTGTGTGTGTAAATGCATGTATGATGCCAAGTAAGTGACAGGTCCCAGAACTCCAAAATATCAGGCTTTTTTTCTTTGCCAGCTCTGGCTCTATCTGACGTGCAGGCAGTTGAATGCCAGTTTCCAACATAAACACAGTCCCGTTAGTTTCTCAGCTTTCACTCCGTGACCCTGTCCGATAGCAGTCAGTAGCCCATATGGTTTCATGGGAACTATGTGCTTTACTTCTCACAACATGGCCCTCTGATCCTTTCACCATGAAGAATTCCTTTGTGGTAGCAGTGCCTCTGTCGTCATCTGTGCACAGGGTACTGAAACGAGGAAACTCCTGTGTGGCTGTCCAGTCTACTGCAGGTTTTGCATGTTCATCAAAATGCTGAACATTGTCTTAGGTTGTGCCATTTCCTACAGCATGGAGAATCAGCACAGGTCTTTTCCTATGACTTCCTCAGTAGTGTTACCTGCCTTTGTTCTTTAAAATTCTTTTCTTCTTGTATTTTGGGTCACCTATGTAATTATAGCTTTAGTAAACCTATAGGAACTTCTGAGAGCTTGATGACTGCCACTGCTTTGCAAAGTTCAGTGGTATTATCACAAATTAATTTTAGGGTTTGTAGTGTCAGAATTTCTTATCTCAGTTTCCAGGTGTGATCTGGTCTCTTCTTGGGGCCTCAGTGAACTCCTCCAAATTCAAAGATTATAATATACTTCACCCTGACTTTCTAAAAATGTTGAATTAGTAATTTTTCCTTTTTCATGTAGTGCAGTCCTGGTATTTCTTTAAGATGGTTTTATAGATGGTCTAAGTTAATCTCATTAAAAAATGAGAAAATAGAAAATAGATCTTTGCTAAGAAGTGATAAAAGCCTCAAGGACCACATTGTCAGGTGTGCTCTCGGAAGGCCATATTACTCAAATGCTGAGCTCCACCCTTTTCAGTCTCCCACTTCTCTCCCATGCTTTGAAGTGACTGCAATCTTTATGTGTTGCAGATTCAGAACATTTCAGATTCTTGTTAGTGAAATATTATTTTAATGTCCCCAATTTTTTATTCTTGGAACTAAGATTTGCTGCATATCTCTCCTTGTCTAGGTGCTTGTAGTTACCTATAAGACTTAGCACTGTGGAACTCCTTAAATCTCAGGGGGAGGGTTGCTGGGCTAATTGTTTAGCAGATGCCTTCCCAAGAACACGTGTTGGTTCCTCCGTAAAAGACTGAGAGTCACAGAAACTAGAAATCTGCAAAAAAAGGAATTCCCTGGAACATTTCTTGTCTTTCCTGTTTCTTTTAACAGCTGCAGACATAAGAGAATGAGACATCCTTAGAGTGAAAGCATTGCATTGTTTTGCAAAAACTGTTTTAACAGCTTCAAACACTTTACTCCAGGGATAATCAGCTGGAGTTGTATTTGCACTTTTTGGAACTACAAGCCAGTATCAGTTCTGCATCCTTCATGACCTACCTTTCCTGTACATGCTTTGCCACCCTTGCTTTTGACAACGTATATAATTTTTATTTGGTGTACTGCAGATAAACAGGCAATGTAAAATAAAAATGAAACGAAAATTCAGAGTTTAGATCCAATTCAGTCAATAAAAGAATTTATTAAACATTCTCTACAGAAAACCAGTTATTGAATGAATACTGCATGAGGAAAGTTCAGTCTCAGAGGTAATATGGACAATTTGTTTGCATTGCCCAAAGTCAGAAACACAGGAGCTCAAATGAAGAAAAAGCAAATGCCTGAGAAAATCATTGCTGGTTTAACTCTCCAAGGTATTTAGTAACATAGATAAGGACATATAATACTAGATTTTAATGAATAAACAACATATTTTATGATACTATATTTTAATTAATAAGCACTGCATTTTATGTAATTATTGATTTACATCACTTCTGTAAGGGAAGAAAGAATTATCTTTGTTGCATTACATGAAGAAACAGATTTGGTGCCAGTGTCAAAGACTTGAGTTAGTACTTTTGTGGGTTTTTTCCCACTATCCTTTATCCTTTTCTATTAGGGTAAAAGTGGCTTCCCACTTGCAGCGCAGACAAATAGTTCAGAGAAATATTCAAACAGCAGGAGTGCTCACAAGGTTCACAATAAATACTCTTCCCTTCCATCTCTTTCTTCCCTGTCATATGAAGAAATCTTATTTAGTAAGACAGATACAAATGGACAAGGCTTGTTGATCATGAATCTTTTTTAATAGGTATGAAGGTATACCTATTATATAGGTATATTTAATATGTATTAAAATGAAGGTATTTTAATCAGGAAACACCCAAACTGAGAAGGTAAATGATGGATCTCTAGGGATATGAAAGGCAGTAACTCTGCATCAGTCCAGACCACTGGTGAGGGTTCTTCTTTCCCATTTTCATGTGACCTCCTGAAAATGTATTTCCAGCCCTGAACACTTGTTTCTGAGACCCTGGTGGAGCCTACTGAAGCTTTCCAATAGATGAACATCAACAGTCACAATCTTCTTACTTCTTTATCAGGGGACTGTAGCTTCTGTGGCTCGTATGTCCAGATGCTCAGCTAAGATGAGCTGGCTCAGATCTATTAATGCACAGTCCAGTTTACATTGCACTAGCTGAAGATCTGCACCCAGTATTGGCTTCATGGCTTGTACTGCCAAAATTCCTACTGAAGTGTTGATGCAGTTGGCATAGCTGATATGCTCATTGCTTTTGTTGACCAGACTAGTGCTTTGATCTATTCATATAGAGATTTGACATGTGTTTAAAGCACAGGAGAAACTTGTCATTCCAATGACCTTCCAGGGGGCTGATTAAAGGAAGTAAAGCAGCTGGATGTGTTTGACTATGCTTTGTCTCTTAGGCAACTAAAAGAGGTGAAGGCAGGAAAAGGGAACAAAGTGCTGATGAAATTAAGTAGCTGAGAACAAGTGGATGCCATAAATACCACTCAGTTTGACTAGAACATCAGCACTTTGTGTATTTTTCAAAAAGGGTATTTGTAGGATTTTTACTCCCACAGCAAGGAACAGTGTTGCTAGGCAGAGAATACTGAATCTATGCTGATGTTACGTTTCCTTCTCTGTGAATTTTGGCATTACACGCAGTTACTACTAGAAATCCCATTGTGGTGCATTTTTTAATCCATCACACCTAAGGCTTTAATTTATACATACAATGCAATTTGTCTACTCTAACAAATGGTAATCACCAGGGTTGCCTTTGGTCTACTAAATGTGTAATGTGAAGAGACAGCAAAGTCTATCAAATCACAGCAAAGGACTAGAGTTTCAGAGTCTTCTACTTCACCTTAGCACAAGAGCTTGGTCAAAGTGCCTCTAACATCACCAAGACTTTACTTCCTTGCCTTTGAAATTAGGTGAGTGTATTAATCCTGATTTTTGCAGCCCTTTCTCTCTAGTTTTACCTGCTTTTCCAAGTTTTTCTTTTGTGGGCATTCTGACCCTTTTTTTTCCCCATGCAGGTTTATCAGCTTGAGCCAGTCATATAGATTTGATTGCAGATTTGTCACAGTTTCATCCAGAACTCTTCGGGCTTATCTGTCCTGCTCTTTAAAAAAACCCAAGATTCCAAAACTTTGCATTGATTCATCATCCAATCATCTAGTTCTTTGGGGACATCTGTGCCGTAAATCAAGATCTATAGACTGACAACTCTCAATAAACTATGTGTTCCAAAGGCAACTAAGACTACCTGAAACTAAGCTGATTCCATTGGTTATTTTTTAATGTTCTGCACAAGTCACAAAGTAGATCTGAAAGCAGAAGTCTCAGATCCTGTTCCTGAGGTTCAGGACAGTTTGTGCAGGTTCTGGAGCCAGCACTCTGGAGTGGAACGCCCAGCCTTTCAAGCTCAGTGCTGACTTAAATATAGTAAGGCTAATGTTTTAAAAAATGCATTATTATTCCCTGTGAGCATTAATGGAGTTCTAATTAGATGTACCTGCTGGAGATTAGAAGGGGACTTGAAGTCTGCTGCTACTGGCTATTTTACTATCTAAAAATTAGGCTTTTAAAGCATTTCGTAATACTAACCTTAAACCTCTGCTTTTAGTCAATGGTAATTTCAAGGTACATCAAAATTCTCTTCAGCCAGATCTTTAAAACTGCATTACTGTGAAACCCCAGCAAGTGGCCAGCTCCATAGCACACTGTTTCAAAATATCCATGCTTGAACAAATATGTCTTTAGAGCTTGAGCTACCTCGAGAACTAGTACTGCTGGAACCATGATCAGCAGTGATCTGAAAAGCTCCTCTGGCCTGTGATAGAACAGAGGAAAACACAGCTGAGCCTCAGGGTCCTGAAGCAGCAGAGCTTGTTTTCTCTCATTTCTCTTTCAAGGTCCACCATAATTTTTGAGCTCATTAATCATTGCAACCAAATTTGACTGATGGCAGAGATGTCACAGATAATTCTGTTTCCAAAGGTTTTAAGAAAACCCAAGAACATTGAGGTAGAAAAGGGAGAGCCAGCTCCCAGTTTCCCAGGAATAGCTGTCATTAGCTCACCTTTGACAAGAAATGAGAGAATCCATCTAAGAGAAAAACTTTTAACTACCTGATGTGCAGC
This sequence comes from Pachyramphus minor, assembly GCA_013397135.1. Taxonomy (NCBI): domain Eukaryota; kingdom Metazoa; phylum Chordata; class Aves; order Passeriformes; family Tyrannidae; genus Pachyramphus; species Pachyramphus minor. Next base: position 217,237 of record VYXB01000739.1, on the reverse strand, counting down.
AAAAAGATTGCAGAAGGTCTGTCCCAATTTGCACACTGAAGTCAATCAGCCATGAAGGACAAATCCATAAGAAATCAGGCATAATTAGGTCTAGAGCTTAAAGGTCAATGAACGCAGCAGAATGAAGCATTATATAAATACAAAGAGGATGAATCCAGTCTCATGCCAAGAAACACTGAAAGAACCTAAGCAAATACTTAAGTGCGTAATCATCTATCTTTACTCATGTCAAATAAAAGCTTTGTCAATAGTTACAGGCATGTTACATTGCTTTCAAAAACAATGTTTTTCCAAACAAAAGTGCTGCTTTTATTCATGCTTTTATTATTATGCTCCTTCACTAACTCCCTTTAACAATTCCCCTCCCAACCTGCCCTTACCACAGGAGAACAGGCAGCTAAGTGTGTACAGTTCCACCTCAGTGTTGGAAGGACTAATGATACCAATGCAGAGGAGACCCAGCCCTGTTTTGGGTGTACATGCCGTTTTCTTCTGCTATGTATCATAAAGGAAGAATTCACTCCTCTCCTATGACAAGTGACAAACCTTGGCTATATTTAAAACTAACAAGTACATTTCTATGACTGATTTTTTGCAGAGTCCCAAGATGTTTTAGACAATTCTCTGCTTCATAGAAATCTGTGAACCATACCATTCCTCCTATGGAAAATTTCCCTATTTAGCTGCTCCATAGCTCCAGAAAGTTTTGCAAGACAAGAGTAAAAAGTACAATATGATGACCCTTTCCTTTGGGCATCTGACAAGGGATCCCAATCCCCAGGCTAGTAAGCATTTCCCAGTTCATATATGCAGGAGGTACAGGCCTCTCTCCACCTGGAGGTGCAGCTTTTCATGACTCTTCCCTGAGGCCTTTCTGTTTGTCTCAGAGCACTGCAGTGGTAGTCAAACAACCCTCCTGTCCCCTAAGCTCAGAAGCACAAACGGCTTGCTCCTTCTCATCACCTGAAATGATTTCCTAAGGTAATTTTTGAAGGAGGAAAAAGGCAAGTGAAGATATCCGGGTACACATAAGAAATTACAACTGAGTTATCCCATTGTTACATTCAATGGTGGTAGACAACACAGGAATTTGGGGAGCTCCAAAAGAACCACACCATTGAAGCTGTGAGCAAAGGTAGCTCAGAAATGCAGAGCATGAGACCTGAGCCAAGCCGTAGGATGAAAACCTTCTGCCTGTAGCTAGTTCTTTAAACAGCAAGTCAGACATGTCTAATGCTGGTCCCAGGACTAGGTAAACAAAGGGGGAACATTACTAGAAAAGCAGAAAGTTAATTGCAAAAAGCAGACACCATTTACACACTTGTTTATGCTGAGGCAGAAGAGCAGTCTACAGTCAAACCAAAGTAAGGGAAAAAACTGTGCACTCAGAAATATGGGGGTAAAAATCAACACAGTGATTTCAAAGACTCTGAAATCTATGGGAAGAATTGCATTATGTTAAGAGATGCATATCCACTTCCAGTGAAATTCAGTTTCTACAGAAAAATCACTGTGAAGAGATTTTAAACTATTTTAAAAATATATAAAAAACTTCAGCTGCTTGTAACCTTTTAGATCAATCACAGCATCTCAATGCTGAAATAACTGAACCAGCTTTGAAGGCTGGTTGCTTCTGCTGAACGCAGTGGGAGTTTTGCCATAGACAGAGAGACAATGGCCTGTTCCTCAGTGCAAGCAAGAGAAAAGAATGTACATGTGCTGGAGCAGTGTTTGTGAAACCTGGTGCTGATTTTAGTGATGGCTTTTTCCATGCACCAAGCATGAGATCATGTACAGGGCTGTATTTACATGGTGATGTAATTTTGCAGCAGAAGCTGGAAAAACAAGCAGGGTATATCACATCCAGTATGATTTATTCCAAGCTTTCCACAACTATGCAGCCTCCCTCCCATGTCATACGTATGTTGGTAGGATGAAAGTAAGAACTGGGACAACCCTGCCCCAGATTTCTAGACAACCTTGTGTTTTGGCTGCAAAATCAACTCATAACTCTAAAAGGAACCTCCATCAGGCAGACAGTTTTCAAGTCAAACAGCGTATGTGCTTAATTGAATGCTTACAAAAGTACCTTTTGTTTTATAAAAATGTCCTGCCAACAAAAGGAAAAACCAGGGATGCTTAATGGATTTAGCAATATGGCACTATTTATGTTGTGATCACAAAAGATCAGATGCTCAAATACAATTATTTTCCAAGTAATATTTTATGATAATGTGGTTCACAAACTGTTACATCCACTAATCTTCTGGGGTAGCATCTTACAATTTTTTTCCTTAAAAGGAATGCCATGCCATGCCATTGAGATGTAAAAACTTGAAAAATAAATTTGTTGACCTTGTTTACATACAGAATGCTATTAGTCATAAATAAACAAAACAGGATTGTTTGATTAACCAGTGAAATTATACACACACATTTTGGAAAATCTGATTAAGTTTAGTCTATGGTTGGTTTCTAACTATGCAGGCACAGACCACTGTATGAATAACATCTAATATAATAATTGTTCTTCCAGTTCATCCATACCCATTTGGGAGATGACCAAAATAAAACTGGTGCAACCTCTGAACCTCTGCTGCTTTCCTCAGAATTGTTGTAAGTTAGGAAGCTGAGTCACTAACTAGAACCAACAGCAAATCCAACTATAAACCATGTGTGCCTTATATCTACAAATTAAGTGAACTGACAAAACAGCTTTCCTAACAGTGTTTTCAATGAAAGTAAACTTGGATGTAACAAAATAGAGGCTGAAAATGCATTAGAGGGACAACATACAGCTGTGACCATTAGGAGAGTGCTCCGAGACACCTTTTTCCTTCTTCTTGCATGTATCCTGGAGTACATGAAGTTCCTTGGTAATTTATATCGTGGATTGGTCTTCAAATGATGCATTATTTTCCTTTTCTGGAAAACTGCCTTAGTCTCAAATCAGCCAGGAGCTGAATTTGAAGGAGCTTAAGTCTCACATGCAGTTATAGTGAGACAGTCGCTAAGCAGTAAAGCATTCTGCATTTAAAAGGCAAGACATCCCAGGTGATTTCTAGCTGGCATTTCAAGACAGTCAAATTGAAATAACACCTGCTGGAACAGCCCATTTTACAGGCAGTTGTACCCTGGGACTGGTGCTGGGAACACACGTGTATCCCCTGGTCTCATGTTTTTTCTTCAGGACTGTTGTCCAAGGTAACAACCATACTGATAAGCTCTAGACCCAAATGAATCACCAAGGAAAAATGATTTATGTGACAGGAAAAAAGGCACAACTGTTGACAACAGTCAACTATTAAGAACTCCTTAAATTCTTACATGAATTCACAGAAATGCAGGAAACCCCACAGCCTGGGGATGAGCACAGGATGAAGCAGTACCCCAGAGGATGTTCTTCAGAGTGCTCCAGGACCTGAGTGCATCTTGCTTATGTGTCAGCTGTTAACTCTCCTACAGCCAACACTAGTTCACTAGGTGAGATTTTCTCAGAGAAAAAAGTAGGACTTCAGTTTGAGATGCTGGTAAACATTACAATAAACAACTGGGGATAAAAAAGGAATATTTTCTCTTCATAGCTCTAATTATAAACACATAGATTAAATATTAATGTAGGAATAAAGAGACTAGTTAGGCCTTTAGAAGGCTAGGTGTCCTAAAACAGCCCCAAAAGTCCATTTACACATATCCACTGAGTTGGCAAACTCAGCAGAACCACTGCTGTGGTAATTGAAGTCTATAAAACCCTGGGATATTCCCTGTCCTCACTTTTAAACAGAACTGCATTCTGCATAAGGAAACAGTTAGTTTGCACTTTTGTTTACTGCCACAATGAATAAAATGTTCAGCCACAATGAATAAAAAAGATCCACGTATTCAAGTAAAGAAACTCCAAAAATATCAGTTCAGTCCAGTTCCTTTTTTCATTTTACCCAACAGGCCAGGCTCCTACCAAGAAGTGTAACTGGCTGGAAGTTAACACTGTCAGTCAAGATCCTCTGGGCCTACTGGGAGCTTTGCAAAGAGTGTCAGGAAGAGTTAGAACCGATGTTTGTTCTCCAAGTAACATGCAAAAACATTTTTCAGTTCTTTCATAAAGACTGGTCAAAAAGCAGACCATATAAGAGCTTGGGAAAATCCTTTTGTTTTCAAAATATTACATTCAGCAACAAAAATCTGGATGGTTGAAGTTTCAAAAGTTTCAATTTTCAACCGATTTGGGGGTGGGAAGTCACACTTACTTAAAGACAAAAAAATTGAAATAAAGATGCTCTGAGCTATATGCTTCAAGGGGATGTGCTTTCCTGTTACAGTCTTTTCTCTGCTCCCCATGTTCCTTTGCCTTCCAGCAGCGAGTGCTTTCATTGCCGCTCTAGTTCCTGTCAGATGTTGGAACCAGATCCAAGTTACAAAGAAAGGTGGAATTATTCAGCATCCATACGAATATACATATTTGTACAGTCCAGACAGCCAACAGTAAATGTGTAAGCGGTGGATTTAATGGGATATATAGGTATTTTTCCAATCTGATGGTTAAATTAACGCTAAGAGGTCTGTGCTTTTAGATTTATATATTATCAATTATATACATGACATTTCCCCCCCTTAAAAAAAAACCTGCGAACAACCTCCTGAAAATATGGGAACTAATAGAAAAAAATAGTCTTGAGATTTTGTAGGAAAAATATAATTTTCAATAAAAATATGGTAATTTCTTCTTACTAGAAACAAGTAATAAAAATATATTCCACACATAACTTTTCAGCATCATAGACACGTAACAAATACTTCTGCAGTAGTAGCCTATCCTTCAAACAAAGTCTGAGTCCCTTAGAGTGCTACATTTTAATTAATATCAAAAAGCACTTATGTAAGTAAATCTTTGCTCCTTTGTACATGTTAGTCTGGGTTTTGGCAATGTAAGCAAATGCTAGAGCCTTGTTGATTAGATAGGAAGTGGTTTACATATAAGTACTCTATATAAGAAAGTAATTTGTCTAAAAATACTGGCTCTGTTCCTAAGCAGGGTCATTGACTCTGTATTATTCCATTGATTCCAAACAGAATTTACCCAAACAGAGCAAATCTGGAGGGCCCCTCTTGCAAAGATCACTAAGTCAGAGAAACTCTTATCTTTCCATGTCTCTGTTTTGAGAGAAGGATGGGGGCAAACTCAGGCTACAAGCATGTCAGGGTGCTGAACAACCCTTCATCAAAAATGGAGATTAGAAAAGGCCTTGGGTACTGCCTTATTGTGTAGTTCCCTTTATGCCTTCTCCTACTGCCACAGCTTTGCCATTTGCTCAAGCACATGTTACTCTGATCAAATGGTGTCAACAACCCCAGAGGCTCACAGGTACCCAGGATCAAGTACCACTGACCCGACTGATACCCATGGACTTTGGAGTCTGCCAAAAACAAGACTGCCGATGAAGATGATGTCAGTGACTGGTGAAATAGAGTTGATACAAGCTGTTTTTCTCCAAGATTGAATTTCTGTGTTTTTATGAAGCCTGAAAGGGGCAAAAAAATCTTTTTTTCAAGGTAGATTTTTTGAAATCAAATGAACACTTTTCTCAGTTCCTCAAGTCTTCTTCTTAATAATATTTGACCAGTATTTCTCTTGGTGAATTTCCCCAGTTTCCACAGAGGCAGAACGCAGTGAAGAACTTTTGAACTTGCATAGACAATATTTTTCTTTTTATTTATACTATTTTAGACAGCATAGGAATTGTTGTAGAAAAATCAGTTCTGAATTTCATCTCCAGTCTTCAAGATGGACCAATGCTGTACCATTTAACAACAACTTTTTCAGGGTTGGCAATGGTATCTTTCCACTGCTCTACTGCTTCACTGTTATTGCTATCAGGACTTAACCAGATCTGCATTAAGAAACAAAAACAAAAATAAACTTGAGTTTACCTGATATAACACATAGGCCCAGCCTTTGCTAGTTCCAAATAAATAACATGCAAGTGTAGAACAAGATATAACGTATAGACTGTGACCAAAGCATAACAGCAACAAATACAGTTCTGCTAATCCTAACACATTTTGGCTTTCAGACAGGGAGTCTGTATTTAAATTTAGCCTCTAAAATAGTTTAGAGAACCCACCACATAATAATGTTTCTGTACTTAATAAGATGTTTTAAGTCAAGCATTCTTTGCTCTATTCAAACGCACGTGCTTGGGTCAAGGGCTCATCAGGGCCAGTGGCGGCTCTGTGCATTCGAACGCAGTTGGCCACAAGCCATCTGGCATCCCCCACACGAGCTGTCCAGCATTTCCATGAGCATTTAAAATTGCACACTCTCACAGACAGGGCCAAACCTGCATTCCACAGAGGTTTACTAACATGCCCATACCACACATAGTCACGTAGTAAGAGTCCGTTTCTTCTCAGTATTCAGTTAATGGGTAGTGGCCATTAAATAGGGAAATGAAGTACAAGCAGGACATTTTCCCCCTTAACATTATCACCAGCCTTCGCTGCCAAAAGAATTCTGCTTATGTAAGTAGGTATCGTTATTTACAGGACTCTATTTCCTTATGTCTTCCAAGAATGAGTCCTTTTTAAGACTTCTCAGAAACCTTGACCATGAAGTACATTTAGCCTACACTGCTGGGCCATGAGTCTTCGAGAAGTGAGAATAATGTCTTCCAGAATACCACAGACAGCTGATGTTTCATCCACAGAGATTCAATGTACATCTTGCTCATGATTAAAGACATGCTTGTAAAAGCAGCCTAATCTAAGTATTGTCTGCTTAGAATGGTATCCAATTAACCATCATTCTCTGAAGGACAAAGTTAATAGATCCAGCTATAGTCATTTTTTTCCAGCTACCCAGCCAATTGCTCAAAGTACATTTTTCCCTGAGCCATATTTTATGTCTTCGTGTGTTATGTGGCAATGTCTGCCTTCATGAGCTGAAACAACCTTTTCCAAATAATCTCTGAGGAGCACAAGTAGCTCATTTCCTTCCCCTAAAAATAAAATCCATGAATTAAATGTAACTCATCAGATTGAGATGACCTCACATATTACTTGGGACTGCAAAATCACAACCTGTTATTTTCTCCCCGGGATAGCACAACTAAAAAGAACAATTTTTTTTACTTTTCCTATTTCAAATCCAATTCCACCAACAGGAACTGCAGAAAGATGGGACATGTGTGACATGAGGCTCCAAAAAAATTGGAGGAATATGGCATATGCTGCACATAATTTCTACAGCATATAGCACATCAGCATCTCCTGTAACTGCATGTCTTCAGCAGGCACAAGAAATGTCACCAGAATGGGACAGTACCATTTTTTGTACCTAGGGACAGCACAATCTTCCACGTGACATGGGACATTACAGCTGGGGGTCTCAAAATCAATTCTACATTACCCACTTTTGCATATATTAAAATTCTGCTACTGCATCTAACTGGGTCAGAGAAAGCATAGAGCTTTAACAACAGCTATGGCTCACTATACAAAAAAAAAGGAGAGAAAGAAGGGACAGCATGATTGTAAATTAGAACAACCAGGAGAAGAGGACAGAGAGAACAAAGAGACCAGACTACCAAGTTTTATGGTAGGTAAACAAATATGATCACACAAATTCTTTCAAAGAGATACTATTGACTGGAACATAAGGGGAGAGGCTGAGGGAGCTGGGTTTTTTTAGTCTGGAGAAGAGGAGGCTTAGAGGTGACCTCATCACTGTCTATAACTACCTGAAGGGAAGTTACAGCCAGGTGGGGATTGGTCTCTTCTCCCAGGCAGTCAGCAACAGGACAAGGGGGCATGGGCTTAAGCTCTGTCAGGGGAAATTTAGGCTGGATTTTAGAAAGTAATTCTTTACAGAGAGAGTGGTCAGGCATTGGAATGGCCTGCCCAGAGAGGTGGTGGATTCACCGTCCCTGGAGGTTTTTAAACTGAGACTGGACATGGCACTGAGTGCCATGATCTAGTAAACGGACTGGAGTTGGACCAAGGGTTGGACTCGATGATCTCTGAGGTCTTTTCCAACCCAATCGATTCTATGATTCTACTGAAGTTCTCTTTGTTAAAAAAATAACACAACAGGAAACAAGCCTAAAAATACTTTGTGTTTGGACACCTGTATTATTTCTTTATCATATATACTTAGAATATAGTACCAAGTTCAGCATGCTTTTACCTAGGAAGGCAGTCTCATATTGTTGCTGTTGATACTTCCTTTTACACACACCTGTTTGTAAGTGTACTGGTGTGGTAACCAACACCCCTCTTGCTGTACAGGACATTGTAGGCTGTGGAGATCCTGAAAACGCTGTGTTTGTTTTTTTTACAAAGCCTAGAGGCAAGGAGGAGATGGTGTGTCTCTTGGAAGGAATCTTTCAGATAGTAATACTCCACACAAAACTGACTTTAGGATTTCTTTTTAAAAGAAAAATCAAATGTCAACTCCTATTCTGATGTTAGTGCATGTTTAAGAATCCAGTACCATTCGTCCTTGGGTTACATCCAGAAGAGTTTATTAGAATTTACTATTTTGCTATATGCCACCTCATTTAAAGTATTTGAAAACTCATACCAAGAAACCTGTGGAACTGGATTTTAAGTAAAGGATCAGGCTATTTAGCAGAAACCAACCTGTCCTAGGAAGTGTTTTCTTCTCACGGAGCTTCTGCTGTAGAGCTTGATGAGAAAGCTAATTCCTTGTTCTGCTTGGCTAACTGGAAAAACCATCATTTCTCCCCACTTCACTTGGCCATTAGTGGACTTCAGAAGACGAGTCTTCTTCTTATAGATCATCCCTTCTGTACTAAACATTCCAACTTTCACGAAGAAATCTGGCCAAAAGGGAAGGAAAAAGCATACAAAGGGTTACTCATAAACACACCCAAACAGGAACCAACAAGATCCATATGTATGGTTCAAATTGCAACAGTTTCTCAAAAGTCTGGCCAAAAGAACTGTACAATAGCTTTCCTGACTAGTCACACAAACAGAATATGTTCAGTAATATTGAACTGATTAACACTGTATCCAAACAGCAAGTGCAAGCTAATGCTCTTGTATGTCAGGATTAATACTGGGATAAAAATCTTCCAAAATACATAAACACATAGCTTCAAACCAAACAAAAAGTAATCAAGTAAGACATCTGGGGAAATAAGCCTTGGCAATGGAAACCTACTGCACAATATGTTAGTCTGAGGTTTGTAAAGAATGTTATGACTTGCCAACTCATGTGATCAGCAATTAACCTGTTACAAATGCTTTTAGACAGGAGGCATGAAACAGCTGATATAACTTACTTGAAGACAGTGGCGTAGATGAAACAGGAAGATTTTGTGCTTCAAGAATCTGTAACTGTATCCTCCTGTTTATTGCTTGAAAACAAGTTCCTATTTGAAGTTCTGCACGGCGCACCTACAGGCAGGAGAATGTTGCCATAACATGTGGATTAAGTTGCTTATAAACTCAGGAAACACAGGAATTCTGTCATATGTTGGGCTCCCACATTTCTATCTGGGATTTCCTGGACAGAAACATGAGCATGTGTTGTATACACAGCCTGCATATGCACAGTAAGTGCATCTCGCACTTGTCATAGCTGCAGTGCCTGTGCTCTGCTGATGGACTGTGTATGTGCAGTGCACAGACGGCCCTCGTGGGCTGCAGCCAGGGATAGGGGCAAATAAACGAGCCCTCAGTGCTCATCTGGGAAAGAGTCTGCATTGGTAAGAACAGACACATGCAGGGAAGACCAGACACACTGCTGCAGCTCTACTAAACCTGGACGTGGAAGTGAGAGACCACATGTGCTCCACTTACACAGAAACCGTCGGAGTTCCCCTCCCACACTTTTGAATTTTGCAATATGGAGATATGAGCAACATTTTCCATAGATACAAAGCCCTGTCACTTAATGTCATGAATGCTTAGGGGGACTGCCGACTATGGAGTTTCCTATGTTATGGAAGCATTTGTGTTTTACAAGTCTACACACGTACACCCCTAGGAGGCACACACTCTGAATGAACCGAGATCTCCAGTTTACTTATTTATTTTTTTAAGAATTTTTGCTAGTGGCAAGGTTCATTGTGTCATCCTCATTGCTCTCCTGTCAGACTAACAGAACACTCTAAGAGCAGCAGGAAAAGGCCAATGGAGACCCACCCTGACAGCCTCCATTTAAATGGACTCTGCTAGTCTTGGTTCCCTTCAAGTTTTAATACTCTTCAGTGAAGCAAAATGCACCAAGTGAGAGAACAACAGGTCAGACAAAGAGAAGTCAGGCTCCAGTTCATCAGAGAGACCCAAATTCTCTTTGCAGCCACAGAATTGCTGTGGAACCCTGAGAGAAAGCCACTTACTCGACTCTGAGCTTTGGCTTTCTATTGGCAGGGAGGGTAGTGTCTGCTGCCTCACAGAGTAGCACAGGGATGAATCTCAGCAGTGTCTGGAGGATTCTTGGATATAATGGTGAGGAAAGCCAATACAGACAGATACTATAGATGATTCAGAAATTTACACTGAGATGAAATGCTTTCTAAAACAGCTTCCTCTGTCACTTAATCTTACTGCTTTTGAAGCAATATGGTTATTCTTGTTAGAACTAAAAAATGTCAAGTGTAGCTTACATTAGAAATCAAGAGTGTCATTCATTTTACTCAGACACACTTAAAATAAAATTTGCTTTTGAATTGCTAATTCAAGTTTAATTTGTTGAACATACAAATGTCTAGACACAATCTATAAAAGAAACAACAAAGTAAGGGTAGGGGGAAAGGAAATCCCACTGTGAAAACCACCTGCTTCTTATTACACTAATGGAAATGAACTGTATGAATTATTACTTCGCAGCATGCAATCTGAACATTAAATATATGTCTGTCTCTGCAGTTTCAAGCCACTGAAGATCTTAGCACTTTTCTTCCACAACAAAAGCAGATTCCATTTGCTCTGAGCTCTTGCTGTGAGTGCTAAGGATCTTCTGATGCTTTTTTGGTCAGAAAAGACAATTACCCAGTGTTCTTTGCTGAACATTTTCCCAGAATGCCCCTCCCTCAAGCTGTGGGCCATAGTGTGGAAGAGTCTGCTCTAGCTATTTTCCTAGAAACAGCTGCAGTTTATGACCAGAACAGCTATGTGCAGAGTTCAAAAGTCTGCATTTTTTTCACCATCAAAATGCCTTTCCCAAGGATGTGGGGAAAAGAAAAACAAATAACCTCCCTCGTTTTTACTACTGAATTACTTTACCTTCATTTCCAGCAACACTTTCTAGGTAAGATAGCAACACACTTTCACAGTATTGGCACTTACAGGTGCTTTGGAAGGAGGAGATATATCCAGCCAATGACTTGATTCCTGCGAGCTCAGCTCCTGCAGTGCCAAAGAACATTCTCCAATTGTTTTTTTCCTGGGAGTCTGTGTCTGGATTTTAAATACCAATCTGACAGCCTGCAGGCTTTGCAGTTTAATAGCAAATACAAAAGTTTCCATAAATTCAATGTCCTAGAAAGGAAAACAGAGGAGTAACATCATGATTTTAAGAGTCCCACTAAGGCCAAAACTTAGAAACCAAGGTGACTTGCTTCTATAGCCACCGCTCACAACTACTATTTTAGGTTGCCATGGCAAAGTGTGCTTTTATCGTGGTAAGCCTGCACAGACTCACCCCCTCAGTGTTGCACCCTGGCAGGGGCAAAGCTCTGGATTATTCTTCACTACTATAACAAGTTGTGGCCATCTCTTCTGGAGCTTTACAACAGCACACACACATTGTTATAACAGATTCTCTGGCCTTTTGCTACAGTCTCTCCAGCTGATTTTATGTTCTTTCATCTTTGGCTCACATTAAGGGAGGTTTATGTTGCTTTCCCTTCCACCCCCTTAATATTCCTTTACTGCCACTATCAGGAATCTTGTCCTCTGGAACCAATTCTTACAGTTTCTGTAAAGACAAAGTATTAATATTGTCTCCTGCCACATGAGAGGCAGTACATCAGCTACGTTCCCTGGGATGAGTGTGCACCTACAGGTATGCCCAGTCTCCCTCTGGTCCCCCATTATGGAGTTGCCAAGACCAGCAGCTCATGACTCAGTCCCCTATGAGCATCTGTCCTGCAGCCTTGTGAGAGAAGGAGGGCAACAATGCAATGCAAGTGAGGATATAGAGGAGGAAGTGTAATGAGGCTTTTAACAGGATTTTGAGAAGTTGGGGGAAGTAACCCACATCTAGGCAACTACCATAGCAAACATGGCATAGGAGTGGATATTTGGTCCATTTTAAATATCCGTTTACATTTCATGGGTTTTTTTCTTGGGAAAAAGATTTCTCAGTGTTTTCCCTAACTCTACTTACACTGGAGCCCTCCTTGGCAGAAGATTTGAAATGCACTGGTTTGGGCAGTGTGAGAATTCCCTTGACACAGATACGAGGATTCTCCCCACAGCTAGAAGGCCAGCACAGGTCTTTGCACTGCAACATTGAAAACACAGTCAGTTTGGACAACGTAAGACTGTTTTTTACCATTTGATATAGTCCTGAGGTATCTGACTACTCAAAGTTCCATTGCCTAAAAATTACTCACAGTTCCTGAAAATATATAAAACAACCAGCATAACAGTATCACATTTGCTTACAAAAAAGCCACAAGAAACTACGTGCCCTCAAAGTGCTATCAGGGTTCTGAAGAACCTGTTAAAGGCATAGAATGACAGAATCACAGAAGTCACAGAAATGCTGCCTCCAAAGTTGCTCCCATTTACTGCCTTCAGATTTCCCCAGGAAAATGTCCCCAGCAGGACCAGCCTATGACCATCTCAGCTTTCTAATCTATGCTGAACAGTTCCTCACTCCACAACCAGAACATGTTAACATATGTATAGTATCATAAGGAGTTATATATTACTTCTTACTGACTGTAGCAGAACAGGGATTGCAACAGGAAAAAAAAATATCAAGGAGAGGCAGGATGCTTTGAAGCGCAGCATTAGATTTGACTGAACTTTGTTTATATTAATACTTAGAAGTAATTTTATTTTTCTCCTAAAAGTATTCATTAAAGTAACAAAAGAACCAAATTTAATGAGAATTAACATTAAGTATAGTAAAATAGCAATTTGAATAAACAATTTATTTATTCTTACATGTAAAACTGTGATCCAAATCTGTTCTACAGAAGAAACATAACACAACTTCACATTCAGTCTTCCAAAGTCTCGTTCATCACCTGATAATGTAATAGTATCTATGGAAGAAAGCCAATTAGTGTTTTTAGAAATAATGCAGTATCTTAAGTGGTCATTGTAGGAATATGGGAACTCATTAGTAGGTGGACGGTTTATTTTTGCAAACCCCTCTCAAAATAAGTTAACACCTACATTTTAATGACAAAATATCCACCACATCCTGTAGCTTGACCTTCTGCATAGCTAAAAGCCTTCACATTTCATAGAATCATAGAATATCCTGAACTGGAAGGGGTAGTTGAAGTCCAACTCCTGGCCCTACAGAGGACCACACGAAGAATCATACCATGTCCCTGAGTTATCTCTACTGAATTTAATAACTTGTGTGTACTCAACTTTTAGAAAGAAAAAAAATCATGTGCTTGAGATACCCAGAACACATTTATATTCTATCACTTCCTTTAATCTCTTTCACTGTTAAGTTTATAAATTGGCCTCCTGTTTACCTTTCTCAGATTTCAATTCCACTCTAGTAAACATTTTACTATTATGCTTTCTCCAAGTCAGAAGACCCATTTAATATTCAGCATTTCTCTGTCCTGACTAGAACTAGGTCATTGACCCCAGTCTTCTTTTTGAGGAGACTGGGAGAAATTCTGACTTCTAGCAGAGTGACTTTTGTGGGGACCTGATTAATTTTTCAAGGTTTGTTTTGCAGTATCTCCACTTCTTCAGCATTCTTTCATAAATAAAGATACTGGGTTTTGAATACAATATTCTTGTCTAATTACTAGTGTAATATATGTATTGGATTTCAGGCACTTCCCACAGAAAAATACCGTACTGAGAGATGAAAAAGGACTAGACCTGTGACTTAGTACTGCATTCTACCCTAACAGACTGTCTGTAATTTCTTAGTTCATGAGGGTAGTAAATCCAGGGATGAATTTTTCAAAAGCATGACAACTCTTCAAAGTCTCATTTGTTCAGTCTCCTGAAAACATGGAGGTTCAAGTCCAAAACTCAATTTCAAATTGCAAAGTAATCACCAAACTGATCTGCTAGTTAGGTTCATCTCAAAAACAAAACAAAACAAGCAAACAAACAACCCCCCCCAAAAAAAACCCAAACCCAAACCAAACAAAAAACCCAACAACAGTAGAAACAGCTTAATGTTTCATGTGCAAAGGGAAATATTTCATTACAAGGTAAACAAACTAAACATTACCCAGACTCCTGTTACTGCCTTGTGAATCCTTCCTGGAAGAGGTACTGCTGGGTACACTGGAGACTGAATCATATCTCTGAGGGGAGAAAAAAAATCACTTAATTCAGAGCAACAGTTGCAAAACCCAGAGAGATTATACCAGCAGACAAGACATGATGAAAACAAACCACTCAGTTTCAAATAATTGCCTCGTTCCCTACTAGTCTCTTAACCCACCATCAATTACTGTTTTGATGCAATGAGCTAATACAGGACCCATTTGACCAGCACAGATGTTTTTTTGCTCATGGATATATATACACAGACACAAGTTCATTGCTATCTTAAAGATGATTGCTTAAAAAAAAAAAGACAGCATTCTGTGTCAATGGAAACTTCCAGTGTTCCACTTTTCAACTGATGGGAGCAAACACAAGATGAACCATGACCTGTTGTCTGTCTTGTCCTGTCTAACAGTCTGCTTGGGTTTCTGAACGGCCCTTCTGGGCCAGAACAGCGCGTCAGAGAAGCCTCAGGAAAAGACCTCTTGAAGTTGGTCAGGATGTTGAACTTTCCCCTCTAGTCCTTCCAGTGCACAGTGCAATGCCCTTCAGTATTTACTTTGAAAACACAATGCAACAGGAACAGCTACACTGAGTAATCTTAGTTTTCAGTATAACCTAAGTTACATATATATAAGGGGAACTCACCTTCATGGATCGATGGGGTGGGCTTCTGAGATCAAACATTGAACGACTTACATCAAGTGATCCAGGCAAAGCACTAGATCTTAAATCACTAACTAAAAAGACAAAGAGAACAATAAAAAGTCATGTCAGCATCATTGCTAGGAAAAAAATTAAGTAGACCTATGGTAGAACTGAAACCTAACTAAGTTACATCCATGGAAGGACATCAGCACCTTTTGCCACTTCCCTTTTCCGAAACACTCCCCTGAAATGGCAAAACGGAGAGAGTAAGCCATTAAAATATCTCAATTCCATCTTTGAAATAGTTCAAACTTACTTGGTCACACTGGTAGCACTAGTAGGATGGGGAGCCTGCCTCAAAGTTATTTCCTCAACAGAAATGTTTTGTTTAGTAGATGCTTTAACAAAACAGCACAGAAAACCCTTGTCTTGAAATCTAGTCAGCCAGAACTGGGGTTTAGCTTGGTCTCCTTTAAAAAATTTTTCCACAGTAAAGATTCCACTGCCTGCTAAACCTGGCCTCATCTCCCCGGCTTTACCAATCACTATGTCAAAGCACCACACTTCACATCCTTACTAGATCTCAGACAAAGCAAGTCTTAACCCTAAGATGGCACATGCCTGTTATAGCACAAAAGCAAGACCTTTATTTTATAGAAGGATGATTTCCTCAGCAGTTGGTGGTTAAGTAGTTGCTATCAGTCTTCTTTTGACCCCAATTCAATACAGAGCTAAAGGACATTTTCCATGCATAATTATACAGCAACAGTAGGTGAAAGCTGAACTAATGCTGCTGTTTCAGGAATCTCTGCTACTCCAGCGATGTTCAACAGGTTTTTAAAGCCGCCCAACTCAAAAATGGTCCATACTGAAATGAATGAACTTAGTTTAACTTTTAGGACCATCTGATGCAATGAACTGCTTTTTGTTGCAATGCTGTGTTATGGTATTGCAGAAGACATCCACTGCAATCCACTGATCATTATCTTAACAGAATTACATCTCTTGTTACTGAAAATCTATTTCCTTTTTATTGCTATCAAAAGAAAGTACTAATTATGGTTATTGTAAGATGACAGAATAAAGAATAATTCCTTCTTTTCCCAAGGAAGAAAATTTAAAAAAGCAGAAAAATTTTAACCATAAAAATATGTTGTTTACAATAACTAGAATTTGGGGAAAACATTAATGAATTTATTTTTCAGTTTATGTGGGTTTTTTTTAAGATGGAGGGACTTCATATTAAAACTCTAAAATTTCACTTCATACATTCCAAATAAACACATCCTGTAGTTCTAAACCCACACATATGAAAAGTATCATAGCACTGGCTGCAACAAACTAGGCTTAGAGTTTTGCTTAAATAGTTTATAGATGCACATGAAGAGTATCATCTACCTTCTGAAACAGCTGTCAAAAAACTCTGGAGGAAGAAGACATTTAGAACTGTACTCTAGACACACTAAAGTAATCTTTCTTGTGTTTAAACTTAGTAAGACAAAACTAGTAAAGTGTTTACTCTGCTTGAAGAAAAATGGAAAAAGAGATGATGAACTGAAGGGAAGATGTTCAAGACAGTTTTATAAAACCCATTTGGCTCCCACCACAGGTGCTTCTAGAGTCTCGTAAAACCATATGTGTTAAAGGCTGCTAAAATTCTTCCATGTGTTTTGTTCTCTTAAAAAATATATGGAGTAGTCTTTTCATGTAGTCTCTATGGTGATTCAGAATTATTTTGAGACAGGACACAGACTGAGACATTTTCCCCCAGCTGTAAAATAAGCATGATATACCATTCTAAATAAAACATCTTTAAAAATGCATGCTGTTGCCAACTTCCGATTTAACGGAGAGGCATGTACCTTTCTTCAAGTGTTTGAGTTTTCTGAATGCATCTGCCTTAGAAATCACAAGCAACACCTAGTCATCTACTTCAGTCTAAACAGTATTCATTAGAGGATACATATACCAATGAACATCACAGAAGATAATTTTCCCCTAGGTAGCCAAACACTTTCTATCTGAACTTTTACTATCGCGCAGCCCTCCCCCAATTCTTACACACAATGAGAAGTTGGGACATTTCTGTAGCTTCAAAAGCAAACTACAAAAGAGCTGGCATTGACCATCATGTCCCCATTTTGCACCTGTTCTTATCATCTGCTCCTGGATGTTTTTCGGTGCTTGTTTCTCTTCCCATGTACTTACTCCTCAGGCATTCCTCCACTCAACATACTGCCTGCCTTCCTTTTTCCAGCTCCCTTGCTCCTATCACTGGTAGCTGAAATCTCCAGTACTGCATCCTCCTTGGGGTCAGAAGCAGCTACAGTAGCTCACTTTGCTAATCTCTCTACCTTTGTGTGGCGCATGGAGTCTTCTGATGCCCCCAAAAGAGAAAAAGTAACAGTACAGTTGAAAATAAAGCAGAGCTGGCTCTACGGGTTGATTCACCATCCAAGAAGTGCCTGTAGCATACAGATCGGTTTGGGAACTGCTGTAATCAAACAAGTCTTCTGTAGACTAATGGCTTTTTTCCCCTCTTACCTATAAACCCTGAAAAAAGGAAGAAGAGAGAAAAGTAAGGGTGTGGTCCTCCTCACCTGATCCATATAATTTCCCGTTATCTGATTTTGCTTGGAAGCGCCTAATCAGATCTGGCGAAAGCCGGTGCTCCAAATAGAAGGGGTTGTACACGTCATAGCGGGGCCACTGGTACACGCTGTGCAGCTCTGCCTTCCGGTCACCAAATGAGGCTCTGGCAGATTCTGTGGAGCACAAGTAAATATCAAATGCAAGAGTTCCAGACGTAACACATGCTGCCTGGCTTCATAAGGCAGGCAGAGTGCCTTCAGGGCAAAGGGCAAAATATTTCAATACTATCTACTTCGGGTAGAGGAAAAAAAAAATAAAAGAAAAAGAAAACACACATTCACATTATGTCAGGTTTTCACAGTGTGTGAACAAACACTGGAATTTAATTGGCCATAAAAAACTATGCATACCCTTGGAGTTTTGCAGTAAATGCCTAAGTAGTTAAAATACAGAAGGCTCCACAGACAGACAGACAGCAAGACAGAAATTAAAAGGAAAATTAGGGCCATGTGTACAGAAAACCTCCAATTTATTTGGCTACCTATTCCCAGGATATGGACCCCAACACCTTCAGGAAGATATTGTATGGAAAGATAACACAGCTTATGACTGCAGTCTCCTTGTTTATCTAGTCTCCATGGGAAGTCTGTCCATGGTAAAATAGAGGAAACAAAATGACTTGAATTGTTGGCTGGAGCACAAGTGGACATATCTGAGAATGCCTGAATCCCAGCCCTTTACTCAGCCCATAATCATTTCAGAAAAAAACACGTACATATTGGTCAGCAAAACAGTGAAGAACACTGCTGTAGTGTTCTTTACTGTCTAGAGTGAAAAGAAGCCATATGTAACAGTAAATTAGAGAATGGGGTGACCTGGATTCTGCCAAACTTTGACATTTGCTTTTTTCAGTTCACCTCCCTGGACTTCAACCTACCTCTTAAAAAGTTCTTTACCCCACAGTAAAGTGCCTTCTGTTCTGCAAGTGTGTTGCACCATAACAGGCAAACCATCACTGCTGTAAATTCCTCGTGTTAGTAAAGTGAAAAAGAGTAACTGAAACACTGAGATGGAACATGAGCAACGATGAAGCAAGAATTCAAGCATAATGGGCTGGAGAATGACGTAAATTAGGATGAACGCTGGAAGTGAGGCCATAAAGAATTGCTACACAGCAGATGATGAAAAAGCCAGTGTTCCAGACCAGGAGCAAACTTCTTCCTGCTAGCTTACTTCTGTGAGACCATGAGCCACAGTGCAGTGAGTACTGAAGAGAAAGGCTGCCAGAACTTAATTGCTTTCAGAAGGGATGCCAAGAGCTAACACTGAGAATGTCCTGTTTCACTAAAGGAAAATGGCCAGACATGCACAGAAAATGGAGTGGAACTGAGAGCAGAACTTGGATTTCTACAGATATTTAACAACGGTCTAAGTAATAAATACTCTAAATATATTTTTTGAGTATGCTGGTGGTTTGGCTAATGTGCGGAAGGAATGACAGCACACTTCACTGTATTTAGTAAATTTCCCTGAAAAGTAAATGCTGCATTTTTAAACACAATTTTAATGAGGCTTAGAAAGCTGTACTTTAAAAATTAAGTATTTATATTTGGAAATAGAAATGAAAGTTGTCTACTTGACATAAGAGCTACTTTTCAAATATTTGCTCAAGAATTTAAAATATTTGCTCAAGAGAGAGAATTATGAAGAGTCAGGTCATCTTGCCAGAAGATCTACCAGCTTATAGCCTAAGGGCCACTCTGTATACCAGGTCCTTCAGAAATGATCAGGAACCAGAATTCCCAGTGTAGACACTGACTGATAAGATTGTGTAGAACAGCATGAACAAAGAAAACATTCATTTAAATGCTGTCAGACACATCTTCCTTGTCCCTGGAGAATACCCATGCCTCAGAGTCCTTATTGGGCTTCTCTGTATAGTGTCTTGAAAACGAGATAGGACAAAGCAAGGTAAAGCCTGAACTCAGACCCAGAAAGAAAGGGGATTCTCAGGAGCATGTCCTGCATTTCCATAGCATGTCCATTTGTGGACTTAAAAGAAACAGCCAGCAAAATAGCAGGCAACAGCAATAGGGAGATCAGGCTCAGAGGTGAGGGGGGCCTCACATGTCCTACCTCCAGCTATTCAGTTGCCTGTTCATGTCTGGTGAGACATCACAAGTAAAGCCCACGAGAAAGGTCAGGCACAGAATGGCCAATCTACACCAAATAACTCTGCTGGGCTGATTAGCTTGGCTCTGGTGCCAGTGTTACCAGCAGTGGTGGATGAGGAGGAAGTTTGGTAATAGGCCCACAAGAGGAGACAAGAAGCAATGGCAAGGACACAGGGAGAGAGAGAAGGGTGGGAATAAAACCACACAAACACAAAAAAAGTTACATAGCACTGCATTAGTTATTATGCAACATGTGGTTGACTTTTTTCAGTTAATAAGGTTTCTACCTGCAGAAAAGAAATACATTCACGTGGAACTAAAAGCATACTCCCAGCTTATAACATCCTTGAGATAAAAGAAATGCTAGAAAAAACAACTGTTCAGGTATGTCCCTGT
This sequence comes from Pachyramphus minor, assembly GCA_013397135.1. Lineage (NCBI taxonomy): Eukaryota > Metazoa > Chordata > Aves > Passeriformes > Tyrannidae > Pachyramphus > Pachyramphus minor. Next base: position 196,970 of record VYXB01000739.1, on the reverse strand, counting down.
GCCAAAATTTTCCCTTACCTAATTTTAGGCATCTTCTGGCAGGACTAAAAGCCTGTGCCCTGTAACTCATGTTACTGGGCCAGGATCCTATTCTTTTAAAATGCCACCGTGTCTAAACTGCATATACATAATTTTGGCAGGTCGAATATGGGACTAACATGCAGAGGTTGAAACACAAAATTGCCATGAAGCAAAGAACCATAACATCATGTGTTACCTCATACCATGGAGATCTGTGTCCCCAGCCTCCCAAAAGGCAGCAAAAAAAGCAGGAAATAGGAAATACTAGGGTCAAACAATTTTGCCAAGTAGTAGCACTTGCCACGTATTGGCGAAATTTGAAAAGGAAAATGTGTTAATATGTTAAAACATATCAGTATATTAACCATGAAAGCCAGACCAGCCTCTTCTTTTTATTTGAGTGATCTGGATGCTGGGATGCATTAGGTCTTTCCTTGCCTCCAATAAATTCTTTACTAAAGATTCTGTTTCCCTTAAGTGACTTCCATTACTTTTGAGTAGGAACGCTGGTGTGCAATCATCCTGTTCACTGTTATTCATGCAACATCACAGAGATTCATAGTGGGATGACATACTTCCCAAAACCTCTCTGGGTGTCCAGAGAGAAAAGAAGCAAGCTCCTCAGGCTCCCCAGGGAAATGGTCACAGCCCCAAGCCTGCCAGAAGCATTTGGACAATGCACTCAGGCACATGGTGAGACTCTTGGTATGTCCTGTGCAGGGCCAGGAGTTGGACTTTGATGACCTCTGTGGGTCTCTTCCAACTCATGATATTCTATGATTCTTTGAAACAAGACCAGGCTTCTAGAAAAGTTCTGCAAACATATGTTTTCAGTAGAAATACTTGATAACTTTCAAGGAGTAGCAGAAGCTAAACAACTATTTCAGCAATGCCGTTTTTATTTTACCTTTAATCGCTCCAGCATGTGAGATACTAGGAAGGTTCTTCGGCTGTACATAAGCCAGTTTGAATGGAGGAACCACAAATGGTACCTCCTGACCATCCAGGGGCAGTTTAGAAAGCAAATAATCCTCTGAACAGCCAACTTGACGCTTCACTGACACAGAAGACAATGGAGGCTTCTCTACAATAGTTGGCTTGCTTGCAGCTCCTGCTTCAGATTCCTGTATCATGGAAACTGCTAAAAATAAAGAGCAAGAAAAACAGACGGTCCACATGTGCATTAATTTTTGAACAATACTATGAACAATTCTCTTTTATTTAATAGTATCTGTGCTTGATAAATTACTTAACAGCTGCTAGTATTCAGTTTTACTGCTTTCAGGACTAGCACCTGGGAAAGAGATTCTTCCTCCTGACACTGATCCAAACTTTTCAATGCCCAAGCTTCTATATTTATAGCTACCTTCCTCTTACGTGAATTTTCACAAAAGCTAGACTTGCATCATTGAAGAATTCTTCAAACAATTGAGACGCCAAAGAAAGTCCTGACAGGAAATATACAGAGCTAAGAAAAAAATCCCCAGCATTTGAATTCTGAGAGTTCGAGAGATACAAGACCTTTATACAACCTTGGGTAAAAAAGCTGCCTTTTTTAGTATTCTAGACTGCAAAGAGCAGACTTCAGACAAGTGTTATTTCTCAGTTCCAATTCATAACACTTGTGTTCAACCTCCAAGCGGAGGTATGGAAAGAACTTCGGATGTTGCAAAAGAAGTCAAGTTTATCAGGGGGGACACAGTCATTTTATTAATGGGAAATTTCACCATTAATGAAACCAGAACAGCAAAACCTTTAGTTGATGTCATTATGTGAGAACTCACAGTCTTTTTTTTCCTTTTCCATGCAGAAACACCATTTACAGCAGGTTTTTATATATTCTGTTGCCATTGTTTTCAGTGTTGCAATTTAGAGGGGACCACAATCAAAGATCCAGTGCAGCAATCAAACCTGAAAAACACAATAAAACAAACTGTAGTAGATGGGAATAGTTTAAATCAGAATGCAATATTATTGGTTATTTAATATGCAACTGCTTATTGGACACAGTCCCAAGGTCAGTGAGAAAGTTACTCCAGTCATAAAAGGATTGGAGCCATCAGATTTCTCTCTCTGAGACAAATTATTTTTATATAAAAACGCAAGGAAAGAGAAAATAACTAACATACAGCATCCAAATACTTTCAGTGATCCACTCAGACAGGTCCCTGTCTTTTGGGAACACTGAAATTCTCCTCATATTTGTGTGTGCCACTGGGCTTTAGAGTTTACCCAGCTTTACAGCTGTTTTGACGTGGTCTTGTCAAGTCGTTTGCAAGATGTGTTTTTTATTCCGTTTCCCTTGTTCATGTTTCTCCTATCCTCTTTCACTCCTCTACTGTTTTCACATACATCTATATGTGTTTACATTTTTCACTCAACATACTCCATACTTTTAACTTGAAAACAGTCTTTGTGAATGATGCCAAAACTGCCTTCTTTGAGGAACTACTGCTTTCTCATAATTGTATACATATGAAACTGAAGACCTGGTTTATTATATAATTGTCTGCTGTGCATACAGAAATAGAGCACGCTGACTTTCAGCAAAATAAGAGGCATGTAATCTACTAAAGAATGAGAACAAGTCTCTAACAGCTGGTTAACATTAAAAGAACTTTATGACAATGCTAACTGGCCTCATTTAAATGTCTTTATTCATATCCTTATGTTCTCTTTTCAGAGGAACACAGACAGCTGTGTTGCCTCCTGTCCAAAACTTTAGCTGTGTAAGTCTAGTCCTTTTACATCCATCTAAAGTACACAAGGTTCTTAGTAGAACATACCAAAGACACGATTCTAACTCCATGGAGGTTAGAAGACACCAAACAGAACATGAACATAAGTTGAAGGGATGGGAAAGACAAGTAGGATAAAGGAGGAAAACACAAAGTACCTCCATACTGCAATTTATGTGTTGGGCTTTTGCAGTCACTGAGATTTTGAGATCTTCACAAGGAAGCCCTACCTTAACCTGTTATCTTTAAAATACTAGTGTGAAATATAATGAAGGTTTAGTACTACAACTATATAACTGTTCCAGAATGATTCTTAATCGTAAGCTATGGCAAAGTATCGATAAGAGGGAAATTCTTAAAATATATTCCCATTAAACCTAAATCTAAGAAAACCATTATTCTACTGCAACAAGGACCTAAGGGAATATTTGCTTTAATACAACTTCTCTGAATAATTTTTGCTGGGTTTACCACTGAGTGATATTTATAATTTCCTCTAGTTTTATACTGTTCTTTGTGCTCAACAGAGCAAAATACAAGTGACCCAAATATAAAAACCTCAGAAGTAGACTGAACACTGGTACATATTATTCTGGAATAATGTAGGCTACTGAAGAGATTACAGCATAGTCTCTAACTACACAGGGCAGGGGTGCAATATCCTGCTTTAAAAGGGACACCATTACACAGAATGGATGCACAGAATCCATCATTCAGTACTTGCCTTGATCTCAAAATTGCCCATGAGTGTAAGCTCAGCATGAGATCTGCATCAAAAATCTTCAGAGGCAACGCCACCACCTCCAGAACCTACTCTACATCTTCATAGAAGCACAAAAAGAGGTATGGGAATTGCTCATTAAATCCTCCATGGTTCTAAGGATCAGATTTTCATTGCTGCTCCTCCCTTGGAGGCACACTCACGATAACTAAGCCTGCTAGTTTACTTAGGGTTTCCTTGCAGTGATTTTCCTTCCCAGCTGTTATCAGTACACAGCTGGAGTTAATATGCTTCACTCTTGTTCACCATGTTTAAACTGGGCTGAAACAGCTGCTCTGTTTGCTCTAAGCTTTGCAACAATGGTATCTAAGCCTCAGTGGCAGCTTGCACAGGCAAAACAGACTTTTATCTTAAAATGTCCAGATTGAATTTATTCGCTACTGCGGGTGAAGAAACCAAAATGTTAGTAACACCGCCCTACTTTCCAGCTCCATAAAGTGGAAAAATTAGTTTTTCTGCATCAGAGAAAATTCAGTTCATGATAGTGAATTGTTTAGTTGGAACCATTAACATCAGCAAATAAACAAATATAAATCCTCTGTCACAAGCAGTTGCCTTTGCATCACAGGGCTCAGTGCCTTACCTAGAAAGAAAGGGCTACATGTGGTTATTGAGGATATAACAGTAATAATGCAATTCTACATCTTTTGTACTTCTGCCATTTAAAAGACCATGTTTTTCACAGTAACACCAAATCACTTGTGATATAGTTTTTAATCATTATCTTTTTTCCTCATTTATCAATATGCAAATGTTCATACATTTTTTCCTATCTAAAGACAAATATAAAGCAATTCATCACTGCCTACTGTACAGAAGAGTACACTATTTACAGTTTTGTAGGCAAGGCTGTATCAGTAGCCAGTGCCAAAGTATATAGACACATATCTTAAGAGTTATAGTTTAAATACAGGATTTTGAAAAGACAGTTCCAAGAGCACAGTTTACACTTTATTTATGCTTAAAAATGTAGTGGTCTCAGTGACGAATCTTGCACTTGGGTTCCTAGACTTGTAGCACAGCCACATTACAAAAAAAATGATAGTATTTGCTGAGGGACAGACCATCACCATCTAGACACAGTGCTCCCTCATTCTGCTTAGAGCACTTGGCTTAGTTTGTGAAAGCACAACACAGATAGTCTCAAATACTTTAAAAAATTTAAATTCACTTAATGAAGCTACAGTAATAAATATAGGGGTTTTTTTATTTAGTTCAGAAGAGCAATCCTGGCAGTAAATTAGATGGCTTGGCTCCCAGTTAATATATTTTCTCATATCTGTATTTTCCAAACTGCCTACAGTTAGTTATACAATTTTCACTGCATGCAAAAGTTTACTCTTAACCGTGTGGGAGAGAAAGAAATTTAGGAGGTTCTGTTGAATGTTTTACTAACTGAAAATGAACAAAAATATTGTAGAAGACTAAACAAGTATTTAACGATTTTGACAGAAGTTGACATTTGTATCAAAGGTTTAACTTATCCCGCATGCCAGAACTTTTTGCTGGTGTTGGCTACCCAAAAATCCTCAGTATATTATTCAACAGTTGTTAAAAGGTTGCACTAACATAAATTTGTCTGGGAATGCATTTGTGAAACAATAGAGATATTTGGTAGGTGCCCCCCAAAATTCCAAAAAAGTACTGACTTCCCAGCAACGTCATCCATCTTAACAAGAAGTTAGGACCCCTTGACACTATCTCTATATTTTGGGGTCAGGTTTTTTTAGGCAATATGCATGTATCAAAGACATCTTCCATTCTGGAGATACTACACTGACAAAAGGATGAGGGAAAAGGAGAATTACCCCACATTTTCAGACAAAAAACTGAGAGAAATCAATTTGCAGGAGAAGAGGGAACTGAACCCAGATCTTGTCACTCTGTCTCAATTCTCCCCTTCTTGGTGTTTTTCACCCTTTTTCATATCTCTCTTCCATTATCAAGCCAAAGTAAGATAATGAATCGTAACTCAGCAATTGAATGCTAAGGCAAAAGGAGAGCCAAGCTTATTAGAACATCCTGGAAACGACGAAGTTTAGAAAGTAACCACACACATACACTGAGCCTAGAGAATTACAATCACTATTATTTTAATGGGTTTAGATGGAAAACATAAATTATCTTAATGATTTCCAGACTTCTCTGATAGAAATTTTGACTGAGCTAAAATCAGATAAACAGAGTATCAAAGATTTTAGTCCCAGATGCCTCCAGAACGATTACAAGACAGAGATGTTTGGAGAAGAAAGTAAATATTTTCAACAACTCATTAAATAAAAAGAACATGATAGAAAACGTATGATTGTAATATTAAATATTAAAAGCTGAAAGCAGTCTGAAAAGAAATGTCAGGTCTTTGCTGCCTTATGAGGAAAGGGCATGTTTTGCAACATGTTTGTAGGCTGCCAATGGATTGTACTGTATTTAGTCACAGCACTGCTCCATAGGAGCTGAACAGGTAACACACTGAAAACCACGCAGTAGAAACAAAGGTGAAATAGCTGTTCTCAAACAGGGAGAGCTGGCTAAACCAGTGGTTTCAAATGTTTTGAGATTTATTGCCAGTCATAAACGTATAAAACGCATTCTCAGATCTGCATTTCAGAGACCCATCATGCAAAAATTCTAGTAGCAGTAAGTTCTCACAAAGCAGGATGTGTAAAAGAAAATATCCGGAAACAGGGATCATTGGTTGTTATTAAGCATTTGGGACAGATCTTGAATGACATAAGTGTCTACAACTCCAGGAGCCAGGACACTTTGCAACATCTGAGGATCTGCCCTGTGGAGAAAGTGAGCTCTAGCTTGCCAGTTCACACCTCAGCCAAACACCATGTTTATGCTACCTCTGGGCCTTTCTGCCTTTTGGATCCAGGGGATGCAGTCAATCCTAGTCATATAAATCCTTCAGAGAGCGTAACAGTACCATCTCAGATCTCCAGATGTTTAGCAGAGACACAGCACACCAAAAGCTGCTTCTGATGCAGGTCAGATGGATTATCTTTTGACGGAGCAGATGCTGCTGAAGGTTTAACTTCCACAGCCAGCTGTTCTGTGGTTTTGCTTCTGGGGGAGAGCACTTGGAGCTGGGCACTTCTCTGAGCACAGTTCTTCATCTGAAGAGGGGTGGCTTGGGACCACTGCACCTCAAAACAGTCCAACACCAGTAAAACAGCTTAAATGGTTTGAGAAATTTGCCTCCAGGTACTTTGCTACTGCAGCAGCAAGGGCAGCACATGCACCCACACAGACGCATAAGGCCACGCACAGGCACACACCATCAACATAAAGCCCACAGTTTAAAAAAAAACCTTGAGGTTTTTTTGGGAATGTAGGCAGGTCTGACTTGTACCACCCACGCAGGAGAGAGAGGTACTTCAAGTGGGTGTGACTGTGAATCGAGAGGACACAAGCTTTTGTTCCTATTCATCATAAACCTCAGCAGGAACAGGTTGCCTGGAGGAAGAGGAATTAATAAAAAAAGAAAGAACATGTCATGCCAACACACACCTACCAGGTGCATGATAAAAGGCTCCTATCTGTATCTGTTTCTGGAAGAACCCCACAATAGCGGTATCTGCAGTAACTAGTGGGTGTGGGTGTGTACATACACCTTCCTACTCTGGTTGTAGCTGCAACTCTGGGAAAAGCATGAAAGCTCTGGGAATTCGCACACAGCGATTATTCCACTTCCTCTGCCTTCCAAGGAAATTAAAAAAATGTGAGGCTTTCCCTCTTTTTGTGCGTGGAAAGAGAAATGGATTTCACCCTGAAAGCAGTGGATCACAAAGGAGATGCTGAAAAGACACAACAGAAAAATAGAGACTATGAGAAGCCTTTTGAAAGACACAACCAGAAAGGCATTCTTGTGAGAGACATCTTAGAAACAGTTCAACAGAACCATAATGAAGAGATGTAAAACTCTCCCAGTGCAGCAAATAACTGAAAAAAAGAGTGTAATTACATATTTAAAACTGAAGAGGAGATCATGCGTCATTAACCGAGTTTAGCTGATGGGGATTTTCTGACCGACCATTGCACAGCTTTCCTGGGGCAAAGAGCCTCATGGACCTGTTCAAGTACTTACACAATTGAATCTGGAAACAGAAATGGATGGCAAAAAGTTGCTGGGGAGAGTGTCATGCTCCATGATGCAAACAAACCACTAACTGCTGAGGCACAGGAAGCACCTTCCAGTGCTGGTAAATGATGACACAGTAGCCCATCGGGGGAAGTTTTATTTCAGAAAATATTCCAATAGCTAATTTCCTTCACTGTTAATATCTTAACTTAACCACCTTAATTTTCCCCCCCTGTTTTTATGTCTTTGCTATATTGAGCATTAATTATAAGTAGTATCTCTTCATTCAGATCTTAAAGTATTAGTATCTAACCTTCTCTTGTATTTCTCTTCAGTAAGCTGACCAAAGCAAGCCATGTAGACAAGCATAAACCTGTAGGTTTTACACCATTTAAGTCTATTTTGTATAGTTCTTCTCAAAACATTATCTTGCTTCTCTGACCAGTTTCACTCAGGCTGATACCTCAGACTCAACAGGGTAACCTAAGGTGAGAAAATATTTCATTAATTAACACTTGTAAGGATAAGACTGCTCTGTTTCCTACAGCATTGCATTGACATCCCAAATTGTTACTGATCCACCACTGGCTCGGCATCCTCCTGATTATATTTTGAGCATGTGGAGAGGAGGAGGAGGATGGGAGTCTCCTCCACACAGACAGCATCTCCACTCTCCCTCTGATGACTGCTGTAGCATTCAGGTAAGTTCTTGTTTGTTCTGCTCTCCTACAGATAACAGTTGCTGGTAAAGTTTAAAACCGGTGTAATCAGCAGGAGCACTCAATACTGTATAAAACTGTATAAAAATATTATTCAGCTTTAGCAAGCTCTCCTGAGTCAAAGAAAACCATCTCAGATGTCAATTCTTAACTCAGGTGTTGTCACAGCAGTAAAAGCAGAACTGACTGTGACCCCCAAGCTGCTCTGCATGTTCTGCCAAGGAGGTCTAGCTCTAACTGTACCAGGGCAGAAGCTTTTCCTGGAGCAGCCACATTTTCCTGCATGCAGTTGTGAGAGACTATGCCATGTCCCACTCAACTTTCCCTTCTCCCTCCAGCTTCTCTGCCCAGACAAAGATGATCTAATGTATGTCTCTCTTTGTGCAGGCCCTGAGATGAACCCTATAGAAAGATCACTTGTGCAATCTAGCTGTGGTCTCTCTTTCAGCCCAGCAGCTGCTTCTTCCCAGGGCTCCAGTCTGGAGGAGGCCAAATGGCTTTCAGAGCATCTGCACACACAGTCCAGGCACAAGAGCACTGAACAGAGAACGTCACAAAGAAGAACTAATTGCTCTTGCCTACTTCCCTGAAGAAAAATAAAGCTGAGCAGGTGTGTATGCTTGAGCTATTGTGCTACAGGAACAACTGCTTCTGCTTTCCAGGCACCCCTTGGAGAAGGGGAACAAGCCCTGGCACGAGTACACAATCCAAAGTTGTCCTTCTGACATGGTCCCCAGGGACACCCTGACTCTGGCTCAGCATTACAGCCTTGCACCTGCAGCCCTTACACACAGACTTACTGCAATCCTACCCCAGTATGCAAAAGATTAATAATATCATTTACAAGGGCCAAAAGAACAATTTCCATAAATCTGAACCAGTTTTTCTCGTGTGAGATTTATATTTGAATTAAGAAGGAAACATTATAAATCTATCCCATGATAAAGCTTAAAACTTGGGATTTTAATATGCTGAATTCCCTATGCTCTGGGCTGTAAAAGTTGATATAGTGTTTTTTCCTAATGCTGCATTAGGCAAGTAACCAATTCATCCAATTACTGAACTGACAACACTGTTCCTGTGAACCGAAGAAAAATTCACTGACTTGGACAGGGATGTACAATATGGTATGTATTGGGGCAGTAAACACAAAAGAATAAATCCATTATGTTGGACTGCAGACCATTCTGGATTCAGATGGAAAACGGCAAAGCAAGAGTTGAAGTCAGGACACGAGAAAAGAAAGCTGAAGAGACTGGAATATCTGTAAAAAGAACTTGGATTTTGATGAGAACATGGAAAGAATTCAACATAAGTTCTTTGCTCTAAGCAGATTAGGAACAAATCATGACAATCACTGATGGTTACTTTATAACCTAACTTAAAACTTAAGACTTTCTTTATGTATTTTGTGTCAAGTTTTAATCCAATTTTTTGTCCTTCTGCCCTAATGCCAGGAAGCCACAAAAATAGAACTGTCAGCAGTCCCTCTATAGCTCTGATACCAAAGAAAACTGGAAACATCTGGATTCATTTTTCAACAGGAGAGCCAAAAAGAAGGTATTTTAGGCAAGAGCATCTGCCTGTGGAGTTCCTTAACATGGTTAAATGTGTCTAGTTTTGAAAAGATGGCCCTTGGAAACCAATTCAATACGACACTGTAAAGGAGCACTGAATGGCATCCAGGAAGACTCAGCCTCTGCCATGACCACAGAACCATACAGAAAACACATGGATACACATATAACATCCAGACAGCTAATGCAAACAGCTATTCCTGAATATTTGAGGGGGGGATGGGAAGAGAAGAAAACCCAAGCAGTTTTGCATGGAAAAGTAGGTTCATTTACCATTAAAACTGTTGAGCCACAAGAGCCAAGATGGAATATTTTTTTACGTATACATGCACACACACATTTACTGCTTTGTTTTAGGTGAAGCAGTTTTCTAATTGTTATTTTATGTATTTTTATTATTATTATGTTTCATGACAAAAAACTCCAACAACTGTCAATTATGGAGTTTCCACTGGATGAGGATTCCCTGTTCAGCAGTTCTCCTCCATACTGTCCCTGTATAACCAGTTACAGCACAGTGGTGAGAGGAAGGAAACATATAAGTTGCATAGATGAAAGGTAAAAAAACTGTGGCTGATATTAAGAAAGGAAACAGGTGACTGCAGTACATCTCATATATGAAAACAGATTAAATGAATGAATACAGAAAAGGAAATGGGAACTGATCTTAATTAATTCAAATCCAAAACAGATTGGGAGTATGGCTCTGCAGGGCATGTGTACTGAGCTCAGGAAGCTGCCTAAACACACATTGAAATAAAAGTCCAGAAGAATCCTGTCTTTATAAGGTACCACTATTTATTACTTTTTGCATTAAGTCCACCCAGACCAGGGACACAGAACCACTTTTACCAGCCCCACCAGTGTCTCTTGAAGAGCTGTGCTGTCTGGAGTGGATCAGGAAGATAAGTGGTAACCAGGCTCTGCATAAAAGAAGCATTTTTAAAGGAGTTTGTACAGACATGGGGAGGAACTAGCAGAAATCAGAACAGTCTCAATTTAATGGCAGTATCTAACATCCCAATCATTACTGGCCAAATGCTGCTACACCTGTGGGAGATGGTGGTGGGACTCTGCTCCCTCCTGAAAAGACACAGGTCATGAGAACAGAAGTTGGCAGCATGAACTCCCCATTCCCTTTCTTCCCTTAGGACAGATTTGCTTAACAACACAGTGAACAACAGCTACAGCATGAACGTAAGGCGTTTTTTTAATCCTATTGAGATTAAATCAACACTGTTCACAAGAGATTTTGGACCCATGACTTCACACATTGGTGAAACCAGATCTGTAAGTACACATACCACTGAACTGAATGAAAGTCAGGATAATTCTGGGAGATGGTCTGTGTTTAATCAAGACTTCATAGAAGAAAATTTTTAGCTACTCAAGTCACTGCTGAGCAGACAGAGAACCTGAACGGGAAAGTCACAGAGAGTTCCCAATCTAGAGGCCAACAATCCCCTTTTGCAAAAGTAAATCGTGGAGAAAAAAGCTCCAAAGAATCCAACCCGGAATTAAAAGTTTCAGAATTTTCCTCTACTGCAAAATGAAACTGGTCTTGAGAATGTTTTGTTGTCACCAAGAAGTGCTAAACAACACAATTTCTCTCAGAAACAGGAAACACAACTTATTTTTGTATCAGTTCACCACTAACCACAAGAGCACTGCTAGCTCAAGCAACTTTCAAACCTCATTCTGGCTAACCCTCCTCTCTCTGCATGGCAGGCACTTTCCTCACTGGAAGACATACACACACAGCAGACTGGATGCCTGAACTTTATAAAGAGTTAGCCCCCTATTTATCTCCCTCCTCCAGCCCCTGCCAAGCCCTGGTCAAGCACTGGGCTATTTCTGGCCACAATAATCACCTGAACCAGCTTCAACAAACAGGGTGGACAAAGCCATGTGCAGCCCCTCAGCCGAGAGGCATGAGAACTCCATGGGAGAGAGGGGTTGCATTTCTGCAGGCAGAAGGGACCCTCCTACAGCTCTGATGACAAAGCTTTCACACAAAATCCAAGCAACCTTCTAGTTCTCTATGCTTCAGATGTGCATTAATGTATCCCGAGCACACCGTGCTGATGAGGCTGTTCCACCAGTCTGGGGCCCAGCATGGTGCCCAGGGGAGCTGGGCAGGGAGCCAGGTACCCCCTTCCCAGGCTGCAGCAGCTCACAGCCAGGTTCCAGGCTCCAAAGTACAGGTATTAAATCAACAGAGTGCCTCATAAGTTTTGAGGTCACTGGGACATGGTGCTTTTTTGGACTTCAAAGCTGGTTTAACTGCCAAAGGAGCATCTCTAGAACTTGCCCTTCAGGACAGATCCAAAACTCATTGCAATGATTACAAGAACCCCCCCCAAACATCAAAGGCCTTCATTTGGGACCTAATTATCTGTTCTCTCCAGTTTAAGTGTGGCTATTAGATCACTGAAAAACAAAGATTCAAAACAAAATCACCAGGGTACAATTTACAGGAAAGATAAGCATCAGATTGCCGACATAATTTTTTTTGGCACTGAATTAGGGTGAACTTCAGCTGCAATGACAGGCAAATAAATACTCGTGCTAAGCTCAAGAGAAGCATCCTCACTAATTCTGCATAGTTTGATATATTAAGATTAGTAAGGGATATGATGCAACACAGATGAACTCAACCAAATCCAGGTTTTGAACCTCTTCCCACATGAGGCTCCTTGGTTTAGGTTGGAAGATTCATCCTGGCTGCAAAAAGCTATCAGCCTAATTTTTCTCAGCATAAGCAATCTTTCTGATTGAGCCTGAACAGCATTACTAACTGGAATGACAACATGGCTTAACTCAAACAGAGCCTGTCCTACTGAAAGTCAGAGTTTGCTTTGCCTTTCACTTTTAAGAGATGAGATCTTAAATTCTCTGCTGACAGAGATTGGGTGTTGTCCTACTTAGATTACAGTGAGAATATTTACCAGATTTAAGGTATCTAGGGAGATAGCAATTCAGAGTAAACAAAGCAATTCTTTCATAAAATTAAACAAGAGTCTGAAGAGGGAAGCAATAGGTCTGGATATGCTTCACGTAAAATTCACTAAACGAAGTAAATAATATCTCAATCAAGCAAACATGTTCAATAAATATTGTGCCAAAGTCAAAGGGTACTTCTGGTATAAGCCACAGCAGGTAGGATTCACAGGAAGACAGGAGGCTAGCCAAAGCCAAAGCCTGGCTTCCTAGTTAGCCTCTCCTTTCTAAGGCAGGTCCTCTGGCTCTGCCCACCACACACGGGGGCTGCATCTGCCTGTCCTGAACCTGCTTAAAGGGCTGGCTGCTACCAGAGGGGCAGTTCGGCTCTCCCTTGCCAACAGGCATTCCTGTGGGAGCCAGTAAACATGCAGCTGCACAGTAAGTTGGCCCAGCTCACTGATTAGATACAAAATTACATGACCAGAATAAACAACTTTTTTTTTTTCTTTTTAAAAAAAGCAGTTTTCCAACTCTCCCTGTGGTTGACTGCACAAGGTGGGGTCAGAATGCAGTGGGGAAAACAAAGGGCCAGAGCAGGACTGTCCTTTTCACAGCCAACCCACAACCCTGGGGAGTGCATTTAGAGTAACATAGAACTGAGAGTAAATCACCTAGGAGTAGGATGAACGGAGGCTGAGTGAAAAGCAAACCTGCTGATACTAAACAAGTGACAGAACAAGCAAGTTAGACAACTAAGCCAAATGATTAGGACAAAGAAAAAGAGACCAGTGCCTAAGCTTTTTTATAACACTGTGAATTAATAGCCTACACACACACACACGACTGACTGAACAATCCTGCCCACATTCATTCTTTCCATAGCATAGGAAGAAAGAGGAATTAATCACCTGGGGATCCATCATCTAAATTAAATGCAGGGAAGGGCTGTGGAATTCATGTGACATCTGTGGAGTCCAACATACCCTTCAGGCACAGCGCTTTTAGTAGGTGTCATTTTTATAAATATTTGCAGGAATCAAGGGACACTTTAGTAATAAATATATTTTTCTTGAAATTAAATATTGCTTAACCACATGTATTCTGCAAATATATATTTTAATATTTAACATACAGTTAGACAAAGGACTAGAAATCAAACTTCCCCACTCCTGGATTCATTCCCTAGCCACCGACTTGTAAGATCACAGCTCACCTAATGAATATTTCTGTACTGAAAGCCAGGCAAAAACAGTTTCATAAGTAAGGAGCCAGAGACCACCAACCCTGAACAGCACTCTCTTGAGAAATGAAAGAGGCAAATTCAGAACTTGACTCTTCACATCTGTCCAACAGCTATAGACAAAACCTAGAAAGAATAAGAAGGAGAGGAAAAAAGGCCTGGCAGTGTATTACCTTGTATGTTTTTTAAGTGGTCCTGATCATCTATATGTAATCTAAAGCCACTTGGGCTCTCCAAGAGCAGCTTCTCAAGGAACACCTTGCTTCTGCATGCCTGGACAGCTTGGTCACCTAACTAATCAACACTACAAAAACTAAAGGCACCTCAAGCATCAGACCTCAATATATTCAGCAAATATCACTGGGAAAAACCTGAGCCTGCCCAATCAGAGACCGAGGGTCAGGACTGCAAGGGTCTAGCTCTGAGACATGGGTGCTTACAGGATCATTTAAATGCCCAGGCACTTGACAGCTGTGGCCTAGCAGAAGTCCCTGGAGATCCTATTCTCTCCCTGCACAATTACAGTGGCACTGACTGGAAGTGTACATTGCAGGAACGGTCACAATATCGACCTTTCCATTCTTATCTAGAGAAATGCATCACATGAGACACTGGGCATGTTTCCACATCAAAGGAAAGTTACAAGACCAGCTTAATGTAAGATGATAATTTATTTCAGACTGTTGTTCAATAATGAGTGATCTTACAAACCCAGGAATCCAGCTTTCTGGTATGCATTCAAAAAGGACACTGTGAACAGGACAGTTTGAAACTGCTTACAATCACAACTGCTGCTTTAGCAGTGCTCTTGGATACAGCAGGTTATAACTTCAGTAAATATGTATTTTCTGATGCTAATTTCATTCCATACAAAAGGGATACTCTGTCCAACTATATTCACAGCTTCCTTCTGAGTTTTGGCTAAACCACATCTCTAATTACCTCGTGTGCTTACAGAAGGTGATCAGTTAGCTATTGCTGGCCTATGGCAATGCTTAACTGTTAATTCACAAAGAATATCTTAATTTTACAAGGACATTTTCAGACAGCAATACCAGTTTGAAACCGTCCTACGTGCAACTTAATCTCGGACCTAATTTACATGGAGATTTAACTCCAGAGCACTTCGAAACAGTTCCTATTTTTCTACCTGCTTTCATTTCTCACAGCTGATAGCAAGCACAGACCCCCGCGGCCCACGCAGCTCCTGCGGCCCCTGCCCGCCCCTTCTCCGCGGCCCCCGGGCGAGGGCTGCCCGAGCCGCCCGCTCCCGCTCCCGTTCCCATTCCCGCTGCCCCGGTACCTGCTGGGAGGGCTCCCGGCCGCCTCTCTGCCCGCTTGCGGCTGCCGCCGGCCTCCTCCTGCCCCAGTTCGGCGCTGCCCTGCCCCGGGGCTCTCCCCTGGCTGCTCTGCCTCCCTTCGCAGCGGGCACTGCCGGCCCCGCCGCCCGCCAGGTGCGCTCCCACAGCGCTTACTCACCGATCCCTATCGCGGAGGGGGAGTTTCCCCGCCGCCCTGGGACTCCCCCGCCTCGCCAGAGCTACTCAGTGGGGCGGACGTGCCTCCCAATGGCTGCGGGTGACTCTTCTTTGTCGCTTGCTGGACCGTGACACCTGCGAAGTCGGTGCCAGAGCTGCCCCTCGCTTTGCTGGGAGAACAACCAGGCGTCTGTTTCAGAGAGAAAAAGCGAATTTTTCATGTTTTACGATGTTTTTAAGAAATGGCATGTCTAGTTGGAATGTGGATCCCTGTCAAGTTAGGCTTTATATGGACACATGAGAAAGCCCCTGCCCCTGCCACAAGAGTGCATAGTCTGTAGGGTAATTTAGGTATCACACACAGTGGATTGGTTTAGAAATTTCAGCAGGAAATTCTGGTTTGGAAATTTTCTTGCAGGAAGGAAAAGTTCTGGGTCTGCATTAGTAGGAAATGGGGTGTATTTGCCGAAACAAATGCTGTTTACACTCTGAGAGCATGAACCTCTCCAGTCTGAAGTTTTGCACAGTCACTCTAATAGCTCTTGATTTGAGGTCTTTGGTGGATTCCCCATCCACCAAGACTGAAGTTTTTCTATTACAATATTTTTCATTTTAAATTTAATAGCACCACAGACCTGCTGCTAACTAAGAATTTCATGCCTGTCATCATGCAGTATAACACAGCTACTTCGAGCTCCAGACCCACTGCAAGGGGAGACCCTCTGCCAAAACCATAGACTCATAGTGTTTGAGCTAACAAAGCATCTTTGTTCATCTCTGCACAGAGCCAGTCCCAAGTGCTGGTATCATATAGCTGAGTAGCTCTGATTCCTGTTAAAGGAGCTCATGAGATTGTGTGTGATCACAATTTTAAAGAAATACCAGGAACCTGGTATGCTTTCAGAATTATCTGAGTCCTCCTGAGGTGCACTTTAGGCACCCATTTCAAGGCATCTCACTAAATTAATTTACATGGTTGAACAGCTTTATTTACACTGTTCATAGAAGTGTGTTGTTTAATTACTGATAAGGTCCCTGTATGCAGTTTGCTGCTATCAAGTTACGTCAGCATTTTCATTCTCAAGGGTTTTTCAGGCTCTCAGTGACTCCCAGTCCTGCCTGAGCAGCTCTCCAGATGCTGGAGTCGGCAGTGCAGTAGCAGCCAGCCTTTGGGACTGCAGGTTGCCTCTCTGATGAAGGAAAGGACACTAAAAAAAGTATTTTTGATAAGGCAGTTAAAGGAAAAAACCAGTTTGCAAAACCAGTTTCCTTCTTAATCAGGGCAAGGTCATACTCTGTAATTTGAGGGGGTCCCTTCTCACATCCTTGTGGCTCTTTTCATGATTTGGGACACATCTTTCAGCCTCCTTTCAGCTGCTTGAAAATTGGGAAGTTAATTTTAATAAGCACAAAATGCAGCTGTGCATGGTAAGGAGTGTGGACCACCTGATCTAGCATGGAGTGGGAGAGCATTACTGTGTTATGATTTTTTTACTTGGGATGGGAAACAAACCTCCCCCCTCCCTTAGAAGATTTTTGTTCCAAACAAATCTAGCCTGAGATCAGTAATGAAACCAATTTAGCTCTGTTTTTTGCTCCTCAGACCTTTATGTCAGCTGCAAATACGATTTTCCTTCCCTGCCAGCCTCCTGCAGCATCAGGAATGCCCTATGCTCTGCTCTAGCCTTGATAATCTTTCTGTAACTAAATCTTGCTTGAGAAACCTGGTGATGTTCCCATGCCTCACTGATGCCTGCTCTCAGCCCCTGTCTTCTCTGTGTCCATCCCAGGCTGCCAGTGCAACCACTCATCCTTACTGGTTCCTGGTGCTCTGCAGCTCCTCATGCTCCTCATGTGGCCTCCACCCAGGGCACCCTGGGTACTAAGACCAAGCTAATAAATGGGGCTGGTTTTGGCTGGCTCTGCCAAACCACAGTGCTCTCAGCTCCAGAGATTCAGGGCTGAGATACTTGAGCAGACCCATGCAGGGCCAATAGAGGAGAATTTATTAGTCTGGGCTACACTTCACCTCTCATATTCCCCAGCGAGGCCTGTCTCATCTGTTTTGAACCACTGCACAGCAGACTTTTTCACTTGTTGCTGAGGCTGTTTGTGCTATTGGATTACAACTTGCCAGTGTTTTTCTTGGTGAAAGAGGAGTAGCCAGAAGTAGCTACAAGCAGGAGTGCATTTTATCATTTCTGGGCCTCAAATCTTTAGGAACTAGACCCGACACAATAAAACCCCCATGTATAAATACTGACACAATGTTCTTGAGTAATTACTTACATCTGCAAGCACTTTCAAAGAGATTAAGACCCTTTTCCTTCACTTTGTGCAAGTATTCCAGTGAACAAATTTTTCAGGAGGCATGCTGATGGAGGCTGCAGCTTTGCATAAATCCAGCCTGAATTCTCCTTCTGCACACTTACTGAATTGTGCCAACTTCCATGTTAAAAATCAAGAGGTTCAGAGGTTGAATCAGTGTTTGCACAGAGGACACTGAAATCTTTCAAACACAAAAGTGGAAAGCATAATTGCATCGTAGTTCTTGCCTAGTTTACAAAGGCTTACATGAAATGAAGCAGTTGACGGTTGCAAACACCCAGCTCTTCTGAGAATCCTTCAGAGCAAGTAAGAATCTAACATTACTGCTTATGAAATATTTTAGTTTCAGAAATGAATATCGAGTGATGTATTTATGATGAGAGTTAAAGTCCAGTATATATTGCAATAGCTAAGTGATGAGGTCAGCTGTCAGGACCCAAAAGCCAGGGCATTATCAGGATAAGTCCAGCATATAGCCTACAATGTCTCATAGCTAAACTCTCTGTGTAGCCACTAAATTAAGTTTTCTGAGGCAGAGGCTTTGTGAGAGAAAAAACCCCGATTTTTCAACTTAGATTTCAGTGAAATAGCACAGTACTTTTCAGTTGAAGTCTCTAAGTGGTTAATACACCTTCATTACAAACAACTTCTGCAGCCAGAGGATTTTACTACTATTAAAGTTTTTGCAGAAGAAATCTTTATCCCTTGAGGTTTTTCTGGGAGAAACATGAAACTGTTTCCTCATCCTCCCTGTCCTACTCTCAGCTGGAGCCTGTTTTTTCCATTCCCATCATAACCTTTGGGCTTAGCTGACACCTTCCCTCCTCTGCCACAGATGCTGGGTGGGGTTCACACACTTCATTATAGAAAGCTGCTATAATTCAGTTTGTGACTGTTTATTTTCTCCTTTTATCAAATGTTTAACATCACGCTTTCTTGACATAATCTGTTGTAATTCTGTTCACCATCTGAGACTGCAGCCAGTTGCCTCTTCCCACAGAACTGCAGAAGGACAGCTTTATTGCACAATGTCCAGCACCATTTGAAAATGTTCTACAATGCCTAGAGGAGCAATAGTATGAGGATACTTTGCTGTTCAAATTAGATCTTCTCTTTATCTTATTCAGATTTGATGTACTGTGAATTTGAAAACAGATCTGCTGGCTTGTTAGGTCTTGCCATATGCTGTAAGTAGATTTTCTTTGTAAGACATACATCATTAATACATTCTGATAATAAATCCAAGGAGGGCTCATCCTTCATGCACCAGAACACTTTGGTCCTGTCTCTCCACAGCCAGCCCCACATCTGTTTGAGCTGCACAGTTGCTTCTAAGCTTCATAGTGGTTTTCAACCTCCTAAATGCCTGCCAGCCCCCAAACTGAAGACAAGGAGAGGCTCCAGGGTGGATAATCACTGAGGCACAAGGGTGCTGTTCTGGGCAGGACATCAGCTTCACCCTGGAGTGACGAACAGGGGGGACTGCGGGTGCATATTTATGCAGAAGCAAGTGGTTCCGTTTCATCCTCAGGAGGCATTTCTTGCTGCTGCTGGTGTCTAGGAATCCAAGATGATGAATCCAGTAAATTCCTAAGGAATTATAAACCTTTAGGTACAGTTGAGAAAAGGATGAAACAGAGCCAAGGCATGCTGTCCAGTGTTTTCCAATTGCATCCTTTTGTCACCTCGCTTCATTAAAAGCCAGATGCTCTTAATCCAGCACAGGTTTGGGAAGACATTGTCACATCTGCTGGAAAAAGATAAGGTTAAATGTTGTCAACATATTGACACCTTCAGATATTTTCTAGAGGCCTTATACCGGAAAGATTGTGAGTACATGGTGCTACCCCAGCTTTAAAATGAGCCTGCTACATTCAAAAGTCAGTTGGCATATCAAATATGTCATTTGGATCCAAACAATTCCAGTAGTTTCCTCTTTGTTTCAGTGCTGTAAGGCAATGTATTTAGTGTTTGTCTGGATCCATACAGTCTGCAGTTTGAAAATTGCATTTTCATGGTAAAGGATAAGAGAAAGATAGAACCTTATCTGTTGCTGATTTCAAGAAAGATTTGAAAGATGAGTTTTCTGAAGAGTTCCTGTCTACCTTTCAGTGCAATAGTTGGACTCAGTTCAATAACAGGGTTTCAAGTGGTTCCCAAACCTTTATTGTTAGGGGACAAAAACCCACAACAAAACAGGAAAGACCTGTTTCAGGAAAGGCTGTTGTATCACTGAAAAAGGGCCCATGGAGCACCTGACTCTGAAATACGCTTATTTATTATAAATAATTTCCATGGCGTCACATTAACAAACATAAAAGGTCACGAACTCCTGTATTTGAAGCAAATGTGTTTGACATCTGGGATCTGGCAGAAGTTCCTCCTGTGGGATAGATTGTTTGCGCAGAGCTTTATTGAAGAATAATATTAAGAATGAATTACGAAATATTAGTGTAACCCAGTAAGAAATTATTGTATTTTACAGGCCAGAGACACAATAGATCTTACAGAATTATTTCAGTTCATCTGATTCTAAAGCACATCAAGGAATGCTGTGACCAGTTAGCAGTGAAAATCTGTGGGGTTTAAGCACTGCAGTTAGAAATGGGCTAGAAGGAGAGGTCCAAGTGCAGGCAATAGCTTAAACATAGGTCTGTATTTTCACTACACCCCCACTCTATGAAGTGAGTGAGGAGGGAATTGGCAGGGAGCCTTGGTAGCTGGGGAAGCTGAGGGCTGAGTGGGAAGCCAGGCTACCCCTGTGCACTCCTAGCCAAGGAGCTGGGCCCCAGCCCTGGGCATCAGACACCTTTATGGGGCTAGGCTGGGGCTGGGCAGGACACCAGGGCTGTGGGGAGCTGGAGACTGATACTCCTACCATTCATCCTTCTTTCACCTCTCTTACCCATGCCAGTGAAAACCTCATAGGCACAGCCCTTTCCCTACCTGGGGGATTTTCCCTGGGCTGTTTGTGAAGCCCAGTCTCCCCAGGATATGGTCTCCCACCAGGCTGGGATGGTGCCACCTCCTGGGGTGCCTCTGGGGTGTCTCCTCAAACACCATTACAGTCCCACTTGCCTGTGACATTGCCCAGAAATGCCTCTTTCAGTGTGGAAGAGGGGATGAGAGGCAGCTACCATATGAGAGGCAAGCAAAGGGCAGAGCAGGCAGCCAACCCATGGACAGGACATGTCCAAACACCTGCCTGGCCCCTTTCCTCCCCTCTCTTTCTTGGGACCTCAGGGCCGGGTGCTACTGCCCTGCCCTGGGTTTTCACACCATCATCTCTCTGGAGTCTGCTCAGGGCCTTGGAGCTGGCCTGTCTCCCAAAAGCAGATGCCTGCCTGTGGATGAGCAGATGTTCCTCTCCCCGGGAAGCAGGGGCCAGCCAGGTGTCACCCATGCACAGAGCAAGGTCAGCGCACAAATTGTCCTTCCTGAAAGGGACCAAGTCAAGAAACAGGGCCAACTTTTAAAGCAAAAATAATTTATTGTTTCCAGCTGTAAAAATTTTTTTTCCTGCCTTCTATTTTCAGGTAAAGCAAACTTCATTTACCTTGCTGAAAGGGGGTGATGGCAAAAAGCCATTCCAAAAATCACTATACTTTAAAGTTGGCTGGACCCATGGAAGTGAAGGAGCTGGGAAGAATATCTGTAGAGGCCAGTGACTTCGCCCACAGAAGCTGGAATGCTGGGTTCAAAAGGAGAACACATACTGACGTTTAAGCTGGAGCTTTGAGCACATCCCTCAAGGAAAGGCAAGGTACTTAAAGCCATTTAAGAAATGACCTAACTAGAAACAGAGGTTACTAACCCACTCTAATTTTAACACTTTAACCCAGCTGCAGGTTGTTTTGCTGTTCCCAGGCAAACACACCAGTATACAGCACTCTTAAGATGCATGAAATAAAGGAAAGCCAACCTGCTGCCCACCCTCCCGGCCTTCACTGTGCAGACCTGCCAGCAGCAATGGCTGCTCCTCACCCTTTTACCCGGAATCACTGGGAGGTAAATGTGCTGTAGCCACAACCCTTGCCGACATCACTATGGATTTTAGGGCAGAAATAAAGATGCACTCTCACCCCAAAAAAGAAGGTTATGCATATTTAACTCATGTTTGGTTATACACAAAAATATTCAGACAGGAGAGAACATAAAGCCCTTCAGACACTGTTCTGCCCAACAGACTGAAGTGGGTTACATCTTGGTACAACTCAATCATACAACCAAGTGGATGGGTGCAGGTGTCACAAACCAGGAAGTTTAACAGCTGCAAACTGCAGGTTGTTTATTCTCAACAGTATTTTCTTGAGAGATTATTTTCAAGAAGCCTGAGTCAGCACTAATAATTGTAGGTACAAATATTTATTTGCAGGACACAGTATCTTTGCTATGTTATTTACCTGTACTCCCCAAGCCAAAACATTTATATATGTATGACTAAGGCTGGCCTTCCATGGTGAGCAAATACCCACCTGCCTCAAGTATTTTCAGTTGTCACTATTGCTTTACCTCTTAGTTCCATAAAACTAGATCATATGGTAGCAAGAATTCAAGGGTGAAGGGTTAATCATGTCACTGTGGCTCGGGAATTAACTTCTCATTAAACACACGTGCATTTGTATCCAAGTGACATAATGAAAAATGTGGTGGGAGATGGATGGTGCAGTCATTCAATCAGGCAAGGATTTATTAAATTAGTTCTTCAAGATCTTAGAAAACCTAACTGAACACCTCTCAGCCAAAGCTGTGGCTCTTTTCTCTCTTAAACTGATGTGGTGATCCCATGATTTTCATTAGCAAGCGGATAGAGAACGTGTTTCAGTACTGGATTTTAGGGGGCCTTGATGATGATTTTGGAATGGTATGGTGACTGAACTATGCAAGAGCCCAAGAAAGGAGAAATAAAACAGGCTAAAAAGAGAAAAGTTGGGAAGGCAGAAGTGCTGTTAAAGATCAGTAATCGGCTGCCATTCAGGACAGTCCTTACAAACAGTGGCACAGACTATAAACATTGTTGTGAAAGAGCTGAAGTCACATTTGTTGTCCTAATGAGTTACTGGTGTGAGAAAGTGTTCACCTGTATGAGACGGGAAACTGCTGTCTGGCTTCCTGGAACAAACACGTAGGGCTCATTTTTTCCATCCCTGATTTGGCTATGTGCAGGCTGACATCAAGGACAGTTTAACAACATTCAGCAGCACCCACAGGCCTAAGGAGGAACCAGTGCCACCAAAAACAGAGAGGGACAAGAAGTCAGGAGTTCTGGTACACAGAATACAGCCCATGGGACTTCTCAAGGAAATACGATTCATAGCTTACCCTTAAGGAAGTGCAGCAGGAGGTTAAATCCCTGCAGGGTATCAGTTTTACAGCCCAGCCAAACCCCATCTCTCCAGCAGCACAGTGTCCTTTACCAGCTGGCTGGGCAGCACTGACAGTGAGAAAGTACAACCTACTTCAGCTTTGTCCACTCTTGTGAGTCTGCTTTGGAGACACTATTGCCTTATCCATAGAGCTCTTGATGAAGGGAGAGTCCCTTGGCTGGGAAAATATTGTCAGAGCAGATTGGTCTTGCATTGTGAAAAGAGCAATAAAGGGGAAGGGGGTCACACTATTCAGTCCCATGTGCAACCCCACCTAAGACAAACATGGCAACATGTATAATAAACCTAAAAAGCAGACTGTAAGCAACTAGAGAAAGAAGGATAATGGGGCTCAGATTTGGAATCTCAGATTAGACTGCTTGAGCTGTATGCCAACAGCAAAGTCAGAGCAACTTTGTTTCCTAAAGTGTCCATTCTCTACCACATTGAGTGAAAAGCCCAGCCCTTCAGTACCTTCACTAACCAGACCACTCCTGAGGGGGCACGTCAGTCTGGACTGTAGAACCAGAACTCTTTAATGGGTCACAGACCTACTTTCTCGTTTTCTTTGAGCAGTTCTAGAGAGTTGTTTTCTTCTCCTGAAATTTTGCAGCTCAGCATTCCTGCACTTGGTCTCTCCTCTTTCAGTTTGCGTGTGTACCCATTTCAGTGTAATTTTTCTTGAGCATGTGATTCAGATTTAATGTGTTTGCAGTATAGTGAAGGGAAATGACACGTCCTTGTGATACTGTAAATGAGCAGCAGCAGTTTCTCTGAGTTCATATCAGCTTTCTGAGTGGCTTGTAAATCATCACAAGCCCAGTGAATGACGTATTACCTACCTCACTTCTGCAGCGAGTTATTTGAGTGATAGGAATGTGAGAGAGCAACTGTGCAACATAATTTCATTCACTTTCCACAAAGCAAAACAGAGCCAGTCTTGGCTGTCCTTGCAATTTGATGAAGTAAGAACATTCCACATGCAAAACACAAACCCAACCAACAAATACTTAAACCCCATTAAGCATGGGTCATTGAGTATGGTGTGGGTGGAAAAGCCTTTCTTTTACTAAAGTCACAAGATGTGCAGTGCAGGTGGGAGTGAGAACTAGACACTAGTTAATAATTTATATATGAGGAAACCAGCTAAATCTAAATTATCTTATATGGAGACAGGTTTATTCTGCCAAGTGTAAGTCAAATTCTGGCCATAGCCTCATGATCACCATACAAAGCCCTGCCTTTACTAGCTCCAAAGACCCAGGACAACTGGGAAAAGAGAGTGGCATCATGTCAGTGTGGGAGGAGAGCTCATCTCCTGGGATCCTCCAGGAACACCTCCAAGGCTGCAGCATGTAGCCTGTACACCCTCCCATACACCCTCCAAACATATGCTGGATAAAGCATGGCTGGTGCTTGGGGGAGACTGGGCAAGGGAGCCATCCTCACCATCAGAAGCCGTGAGCTGCTCCAACCTTAAATGCATTGCAGGGGAAAGAATTGCCTCAGTTCTGTCAAGCTCCTGGTACAGATAAAGTAGTATTACACACAAAATGTTAATTTGAGCCTTATCACACATAAACCCACCAGGAAATGAAGGTAAAATACACACACGTACCTCCAAGGATGGGCAACTGTACAACATAAAAACTGTGAAAGAAAATTAGCTTCTTTAGAATTAATTGTATTTTGCTTTGAAATTTTCTCTTCTACAGTCTGTATGTTACTAGCATTTATGACCAATAGATGTATCAGTATCGTTGATCCTCATTCAACTTGCTTTGCAAAGAGGTTACATAATTCTGGCATGAATACTTGCAATGATCCTATATGAACACCACTAAACCTGGCAATGATAAAAATAAGCTAGAATTCAATTATAAATTTTGTTAGCAACATATTTATTTTTTAAAAAGCTTTAAAATAGTCCCTACTGTCATATTCAATGTATAGTGTTCACAAGCTGTAGAACAGTGCAAGAATTAAAAGCTCATTTTCGGCTACAAATGAGGCAATGGTTATAGGTTAAAAGGGCAGATGAGGGACATTGAAACCATCCATTTTAAATTACAGTAAAAACACTACTCTTAAAAAAAAATAGGATTACAAAATATAACATATTTATTAATCCAGACAGCCTGCAAGTAAGAGTTAGGGAAATGACTGTTTAAGCAGAAACAGAAGTTCTGTGGAGCATCCATTGAGCTGGGCAGTGAGTTCTCCTCCTTGCACCTGTACTGGCTGCAGGATAAACTGTTGGTATAACAACAGTTTTACCTGTGATACTGTTTGTTCTATACCTAAAATTGTATTTATAGGTTTCTGGGTCTAGTGCATCTCATTAGGTAACAGACTGACCAGGGCAACATTTTTTTGAAAATGATGCTGCATTCAAACACATGAATGCCCACCTATTTTTAGTGAAGTGATTGTTAGCATTTTCTAAGCAAAGCTGAACTGCTTCATACAGCAAGAGAGATTTGTCTCAGAGATCCTGCACATGAGAGCATTCCTTAGTATTTTACATTATCTTGGTGTGTCCTCCCCTTGCCCCTGGCCGTGCCTGCCTCTTTCTTGGCTGGACCATCAAACAGCCATTGTGTCTGTATCATAAAAAGGATCAACCCTTGATCTTGCCTTGGGAGACAGGGATGCTGGAGGTCAAGGAGTGAATTCTCCCTTTTCCAGATGTTGCGTGGGATGTCTTAATTTCAGAGCTATTTATAGGTTATGTAGACACTTATCTTTCTAAGAAGATAATCTCCTTTTTAACATTTTGTGTTTCTGGTTGATTATTTTTGCCCATGGCAATGACATCATAACCAAAGCACTGAAGGTTAAATAATCAGCAAGCTCCTTTTTATTACCTTTCTGGTTCAATTGTAGTTTTATTGCTTTATAATTCTCTTTTTTTTCATCTGTGGGTATGAATTTATACTGTTGTGAGCTGGATGCTGTCATGCCATTGTCAACTCATGCCAAATCAGACTGGGTAATTCTAAGTGATCACAACCCTGGGGAATGACAGAGGGATACACTAAAGCTTGCTGCAGGTAGAATGTGTGCGGTAGGCAACAGCTTGGTCCTTTTAATTTTGGTCATTTTAAGTGTTCCATGGATGTATAAACACAGTGAGAAATGTCTCTATGGGCTTTGTGCCTTCCTCACTGATCTGGGGTGCAGACTTGGGCTAGATTCAAGTTTTCTTGGGGAAACTGATTTGAATAACAAATCTATATAATCTTGGTGGGCCTTCTGCTTCTTTGCATTTCACATAATCTACAAAATTAGTTTACTGACCAAAATGTTTCTTAAAAACAGGAATTTCTCATGAATACTAGAGAACTCTGGTCCTGGATTTTCAAATTGTGTTTTCATTGTATGTAGGCAGCCAAGAAACACCATGTTTTGAGAATTTTTGGCAAACCTAACCTTTGTAGCTATGATTTCACATGTTGGTTGCAGAACATTTGCAGCAAGTTGCTGATGAATAATCTCCAGACTAAGGTCTCAGTCTTGACAAACACATGAATGTGCATTACTCCGAATACTGCAGAATCCCAAGGAAGTCGACATAATCCTCGATAGGTTACAGAGAGGAACAATTTCTATGAACTGATGCATGAGCTGTGACTATGTGTGACTATGTGGCTTGGGTGTAGCTTCATGCTTTAACAAAAAACCCAAAGTCAAGTGCCTGGCCTGCCTTTGAAGAACAGGAGTGAGAAATCATTCATGGAAACACGTCAATGAATGTCTTGAAATACCAAAGGAAATGTTGAAGTGTAAAAGGTTATCTCAGGAAATCTTGAAGTACCCCAAGATAGTGCCCAAAGAGAAAGAGATACTGCAATCATGCTACTGTTTATTTACTGGAAACAATCTTTCAGCTCTACTGTAAAAATAATATGTATCTGCTTACATTTATACCACTGACACTGAGATTTGAGACTTAAAATAAAGCTGGCCTAAATCCAGACCTGATGTGAGGTGTTTAGCGATCACTGACTTCAGAATAGTGACAACCACATTGAACTCTTTCTGACTGGGGCCAAATGATGTTTTTGGAAATTGGAAAAACCTCATCCAAGTCATGTAAAGCCTAAGGATGTATTACATAAGCATGTGCTTATCAGACTTCTTAAAAAGCCTTGAGACTATCAGGCCAACATGATACAGATGCAATTTTGGGATAAAAGTGATTAATCAGGACCTGAAAGAACATCTCTTACTTTCAAAACTGAGGAGTTGTGGGTTTTTTAAAATTCTATTTATGAAGCCAGGCTCTGCCAGCAGGCTGGGCAATCCCTTCAGCCATTCACAAAACTTTGCTGTAAGGGTGCCTACCAACATGGCGGTTCTTGGTTGCTGAAGTGTTTCCTAAAGATCCCTTTGTTACTCAGATACATTCCTCAATTCCTACATTGAGGTTACTGCAACGTTATTTAAATGCTGGTGTAAAAGTGTATCTGCCTTGTACCCAAACTCTCCCTCATGTGGCTTCACCAGTATTAGCTGAGTTACACAGGAGAATCAGTCTGGCCAATGCAAACCACTAGAGGGAACTCAGAAGACTGAGCTAAGAGTGGGAATAGGTGAGATTTCCACATCCAATGTGCTCACTTACAAACATCAGTTGCAACCTGCACTGAAACAGGTGAGGAAAAAGACCGGGGAAGTACCATAGACAACCCCACACAAATACCTCTGGACCATTACACTCCATATGGCACTGACCTTTCGGCACATGTCACCTTTCTGGAGCTTTCTGCGGAATCTCCAAAAGTCTGGTTATGACCATCAGCCTCAGCCTTCATGCATGGCACCTGCTTTGGGGTTGAGCTATTCAAAATTGGTTCAAAGACTTAAAGCAACAAAATGTGTGAATCACTTGTCTGCACTTGTGTCAGATAAGGAAACAGAATTTTGTGCCATATTGTCTTACACCTGTTTGACTTCCAAATGCAGAGTGACACTACCACTTCTGCAGCTTCTGTAAATTTTCCTGGTATACAGATACATGTGCAGTGCTTTACACAACACACATTGCAGAGTCTAAGGACACTTGTTATCTTTGCACTGTAGAGCATCAGTCATGCAAATTAACACCAGCTGAGGGGTTTGTCCATCCAGGATAGAGATTTATTTTAACAACAATGCCTGTCAGGCTTGAATAACATTAAGGCATACTTTTACTCCTTCTCTCTTTTTTTTTTTTTTTTTTTTTTTTTTTTTTTTTTTTATTATTTTCTCTAAATTTTTTTTTTTTTTTAACATTGTGCTACAACATTTCCATTGTGTTTTAATGCAGCTACATGCTACGGAAGATATTCAGTAGCATATTCTGTGAATAAGCCAGACTGGAGAATTTGCGTGACCACAAACTGTACTGATTATATTGCTCTGCTTGCTCTAGACAGAGAAACATTAATGTGCAAATTTTGCTGATGCTGATACCATGTTAATTAGACAAAAAAAGTTGCCTCTTCTAAAAGCAAAGTCAAAAAAAGGTAAATATGAGCACAGGCCCCCAACTGAAAAGGAGAGAGTATGTGTTCACACTCTGTGTGAATGGCCCTGGACACTACACTCAGTGGTGGTAGATGACCACCTTAAAGAAGCTTAGGTATTTTCAACAAAGGTATTGTAGTCAGAGAATCACCAGTTGAAAAGCGATTCTGTGGGATCCATCAAACCCTTAGATGAAATAACATTTTGTTGTCTGTGTCAAAAAAGTCAATCCCCTAAAAATATCTCAAAGCTAAATAAGCCAGATGATAGGACCCGTTCAGCTCTATAATACTGGATCATTCATCTCTTGCCATTTTTCTCCCTCTGGCACCTAGGCCAACTAGCATGAATCACTTAGTTGATTTGTAAGAATAGCTTCTCCTTCCAAATCATGGTGATCTATAGCAAAGATTACTGCCATTACTGCTTTCTTTTACCTTTATTCCCATTATGGCACTGACATTAGGTGCTGTACAAACATACAGTGAGGGGCAGTCTTCCTCCTGAGGACCTACATTTAAATAGACATGACAGCTGACAGGCAGGAGAGGCAAAGAGCTGTCCCTTCCCTGCTTGGCCAGAGAGAGCAGAGCCAGAAGGAAGCCACATATACCCAGACCAGGGTCTGTGACCTCATCTGTGCAGCCAGAATAGTCTATTAACCATACGGTAAAACTCCTTGTACTAGAAGACCCTCTGTAGTGGGTTAGAATAAAGATTCATTTTCTGAGCAGACCTGGAATTCTGACTGCTTTTAGGGAGTCCTGGCCTCAAAGGAGAACATGAATATATGCAGCAGTTGCAAGTTTGCATTTTTAACTTTCATGCTGTAAAAACTGGGCATGAGTAGTCCTTGATTTTATTTGGTGAGAATTGCTGTAATATAGCCTGTGATGGTCTATTGGAAACAGGCCCCTGACTAGGAAATGGAGAGTTTAGATGTTATAAACTGCTAGTAATTTATTATTTTGAGATTGGCATATATTTTGGCAAAGTTTAAGTTGGCTGGAGTGATAGTGAGTGATGAAAGATGTTATGGCAGTGGAGAAGTGGCTGAATTCCTTTGTTTCCAGAACTTTCACTTTTTTTCTTAAGGCGCAGACTGTTTATATAGAAAGTGTAATATTGTTTCATGGGTATTTGCTGGACCCTCCTAAAACCAAGCATTCAAGCTTTACTCTTTTAACCAAGTGTTTTGTTATGGAATTCCTCTGGGTTTTGATGTTTCTAAATTAGGGTTAAACCAGGTTGGTATGTGGGGGCCACGGGAGAACAGCCCAGAAGTGAGAAACTGTCTGATGTCTAACAGGGTGTGCTTCCTCTCCAGGAGGTGATGTGATGATAGGAAGAAAAGGCCTTCTCAACTGGACATGAAGAAGCCATAACATAGGGGCAAAAAGGGGAGCAAAATGGGGCTTTTAAGCATTGGGAAAACTTAAGAGTTTGACATCTTCAATGCAAGATCCCGTCTGCCCCTTATCTGCTCTCTGGTCCACCAGGGCCTGCATGTTTCCCATGTTTTACTTCCATCATTTGGGACACATGAGCACTTTTAGACCAATGGTTATAAACTAGCATTCCTCCTTCCTGATCATCTCTATTTTTCCTGCCAAGACTGTGGTATTTGATGAGACATGATACACTCAGGAAACAAATTCTTGTTTCTTCTACTTCTCTGCCTGTTTCCTTTGCATTCATCTCCTCCAAGTCAGCCTATCACAAAACTCATTGGCTTCCTGCCCTCAGTTTGGCCCACTAAACCCTGGAGTCAGACTCCAGCTTTTTTGTTTTTACAATAAAGGACAGCCTTGTACAGAGCTCTGAGCTGCAGCATCCTGGGATGTTGTAGCAGCACAGAGAAAACCTTTAAATCATTAAGAAACAGAAGCTGCTCAACTCAGCATTTCATTGCTGAAAACATCAAGGCTTCCTTCAAGCTGAATACAAGGAAAAAGAGCAGACTCTCTACTACAGCTAGGGAAAAACAACTCCAGACTAACTCACAAAGCTTTCTAGGAACAAAAGTCAATTTTCTGATTGTGTCATGCAGTCTGTGTTGTGATAACTTTCCAAGTCCATATTCTCCCATTTAATACTCCACTTTAATGAAGACCTAACATAAAGCTGCTACTCTGCTCCTTCCTGCTTGCATTATAATCTTCATAAACTCCTTCTCCCAAGCAGCACTGAGCACTTCCAGTCCTCAAAAAGACAAAGCAAATGTTATCTTTCTGGCCTTAGCAATGCTGGAGAGCAAATAAGCCAGTAAGAAAAAATAAAGCAAAAGCTTTAGACAAATTTAAGAACAAGGCATAGGGACCCTCAGCCTGACTAAAAGAAAAGACCAAAGTGCCAATGGCTTCAACAAGCATTATAGCTTCAAACTATACAATTTTTAATTTTTTTTTTCAAACTACTAAACATATAGAGAGATTTGGCTTAGCACTGAGAGGCCTCAGCTGGAATACTTTTAACAGTTTTGGGCACTGTGCTTCAAGAACCAACTGGAGAGAATCCAAATGAGAGCAACAAGAATGATCAAAGGTCCAGAAAATGTGATGTATGAAGAAAGACCAAAAGAATTGGGTTTGTTTAGACTAGAGAAGAACAATCTGAGGGGAGACATGACAACAGTCTTCAGACACGTTAAAGGCTGCTGCAAAGGGGAAGATAAACTGTTCTCTATTTCTACCGGAAGTAGACTAAACCCCAACAGATTATTGGAGATTCAGATTGGGCTTTAGGAGAAACTTTATGTTGGTTACAGCAGTTATACCTGAGAAAACAATGCCTATGCAAACTGTGGAATCCCATTGTTTGAGATTGGGGTATTGCTGCTTTGTTGTAGAAGCATGAATGATAAAGGTCCTAATCCTTTTCAGCTTGTTTTCCCCAATGTTAGGAATGTAGGAAAGACACTGCAGGTGAAAAGAAGAGTTCATTTTTTCTGAAGGAATTTGGACAGGTCTGACCTGAGTAGTCTTTGAACAGGAGATTAGTTGCAGCCATAACTACAGAGATAGTATTACTACCTTGTAGCCATTAGAAACTGTTTGTAACTATCGCACTTAGGGAAAAATGAAAGTCTGATTCTTATCTGCTCCAAAGTCCCTACTTATTCTGGAAATTATTCTGGCAGTAGAAGCCTGTGTCAAAGATCTTGAGTGCAAATAAGCATACAGTTCTAAATGTTGTGAAACACACCATCCAGTGATAGATTTCTCTGAACTCTGTTATATAGAAAGATTTAATAGAGGAAGGAACCCAAACATGTGACATTTTGTAAGAAAGTAAAAGATTACATAGTACAACATGTATTTTGGAATGAATTTACAATGAATTTTAACTATAAAATAGAATTAAAGAAAAAACAGGTGAAACTAAGACAAATGCAGGGTGAATTGAGACAAAGTGCCTGACTGGTAATTCCAGAGATAATTGAGAATGCAAGTTAGGACTTCGGAGATCCCTTGTTTTGATAGGTGGGGATTTTGTTTCTGTTTCTGCTTGTTTGTCTGCTTTCCATTTATAATGAAAAAAAAAGAAAAAAAATGCAAGTTTGCAAAAGCCAGCTTTTTCCTCAGTTTCTTTGGTGCTTTCTGCTAAGCAGCCTTGGAGCTACAAAGGTTCACAGTCTTTCACATAGACTTATGCCCTAGAAGTGTTTACAGCAAAAAGAAGAGTCCTTAAAATACATGACCACATAAAGAATCACATGGGATCTGCTGACAATACATCTTCAGACGTCTGCATCCTGGTAGGGACTGTGCATGAAGAGGCCTCCCTGCTCAGACAGGCATAGGTCACTGGGTCTGTAGAAATAGTGATTTGGTTTGGAGCTGCTATATGTACTGGCTTTTGAGAGAGTTCTGCAGAGGAGGAACTGTCTCTTTTGGTTTAATGTTTCCAGGGCACAGACTCAAGGTTTAGAAGGAGTACTGTGATACGAATATCCTCAGCCGGATGACAGAGCTTCCTCTGAAGTTGATGACGGTGTTAACAGTGATCATTTCCAAGTCCAACTCAACAGTACGGGGCCCCTTCACAGGGCGGGTCATCACCAGAGTAGCACTGATCGGTCCCGTTTGCTGTGCACAAAACAAGAGAAAGCAGGTGAGATTGCCAAAACCAGCTCTTGAAAATTACTCTCTCGCTATGGTCTTCAAGCAGCCAAAATAGGTGTTTTCTGTTGCATTGTTTGAAACCACTGCAACTGATAGGACAGAGCTTCATTTCAGCATTTGGCTTTTTTCAGGGTTTTTATGAACTATCACTTTCTACACTTTGTAAAGCCTTTGGGAGCCCTGCACATAAAAGGAGCCATTGAACATAGAAACTATTGCCCAAATGGAAAAAGATGAAAACATGGGTTTAGGGTATAAACAAGTAGTTTCACTTTTTTGTTTATTTGGTTTTTTTGTGAGATACTCTTTAGTTTGATGTAAAGGACAGTGTTACTGTGAAGCAGCAAACACTGAGAGGGGGTTATGTTAACAGAGCTTGGAGAATAGACATTCCCATGTGAACAGGGTCCAGGCTTGTGGTACATTGTGTATGTTAATGGCACAAACCTCACCCTCCACAGAAAGCTTTGAACATGCGATGGCACTTTAGAAAACCAGTTCTTTATTAAATGGAAGCAGACCTTTGCAATGTTTGGCCAGAAAAGTGGATTACATGCATTTAAAAATCAGAGATGCTGACATTAAAATCAGAAATTTATGTAGACAAAATGGGTCCTATTTTACCTTGATACTAGGTGCTTGTATTACCATTGATCAGGGCAGGCTGACATAGCCATCAGGAGGTGCTGGGTGGGCTGCCTCATGCTGGGCCTGGTCCTGATGCCTCAGCGTTCCTCCCGTCCAGCTCTGCTTGCCCACCACCCAGGGAATGGCTGTGTGGTAAATTAACAGAACCAGCAAGCTTGGGCAATGGTGATGGGCTCTGGGGCCTCAGTGCCTGGTGGACTGGCCCAGATGAGGGGAAAATGTGAGTGGAACCCGTAATGCCTTTGCAACAGGAAAGCTCTTGTGAGATGTAAGAAATTGTAACAGGACCACTTGTCAATTAGTGGTTTTGAAGCCTTTTTCTTTTCTTACAGTGGAATCTGAGGCTCTTGTGAGAAATGTGTCCTGGAATCTATCCCACTACTGTCCATGAGGTACAGTAACTGTCAGTAGCCACTAAACATGACTTTATGTGAATGTCAGAGCCAGGTTTTGCCTACATCCAAAAATCAACCTCCTCAGTGT
The DNA here is from genome assembly GCA_013397135.1 of Pachyramphus minor. Classification (NCBI taxonomy): domain Eukaryota; kingdom Metazoa; phylum Chordata; class Aves; order Passeriformes; family Tyrannidae; genus Pachyramphus; species Pachyramphus minor. The sequence continues at coordinate 162,929 of VYXB01000739.1, read as the reverse complement.
CACCACCCCTCATGGAGGGGCCCCATTCTGTGCAGACACCCCCATCACCCCTGCATGTCAGCGGCACGGTAAGGATGACTGGGGAACAGAGAGGTCTTCTGAGGAAAACTCAGATTAAAAAAACCCACCTAGTTATATTTTCTCTAACAGTGTCCATATAAAGTGTGTATTCTCAGTGAAACAAATGGATAACAAATGAAAGCAAGGAATCCAGAATGTCAATTCCAAGGATAAAGGGGTGGGGTTTTTGCTTACTTTTTTGTTTTTCACAATTTTCAATTTCCAATGAATAAAACAGACAAGAAGCATTGAATCTTTTGGTGACGATTACGGATTGTCTGTCAAATAAAAAACAGTTTGGCACAAGAGTTTCTCTTGAGCATGGGAGACCTGAGCTATTCTTAGACATGGGTACAGCCCTGGGCCTTCCTAAACCTACTGTCTCATAGGAGAAGTGTGTTTGCTTTGGGTAGGTTACTTTCCTGAGAGATCCAGCAGTTCCTGTGGATCAGCACACTAGTCTTCACATCTGTGTGTAAAAATGCCTCATACTGAAGGTTTAAATGATATTCATTAAAAGCTGTTCTGCTATCAGAAGAGAAGATATTCCATGTTTTCCCTCAGTGAGCGCTAGACTTACCCGCATGTAGAATTCTCTGCCCTCATTCCCTGATTTGATTTGGAAGATGTAATAGGCTCCAGGATAGCGAGTTGTTGCTTGCATCTGAAAAATGTCCGAAGGCACGGACCTCCCAGACACCATGTCCATCACTCTGTACAGGATGGTGAACGGCTGATCTCTGCAACCAGGGTTTTCAGCTGGACACATGCAGCGGCTAATTGTCAGAGATAGAATTGTCATTACAACTGTCTGTAATATTTGATTCTTTATATGCAAATACAGATGCATAAATAAATAAAGAATGTTGTTGACCAGCTAAAAGAATCAATGAAACGTGTAATAAGCTTTCTCACTTTTAATATTCTCTGTGTTGCTATTCTGGCCTACTTATATCACTGCTTCCTTTTTCTTGTCTTCTAGGCCAAAATACCTTGGCATTCTTTGTCTCCTTAGACCACTCAAAAATCTGTACTTTCTATGGAGCAGCTCTGCAGGTGTAGAATACTCAGTACATGTTTGTTTTGATAGTAATTTAAACTGAACTGTCCCCAAAATAATGTTAATTAATGGATCATTTCACTGATAATCTACATAAATATAGTGCTCTTTGTTTAAAAGTATTTTATATACTACATGAAAACATACAGTGAGACATCTTGGAACACACCAAAGCTATAACATCAAATGTAGAGCTTTAAGGAAGAAGAGGATAACAAGCCAAGCATACGACACTTCCACCAACATCCTCCAATTGTTTGTGACTTGGGAAATTCTTGAAACAAAGATGTCTTCTTTGTATTCATCAGCTCTTAATACATTTCTTATCTATCAGCTTTTCCAGCTTTCCCTTACACCCACATGAATGTTTAGCATCCACAGCCCCCTGCACGGAGGAGCTCCACAGTCCCCTTCATCTCTCTCTGCATGGCCCCTTTTCTGACTTTATCTTATGCTCCCATCTTTTCTATTTAAAAACAATGCAGCCAATCGCTGCTCCTCCTCTTCATACAATTCAGGACTTCAGATTTGATCCTCTTCAAGCTGAAGTGTCCTAATTTGGTCGTTTCTCAAAAGGAAGCTATTCCATACTTTTGATCATCCTCATTGCTCCTTATGAACCTTTGTCCAGTTATATTTCTTTTGAGAGGAGGGGAAGGAACTGCACAGTCTTAAAGATGTGGTACACAATGGCATATGCCCCAAGGATATTCTCTACCTACCAACACCTCAAATTCAGGTTGCTTTTTTGACCTCTAGTGAATACGACACATCATGGAACTAGAAAAACCCTCAAATCTCAGTTTGGATGGATTATGATCAGATCAGTGCTCTTTATTGACTCTGTGAATTTAGGATTGTCTTTTTATTTTACATTCATCTACACTGAATTTCATCTGCCATTTTTATTGCAGTCATCGAGGCTTAGTCTGGATTTTTTTTCTACTCACTCTTTTATCTACTGTCTTCAGATACTGTTGCTGACATTGACCATCTCATGGTTTATTCTTTTTCCCAGGTCCAGCTTAGACCTCTGAAGCAGAACTTCAGTGTGCAATTTGACAATTTAATACTGTCCTCTATTTATTTTTAATCTTTCAGTCTCTTATTCTTCTGTTCCAAGGACTATTCTCTGTTACTTATGGCTGCTTAATTTCCATAATAACTATGTGAGGGTATTTTCAGAAACCTTTGGAAACCCAAAGAGGCTGCATCAGTCCATGTGCCCTGGCCACACACTGCTGATTTCTTCTGGGAACTTTAATAAAGTTGTGAGGCAGGATGTCCCTTTATAAAAGCCATGTTGGGGAATTTACTGGACAAGGGTCTTTTTGACTGTTTTTCCTATAAACTTCCACCACTGAGACCAATTTCAGACAGTTCATCTGGCATGGCCCCCATCCAGAGGCTTCTAGCATCTCAAACACCCAGTTCCACAGAAAATACAGATGCAAGGAATTCACTTTGCTTTTATCCTGACCACTTCTAGACATATGCCACAAATTAAATGCAGTCTATTTAGCCATGAGCCAAAGCCACCAAACACAAAGCTCATAGATCAAGAGTTCTGCAAGCTGCTCTGAGAGGACTCTATAGTTGGGCTCTAGGGAATTTAGATAGAGAGGCTTCAGATATTTCAAAATCCAGTCTAAGACTCTACCACCTCTGACAGTAGGTAAACTTGGAACTGGATGAACACTATGTGTCCCCTCTTCAGCTGCCCTAGTTCAGAAAGCAATGTAAATAAATGAATAAATTATAATGGAAAGAAGCTAATTCTTCCTTTCTTTCCTTTCAATGAAATACATTAGACTATCAAGCAATCCCAGGTAACTGGGTTTAGTGCAAACACTATGGATGAAATAAAAAGGACTGCAATATAGAGAGTTCAATCTGGAACTGAAATATTTTGAACCCCAGGCAAATACATACAAAAATGTAGAAGAAACAGGCCATTTTTAGAAATGTGGAATTTATTTTTTACTTGCTCAAATAATTCCCAGTTGAGACAGTAACAATGCTAACAGCCTCATCCAGACATATCCAATTTCTAGACAAGGGAGATCAGTCTGTGAACTATTTGAAACTTTTAACCTTTAGCAATAGGAAACTACTTGTATCCTGCTATAACGATCATCTACTGTTTTAAAGTACTTCCCAGGCATAAGCTAATTACCATTTACAGGAAATACTCATACTAATAAACAGGTTGCATTTGAGCATATGTGAAGTTGGTTAGTAATGTAAGTAAATGTCTCTTATTACATGACAAACCTTGCTGTTTTCTCCACTAACTGATAACTTTATTTCCAGTCTAACTTCCCACACATCTCAGCATGATATCATATCATATCATATCCCACCTGGTGATTTGGTAAGGAATTGCAATTTATTATTTTTATGAAGCTTACCAGTGGTGAATGCAGAACACCATGTATGTACAGCTCTCTAGACAGACTTCATGGCTGTGTCGTAATATTATATCTCATTTGGTTTATTCTAGATATGATTCTCACAGATAGAAGTTGCTTTTGTGGCTGTGGGTATGTTACTCACTTCTCATTAATCTGGAGATAAGGCTCCTCGCATCGTACTGGGTCTAAACATTTATATTCTCCTGGGATATTGAAACACGTTTGCTGCGCAGTGCAGGTGAAGTTTCTGTTTTCACATTCATTGATATCTAAAACACAAGGAGCAAGAGAAAGGCTAAAGCAGGGAAATACGTACAAGACACCACCCTGACAAACCTGTTTTCATCTTAAGGAATTGCCCCAAAATTAATAAAACCCTTGCATCATGAGAAGTGGCCTTTTTGTAATTGTCTCCTCTTTAAAGATCAGTTTTTACTTCATTCATTTCTGCTTATTGGAGTGTTCCCATATGCTAAGTTCTGCGAAAAAAATGGAAAGGAGTTGGCTGCTCAAGCTTTCTGACCTTAGAGAATGGCAAAAATAGAGACATGCATCAGAGGAGAGAGCATTTGAGGTCTTTCCCATGTAGCTGTTTCCTAGTCAATAAAGTCTTACTTAAAACAATACACCAGTTCACCTCAGTGGGACTATTCACGTGATGACATTCTTACCAGAATTACATAATTGGCCCTTACGAGTGTTTCACTGTGCAATGCCAAGACCAAGCATCTCAGTTCTTGAAAATCTCTTTCTAGACATAGGATCTATTTTCTGGTCCCCTCAGGTTTTAAACAGTGCAGGAATGTTCTTACCTTGGCAGCTTCTACTATCGTCAAGCAAGTTATAGCCCGAAGGACAAATACAGTAGTAAGAACCAGGTCCGTTCACACACTCGTGCTGGCAGAGGAACTCTGAGAAGCTGCATTCATCCATGTCTGCAGTGGTAAAACAAAATTTAGTGTCTTTGGCTTTACTGTCAAAAGGGAGTCCCACAGGCAGGTGGCCATCCAGGCTACCTGCCCATCACCTCAGCTGGAGGCTGGCACCCTCCAGCTCCCTAGAGCTCTGCAGTAACCTGGCAAAATGCTGTACAACAGGTTCTTGCTTAAACAGTTTTTTCCTAGGAAAACCAAAGCTTCTCCTGAACACAATGCATGGCTATTATTTATTTATTTTTCTTTTCTAATACCTGTCACCAGTTGGCTATGTTTTCAGTTCTGTTTTACGTCAGAGATAGACATACTCCAACAACAAAGCTGCAACTGTAATTTGAAAGGAAAAACTTGGCAGTAGTTTTCTTTCATTTTTTTCCCCTTTTATTGGAGAGCAAGCTGCCCTTTCCCAGGGCCACATGGGTCCTAGCAGAACTCCTGCAGCCAGCCCCGTCTGTTTTATGTTTCTTAGCCTCTAGTTAGTCGCTTCCAAGTCATTCCAGCAAGACTTCAGAGCTCATCCCAGCCTGGGTCAGACCTACTGGAAGGCCCAGCCATCTCCCAGATACCCAGGAAACTAAGCAGTATTTCAAATCTCTGATTGAAAGCAGAAATTGTGCTTTTTTCCCCTTGCACTCATGAATTGACCAGTCATTGTGTTCTGCAGAACTGTGCTCAAGTGAGAAAGACAGACTTCAGAGCTGCACGTGGAGCCATGGCTGACTGAGGGGAAAACACATGTGAAGGCGCTAGACTGAGGGAGCCTGCCATTAATCATTTCCTTATTTCCCTATTCAGAGGAAGAAAGAAACAAAGGCCAGAGCCCCAGCCAGGAACTCCCAAGTTCTTATTCCCAGCTCTGACATGTTGACTCTTCCAGGCAAATCACTCTTACTCTTGAGACTGAACTTCCCTTTTTTCTAAATTGGGCTCAGTCCATTTATCCACTTCTGGTGGTTTGTGAAGAGAGATTGGAAAGTATTTCAAGTCCAAATATGTTAAAAGTGGCTTTATGGCTGAAACTGCATTATCAAAAGGAGATAAAAGGAACCCTACAAATACGCGTCCTTTCCTATGTGCAGGTTTCCCCAGTGAGTTTATTGAAATAAGTACCTTCCTGACAAAATATGGACTGAGGGCTGACTGCATAAAGTGACAGAGATATCACTAACCCCCTCAAGGCTTCCTAGCCCAGACCTCAAGCACATTGGATTTGTATGACCAGTGCCCAGCTGCTGTCAAGTGCTGAGAGGCTTAGAGCCCCAAGGGTTCTTTCATTCTGCTGCTGAGCCCACAGAGTTCCTAAACACTTCTGGCATTCTGCTGACTATGTGCAGACAACAAGATGGTAGGCATTTCAGAGCACATCTAATGCACTTGGAAGACCTCTATGATTAGAAAATAATGACGTCAGGAAAGCCAGGTTGAAATCTCTTCCTCTCTCCTTGAACTGGGACAGGGATGCCTCCCATCTTCAAGGTAAGTTGGCTGCTAGGCCATGGACTAATCCAGCTCCTGTTGAAGTACATCTGAGTCCTGTCTCATAAGAGTGTTCTAACCAGGCATTCCCTTTGCAAGCCTCAGAGGTGTCTAGTGATTGTTTGTGAAGGAAGCTCATCCAGAGAAATTTGACCCGCTCTGACAAACATTTTCTTGCATAGGATTGTCAGAAAAAGATTTTCTGCTCTAAATCTGGGTGGTGGAGAGTTCCTTTTGCTGGTTTAGCTCTCAGAAATGGATGAGGCTCAAGCAAGCACCACCTTCCATGGCACTGGAATAAACTTATCTGGTTCAGGTCCCCAAGTAGCTCAGTAGGTGCACACATAAAAAGGTTCAGGAGTCTAACTTAGAAGAAATTCCATTAGAAAGCAGAAAACTCAGGTTAGGTCTTGCAGTCTAAATGTTAAAATGCCTAAGGCCCTTTAAAGATTTAATCTTTGCTCTTTCCCTTATAATAAGGAGTTTTGCAAGGAAAAACATCTTGGGAAACTCTAATCTATACACATACTGCATCTCACACGTCTTTTCTCTCTGAAACAGCATGTTACATCTGTTTACTGTAACTTAAAATATAAGTATTTTCCAGTGCATTTTTCCTTCCTTGCAGTCTTGGCTGGATGCTCTGATTTTATCAGGTTGTGGGAACATTAAGCAAAGAAATAAGTTTTGCCTTCAATTAAAATAAAATAATAAGATAAAAACAAAAGCAAGAGAGGAAAACTACAGTGACATAAGCACAATTATTCTGCTATGTGCTGAACAGATCAGCAATAGCTGTACTAAGAAACCATATATTGCTTCTGAAATATAACCAGAGCTATACAGGGGAAACTGGGGAAGGTTTCAGGCAGAAGTGAGCAGCCATAGGAGCGAGAGGAATACATACATTCAACAGACAAATGGAAAAATGCTTTATATAAAGTATTTCATTAATCATGTAGGAATGTTCTAGGACTATATCTACTTTCTCTAATAAAGCTTCCTGTTTAGCATTACAAAGTTCTTTCTTATGTTTTGCTGTTACCTTGGAGCTTTTGAATGTTTAGCTTATTTCTTTAAAACCATTTGCAGCCCTCCTCCACTGAGCTTTTCTGGGTATTTGCTACGTGCTTTAGCTGGAAAGAAGATCATATGAGTTGTAGCTACCCTGCTGCTAACCATGGACCAAGGCAAAAAACTTTTAAAAGTATGTACAAAGCAATACCTTGGAAAAAGTGAACTTAATACAATTAAAGAAACCAAAATGGTAAATAAAGACAGTTACCACTGCAGTTAACTCCATCAGCTTCCAGTTCATAGCCAGGTTCACAGCGGCAGAGGAAAGAGCCATAGGTGTTGACGCAGGTCTGAGTGCAAGGGTTTTCACTTGTACATTCATTCACATCTGTGGGAAACCAACGCCAAATGCATCACTGACTTCTCCCCAAACTCTATTTTCAGTTTTTTACTGTAAAGCATTTCAAAGAGATTAGCTGTGCAGTCAGAATCATTTGTTCTGAAAAAACATAACCAAGTCTGTGTTGTTTATTGGGATTCAGACTGGTGCTTGGGAATAGTGTGTTGGAACACAATGAAACATTTTGGAATGTCTTCAACCAAAAAAATAACATGGAAGATGGGGATGAAATGTTTATTAAAATTGTTTCTGGCTTTATTCTACAATTTTAAAACCATTGAACCAATACTGTCATAACAGACCTGAGACAAAATGCTCAGTGTTTCCTGAGGAAGATAATGCAATGAGTAAGGACCCTCATGGAAACCTTGGGCTAAGGCAAAAGCAATTTTTTTTTCCTTTTAGGACTTTAGCAGCTTCTGGCCATCATTAGCACAGACTTTTTCCTGCAGCATATGGGAAGATGCTCCCTCCTTCACTAGGGAGTGGCTCTGTGAAGAGGTTGAGTTGACTTTGACTGAGGTAGCACATCACAGCAAAAGGTGGTCTAATGCACAGGACCCCAGTCTGGAACCTGGGAGACTCTGACCTAATTTACTCATCTGACAAAGTGTTCCTGTCTTAGGTGGGTCACACAGCCTCAGATTTTAATAGTAAATTCAGTGCCTAAACTCTTGGCAATTTCAGTGAATTGACTGAATTGAGGCTTGGGCCTCTGTGCATTTTTCTCCCAATACACCCATCATGTTGCACCTGCACTCCTTCAAGGTACTGCGAAATTACAGAAATATCAGTCTGACAAACCTATGAACGTTTTTAAAAGCAACACTGATAACATTACCTGTGTTCTGAAAACTAAGCAAATTTTAAGGGTGTTGCTGGGTTGGGACCAAAGCCTTCAGTCATGGTTTACCATACACATACCTTGGCACGATCTTCCGTCGTCATTGAGGGTGAAGCCTGGGTTGCAGGTGCAGGAGTAGGAGCCGGGCACGTTGGCACACAGCTGCTGGCAGTAGCCATAGCGACATTCATCTATATCTATAGAGGGGAAGCATGAGAAGTAGAGTGGTCTGCATTTTCACATGCAGATACAAAGCAGCAAAAACACTGAGTTAACAGTACCAATAACACAGAAACAACCCAGAATACTGGTTATGGATGTAAAAGCCAAACTTCCAGACGTTCAGATACAGAGTTATATTAAGATACATTTATAGCCAGTAGAATATATAATATGTTTTTATCCACATCTGACATCTATCAGTATGTCCAATGAATTGATAGTCATTGCTGTAATCTTCAGCTTAATGTGAGTCAGGAAGCGCAGTCTGTTCCTCTAAGCAGCTACCTCAAAGCATACCTGATAGCTGGCACAGCCCACCAGCACAAGCACAGCCAACATGGCAGTGAAATTTTGTCAGAATCAAGATAAAAACCTTTTTTGCTCCACATATACCAAAGCTAATCAGTAGAAAAGCAGTGTTTGTTACTAAGGCTTCTTTTTTTTAGTGAGGATATTCTTTAAAGGCTTTTTTCCCTAATAGTCACATTGACATTTTATATGGATTTTTAACTGACAAATTATAGACTGTGTAAACAGTTAATTTAATACCAAAATAGCAGCCTGGGCTGAACTGCAGCATTAGCAATGCATGCTACTCACTGTTACAAGCACAAGAAAATGCTGTCAGACATGTAAGATGGTAAGTGTTAGAATTTTGCCCCATGACAAAGAATTGAAATGAAACACCTGGAGTAGCTGTCCTTTCCAAGGTTTACATTTCCTTTAGTATCAACTGGCTTTTGATTTATGGAGGGTTTTTTTTAATGGCTGCTCTCAAAGCTTTGAAGCCAAGTTTGTGCAGTAGAAACCCCAGTGCATTATCTCCAGTCAGTCAGAAACATAACCTAAAGGCCAGGTGAGCCATGGTGAGTACACCAGCAGTAGATTTGGCCCAAATCCTGCAAAAAGTGACATGTGTTTTAAGTAAATTAATACCTCATTTCACTGACACAGTGCATTAGTTTAGATACGTGCTCTGTCTTTTGCAGGGCTGTTATCTCAAGAGTACTGCATTTTGGAGATAATTGCTTTTACTGGGCTTCTTCTTGTGGATGTATCATGTGAATGTGGTTGTACTGGCTCATCTCTGTAAACTTTACAGGGATAATTGCAACAGATAGAAGTGTAGGGTTCTGTAACTGTGGTTTACTAACAGCGCACCAAAAAACCCCGTTTCTAAAACGCAACTTGGCCCTCTGATATCAGTATATTTTCTTTTACTGCTTTACCCGAGCAAAAATCACTTCTGCAAAGCCAGTGGAAGGTATGGAAAACTGAGATTTTTTACACTTAGGGAAAAATATAGCAACTCTAAACACAATTTGCTTTTCACTCCTTGCATTGCCTTGTAATAATCCACCCCATGATTGCTCAGTTGGGCAATACTGGGATGTTATTGCCTATTTCAAATAGCATAAGCAGATACTCAAATCAATTCAGCAATGCAGTCATTTCAGTTCTCTGGTATATCCATCAAGCAGTAGGGTGTTTTAGATCCATGTCCAAATCCTGAATGCCACACAAAACCCTGTCATTTGGCCTGTAACTGGGAGAAGGGAATGGGTAACAGAACAGGTGATGCAGAGCAGAATCCCCCTCCCTGCTCTCCCTCATCCCCACCCACCACATATGCTTGTACAATCTCCAGCACAAACTTCTTTTCCCAAGAGAAGTTGATTTATCAGAGATTAAGGAGCAGGGGCCTTGGACACTTCATACCCCAAGGAAACTACAAGACAGTGACTCCCTGAAGTGGCTATGGCTGCACAGACCCCAGCTTGAACAGGGCTCAGCTCTGTCCCTGCCAGGTGAATTACAGAGCAGCTGTTTGCAGTAGTTAGGAAAGCAGTCATGAGTGAGTCCTTCACAAAACTGGTACTTAGGAGGAGAAAGCTGGAAAATAACTGGAGATGGTCCAGATATTAATGGGCAGGAAAAGCCCATTCTCCTTCCAGGGGAGGTGTTGTGACAGGACAGTTCAGCTCTGCTGAGCTGGCAGCAAACAGCCTGCACTGTTTAGAGAAAAAACTAATAATGAGCAAACTTTTCTTAAAAAAATGTTGTATCCTCTTTCCTAGGTCTTATCTGTTTACCTCAAATTAACATCTACGTCATTATCCCCTGGGCATATCAAATGAGGGGAATGGGCTGGAGGACAGGGGAGATGGAAGATTTTCTTGTCCTGTTTGTTGAACATTGTTTTTCTTTTATAGGACTGAGATAAAAAGACAAACAGGACATTGCTGCAAGGAAAATAATAAAATTGAAATAAAACTTCCTGGAAGCTACTAAAATAGCACCCAGTTCAGAGGTAATTTTTTTCTGACTCCCAAGCAAAAGAATTGGTTGATTCTAGGGATTTACTCTCAGTTCTATTTCTTGGTTTCAAATACAAATCCTTTGAGTCCCCACTGTCACAGTGAAGAAAGGACAGGTATGTTTAAGAAAAATTATTTTTGTATATGTGCTTGTGATTGATCTTACATGAAAGGGAATTCTTCAGACTGGGAATATGAAAATCCTACCTATTGCGTGGATACTAATCATATGGCATTTACACCTACATTTTTGTTCCAAGAGGGAGCCTCCCTGCCAAGCATACCATTGGCACTTACAAAGACAGAAGATAATTTCCATGTAGCTGAAGGTTTAATTGTGTACTTGACAAAAATGCTTACTGAGAGTATTTCAGAGATTCACAGGTACATGTGCACAGATGCTAAAATACCACATCACACAAGGATTTACCTAAACACTGGCCTTCTAACAGCCAGTAGCCTTCAGTGCAGGAACAGGTATAGCCCCCCTCAGTATTTATGCAGATCTGGGTGGGATTACACTGGTGAGAATCTGAAGCGCATTCATCCACATCTGCAACACAGAAATATTGCAAGAAAATATTAAAAATGGCAACAACAACAGATAATTCACAATGTACAGTGTGTACACTGGCTCCATGCAAGGAACCAAAGTGTGCAGGAGTAGAGAGAATGACCATAACCTGAAGGAAGATTCACAGTAATAAATGTCTGAGGGCAGTGAGGACTGAGGGTGCACATCAAATCTCTCCCTTTTGCAGATGACCCCGTGTTTCTCAGAGTTCATCAACAAAGATCTTGCATTATCTCAAGCTTTTTGTTACTTCCACATTTGCTTTATAACTGAGCTGGGATTTCCATGCTGCAGGGCAGTGTTAGTCCTAGAGAGAGGCTCCTGAGAGGGCTGTACAACCCCACTGAAGACTAAGAGATGAACGGCAGTTTCAGAGATCTACAAACACAACTCAGACATATAAAAAAAATTATTTCCTACCCCCACCAATGCAGACTATCTCATTGTAACTTTTCAGACAGAAGGCTCAACCAAAATCAACTTTTACCTGACCAAAAAAATGTATATGTCCCTGGAATCAATTTCCTGACAATAAAACTATTTTCTTTTAATTATTCCCCCCTCCCATATTTATTGGTTTTAATGTATTTGGGTTTTTATTACAATCCCTTAGGGTGTTTTTGTTGCGGGCTTCTTTTTTTTTCAATTTTTTTTCTTCTTTTTTTTCCCCGCAAAGGAGGTAAATAGCATTCCTACATTTATATAAACCAGGACCCTGGAACCTAACTGATTAAAAATGCCTTTCGAAGTCAGGAGTTCAGTTTGAATCCCTCCCTGCTCAATATCTTCCCTGATGTTTCAGGCGTCAGGTTTGCCTCTAGATATCAGAAGTGGAAATATCAAAAGATAAATTGTGTCATTTTTTAAGCCAATTCAGATTTCTATGTTTTATTTATTGATACCTAAACTATTTTTTATTGCAGCATACTGTTCATTGGCCTTGCTGAAGTACTATGTCATCCAAGCAATGCTACTCCCTTATTCCCCCTGTGATTCTTATTAAACCAGACTTTGTTGGGTCATGACAGAAAGTATCTCACCAATGCCCTGGGCTGGAGCAGGCAGAAGAGGGCAGGAATTACATCTCTGTATCTGCCCCCAAGGCAGCTAGCACTGCCAGCTGGCTGTACAATCCTAGCAGTCATGAAATAACTGATGCAGTCTACTACAGCAGCATTATCTAACATGTTTGGGTATATAAATAAATACATATATATTATATATATGGAGAGAGTCTAGAGTTCTTATCTGGCCAACATCTGTACCAGTTATGGTGAGTCAAAAATGAGAGGGGCACAATTAGAGGTAATTAACTCTGTCAGAAATCAGTTCCCATGTATTTATTGGCCAGATGAAAGTTGGCAACATGGTGGGGAAGTGGGAAAGTGGTAAGATAACCAGTCTAGACTACATAGGACCATAAATATGTTGTTCAGTTCAGATATTGCTTCTGCTATTGGGCTAAAAAATCTGGATCCTCCCTTCATAGCGTATCACACATAATTGGTAGTATCTGAACAGAGATATTATCTAACCATAAATTTAATAACAATGAAATTAATGTTTTCTAAATGAATAAGTTTTCTATTTGTCATGCTCACTTATTGTTTTAGGAGTGGGACCTTGGGATCTCGCCAATTCTGCTGTTTCTGGCCTGCACTGGGCTTAAAAAGGAGATTTTCATTTCCCATGTTCCCTGCTTCCAGTAATATTAATAGATGAAGCAAAGTGAAAACAAAATGAGGGGCACGGTCTCACCGCATATGGGATCAAGGCTGTTTGAAGACCAAAGATCCTCCACTCTTTTGTGGTGCATCACTCTTGCAAGGGTACGATGTGTGTCTTTCACCTAAAGCAATGGGTGGCTACGGAATCGGTTTTGTTCCTGAGTCATCTTTGCTGCACTTGCATGAGCTCCACTCCAGAGAAGTAAGACATTGATCCTCTTTCCTTTGCTATATACCAAGCAGATTTATTTGTTTACTCCCAGTCTTGACCCTTTGTAGTGGTATCGGAAACATATTTCCATTTGAATGAAAAATGTTTTACAATGGAGGCTTCCTGTGGAGTTTCTGCTTGAAAACCTGAAGTTGTTTATGCAGAACACCTGGACTACCTACATTTTGCACTGAATAATACTTCACTGACTTAATTAATGAAGTTTTATGCAATCAACAGGTATTGCTTGGGCCTGATATCACACACCCACTTCTGTATTACAGGTCTCTGGTTTTCTCTAAGATTGCCCCTTACCACAATGCACCATTAAACTTTGACAGACCCAGACAATACAATCAAATCAATTATTTTTGACAAGCAGCCTTCATAGTTGAAACAGATAGTGTAATCCCAGCCTGTCTGCCATGGATTATCTACATTACATGGACTCACTAAAAGAGCAGATATTTGCAGACAGAGAATAGTGTCAGTGCAACAATTTGGTATCCTCTAGAATGAGAGTATCATAGCCGGGAGACAGAGGGTGCCTTGCCCAGCTTATTTGCACAGTGCTGCATACAGTGAGAGCAGGTGTGGTTAATAAAACTGAACATTTGACAGGGAAAGGACCCAAACCAACTCCAAATTGTTTCTACTGGGGAGAAAACTAGCCATACAACTTCAAGAGATGGCCTATAATGGATGGGCGTAGAAACTATATCAAAACACTCCCAGGGCATTTTTGTTAGACTGGAAATTTGCAAGTAAAATTGCAAGTGGAACCTGACAGCTCATCAATAACACATCAGTAATTTCTTATTCTGGTTGCACAGCTTATTTCTTTTACAGTTTACAGTTTACATAAACTTTAGGTGTGTTCATGCCCTGGGACTTCAAAGCCAGTTTGTACCACCTCTGCTTGTGTGATGGGTCACACACAATACTAGAGCAAAACCGTGACACTTATTGTACATGATACTACATTGCCAATTATACAACATTGCCAATGGTTTTGTAGGTTCAAAGCATATATGACAAATTCAGAGAATAAAAAATCTAGTGTAAGGCCTATGCAATACATGTGGCACATGTGGCTAAGAAGTCCCTGAGATGCATTTTTCTGAAGCCTGGAAGAGTGTCTGATCCAGCATAACTTGTGTCACAGTCTTCACAAAAACCAGAAAGGAATGGAAAGAAATACTGCAATGAATTGTTGTCTGAGCCTCAAAGTAAAGTCTAATCAGCCATAGAGCAGAAGAGTTACTAAAGTGGAGCATGCTAGTACCCAGAAACCCCACTGCCCTCCATTCAAGATGTTAACAAATTGTGATATTTGATGATCTCAGCATTAGTGCCAGGAAAGCCTCAGATGCTGTTACCCATCAATGGTGTTCCAAGGATGGTTTTCATTATACTGAACCTGCTTTTAGCACCTTTCATCACCAAGATCCTTAGAAAACATTACCTGCATCCAAAGAGCAAATCTAGGTTTTACTAATAGCTAACATTCTTGGATACCTCATTTGTGATTTTGACTAGATCACTCAGTGTGTGGCAACAAAGAGGAATTGCCATGAGGTTGATTAGGAAGTAAATACAAATTGGATCTATCCTCAGTGAAAACAGACTATAGTAGGACAAGGAGCCACCACAGCAACAGTGACCACACTGTAACTCATTTGCTGGGAACTTAACCTGTTCTCATCCTTGCTTTTCATCTTCCAACCCCCTGCTTCCTATTTGAAAAACAGGGATTACAAAATCTCTGTCATAGTCTAGTCTCCCTCAGTCTTTAGCATCTAAAACTCTTCAGGACAGGGCCTGCCCTCTTATGTACAAAACATGTTCACAGTAAGTCCATTTTTATTTGAAGCCTTCCAATCCTAATACAAATCATACTGCACTACAAAACCCTGCAATGTCTCACTTGATGATAAATATCAGTGCACCTGGATTTTAACAAGGAAATTAAAGATAAAGGAATTAAAGGACTATCCTGTGACCAGTTAAAAAAACAGAAGCAAGAGGAGGCACAGGTGTTTCTGACTTGTAGTCCTTCGTATAGCCCAATACAACCTGCCCTTATCATATGAACACTTAAAGATGCACCTTTTTCAGAAATTTTGTGCAGACTAGTTAGCATTGGCTAATGAAATCTAAAATAAGAGATTAACCATCATTCTGAAAGCCTTATGTTCTCCTAGGTGATCTCAGAGGCATCAAAGGCTCTTTCAGCTAAATTCTCTGGTACTCACAATGTTGCTGTTCTACCCTAAAAGTGCATGGAACCTCAAAGCTTCCAGTAGTTACTGAAACAGAGAGAGAACTATTGACATGGCCAGTGGCAAATGAAAAGAATTATCTAGCTAGCACGCCTCTTCCTACCCTTACAGGCAGAACTGTGAGTGTTTCTGTGAAATTATATATGAAAAAAATTAGGATGTTAAAGATTGTCATACCTAATAATTTTGAACAAATCCAAATTTTTCCAAGTGATTAGTGACTCTGGGTGACTCCTTTGAGAGAGCAGTTGTTCAGCACTTTAAAACCACTCTAGAGAAAAAAGGCAAGTAAGATGGATCACTGCTCAAAACTTCTCTTGCCGAAGAGTTCTTGGCCAACACTGGCCCTGTTTCTTTCAGCTGTTGATTATCCTCCTGTGTGCTATCAAATTAGTGGTCATCTGTATTCTCTCACCCATCCTTCAAGTTGTTGTATTCACTTCTCTTACCCATCTTTCCCATTGCTGTATCAACATTACTGCTCCCACAGCTAGTTCCAAAGGCAGAAGTTCAGGCAGAAGTCCAGACAAATTAAAATCTGACCTGAAGTGGGAATGATTCACTTTGTTATTTCCCAGGTGAATTCTGAGAGCAACCACATGGCCCATCCAAACCACTTTTCTCCTCCTAAGAAATACCAGCTAGAATGAACACAGAACCTCATGGCTTGAAGCCATGAGTTTTAAAGATATGTGGTTTACTGGCAGAATGGGGGAATAGGTAGATGGTATATCCATATATATTTGTCAGGAAACCCTTGCTGCAAGAACCTAAGTTCCAAAATTAACCACATCCCCCTCTCCTAGCTCAGTGTGTTTGCCTTAAAAAATTATGGCTGTGCTGTTTTGGTCTAGAAGCCCTGGGGTGTGATGTTCTGCTTACTTGACATTTTGACAAGAGGTGAGGTGGCTGGGGCAATGGATTTTCATTTGGGTATTGTAAGAGTGGAGAAAGTGGTTTTTTATATTTCTGGCTGACTGGCTGCCTTTTGTGGGATAAGATGTGCTGATGCTTTGTTTTTATTGGTACAGACTGTATTTTTAATGGATGGCAGGATGCCTGGTAACTGGATAGATATCATTTACAATGTCAAAATAAATAAACGAACTAATTGCTTTTAGCATGCAAATTACTGGTTTTGTGTTTTATTATCTGTAAAAGCTAGCATTAATATTAATGGATTCTTTAGAACTTAGCCACATCATAGAACAACGAATGAAATTTTTAATTCATTGCCCACAAATTAAAGAATTAAGAATTAATTTAAAAGCCATTTGTACACACACACAAAAATGGGGCAGCTTATTGATACAGTCAGAAAGGAAACCGAGATGTCATACTGCAGCACAACACCACATCTCACCAGGGAGGCTAATTCTTATCAGATCTTTTATACTGACTCATGTCCACAAAGAGTGCAGGTCTGAGACCACTCATTTGTATCAATAACATTGCAAGAAATTACAGTATAAAAAGAATAGTCTAATCCATTAAATTAAGACCCAACATACTCAATACTGGTCAAACCAAAAAGGCTAAACCCAGGAACTGAAAAATCTCAAGAGAGAATCATAAACATGGAATGTTGAGAATCTGGTTTTGGCCCAATGTTTTCTGCATTTCTGATAAAATGCAGAGAATCACAAGCTGGTAGAGTTAAGAACTAAAATTTGAACAGAAGTCTTACATAAAAGTATTTTGTCAGGTATGGTGGGCACATTTCAAAGTGCGTTTCGAGGCAGACAAATGCAAGGTCATGTATCAGAAGTGAAAAAGGTTGGTCAAGAAAATAACTCTGGGGTTGCTACAGATAATCACTTGAACATGAACTTTTCCTGACATCACGTTACTGAAAAGATAAGCATAAACATGAGAACACTGAGTAGACACAGGAAATTGTTCTTAGCACTATATATTGCATCAGTACAATAATTACTGAAATAAATTTCTGGTGTCAACACTTCAAAAGGTGATATTGCAAAGAGATCATAAAACCTCCAAAGAGTTGTTCCAAGCCACAAAAATTTGCCTTAAAGCAAGATAAGGGTCCATTTAATAATCTATTTAAGAAAAGGTCCAAGGTATATTTGCCTGTGATCTCTAAACATCTTCATGGAAACTTAAGTTTTTATTTGAAAATGGTCACTAAAGCTAAAGCAAAAAATAATGGAAAGAAATCCAGTGTTTAGAAGACAAATTCAAAATAAAAATAAGACACAAACTTCAGTAGTACTACTGATTAACCATCCAAAAAACATAATAAAGCACATGGTAGATGTTCCCTTACATTAGGGGTTTATATCTCAACAGTATTTATTCTTTGAAATATGCTGTATTGAAAAACTTTGAAACACTAGTTGCTGGGTAAGGTTATGTGGCCTGTGTTACAAACAATACAGATTATGTGGTCAAGGTGGTGCCTTCACTGCATGATTGAACACTGTTCAATGTTTAGTTATTTTATCTATATCCATAACCATCACACTTGGGATTTTCTGCTTACCTTTCATCTTTTTCCATTTCCTAGGCCATCAGTAGATCTAACCTGGGCCAGTGAAAGTACTGAAAATGGGGATAGGAATTTGTAAAGTTCTTCCAAATGATTTCTCCATTGCAAAAATTTAAATGTATGCATACACATTTTTGTAATTTTTTTGGTACTTTTATTAATAACATGATTTTGAGAGAAATTGTACCTGTGATATCTGTGTGAACTGCAGAATTATGTGGAAAATGTAGAAAGTGTTGATAATATTTTTATGCCAGAAAATGTTGAGTCATCAGCCTAAAGATGTTGGGCAGGCCAACTACCTTCCTTTCAGGACACACAGAACGATTGCATTTTTATGAAGAATGAACCAGGAAAAAGAGGAAGAATCCAAGTTATTACCACAGACAATTTGTTGAATCAAAGAGAGCCTCAAGAGGAATAAAATGCAGGTTAAAGAATGTGGACATTCAGGAAGTAGGAATTTTTTTGGCAAGCTAAGTGGCTTTATGAGGTGGAAAGCCAGGGGAAAAAGCCAGCAGACAACAGGAGAAGAAGCAGAGGTGTTTAGGAACTGGAAGCACCTGCCCATTGGAAGGTGAGTTTCAAAAACTACAAGGAAAGACACTTCCCTTCTTCTGTGCAGAAAAAAAGGACTGTACATAAACAGGACTCTATGCATTAAAGAACACAGAAAGAAACAAAGTCCTTAAGATCAACTCATCAGTTCAGAGACTATGAAACTTATCCAGGAAAAGATTTTCATGACAAAAAGCTACTTTTAAAAGGAAAACAAAATCTTGGTAATTGGTTACATACGACATGACAGAGTAAATGCATGTGGAAAGCTTACCAAAGAAGCTCCCTCCCAAGGAGATGATTTGCATCTGCCACTACAGGAACAAGAGAGACTTCTTTTTGTTCAGTCCATCCACTGGTGTTGAAAGTGATGGGATCCGTGACTGTGCCTACCCCTCCAGAGGCGTGGTCAGGGTGCTGTGACCATTCCACTCCCTCCAGGACAGTTCCTTTCCCAGCTGGCTGACAAGGTGATAATGGCACCAGCACAGAGCTGTCGTGGAAGGATGTGGACTTGTCATCTCTGAGCTAGAACCAACGTTCTTGGAGACATTGATGATTAGAAGTGAAACTTTGCTTGGCCTCTGTGATCAAGAGGAAAGCCAATGTGGACAGCAAATTTCCAAGACAATACGCTTTTGGCAATGTGTGCTGTTTTGCAGATGGACTGTTACATTTTGTTCTCTTTGGAACACATTTAGCATGCATGACTTCCTTTCTTAAGTAATGAATTCTGATAATCATGCCACAAATTTCTGTGGGTCACAGTAGTAGCTATGGCTGTGTTTCCTTCTTTTGATCAGCCATTGAAAAAAGTGGGTATGTTTTTGCCATCAAGATTGTTTGAGAGCCATTAGCACCATGGGGTTCAACGCAGTAAGGCTGAAGATTAATTTGACAGTGGTGAGAGCACAGGTCTTGCAGATTCTAAAAGGTTTGCCACGGAAAATCATCTTCCCCCTTTTTACAAGGAGGTGTGGTTGATTTTGGGGCCCTACTTCTATATTTTATTCTGTCTGTGTTTTAGTCCCACTGTTTTACTGTCACAACCCCAGGAGCTAACCCTGCTGCAGAGATGCAACGTTCTTGCAGAGAGGCTCAAAGCTGAGAGCTCGTTCCAGAATCTCTGTCTGCTCAAACACTGAAGCTCATTCAGTCATTTATAACCCTCAGTGCTCCATTTTAAAATAATACAAATATTGGATGTCTGTTTTTTATAGGAATAATATCAGGCCAGGACTAAACATCCGAGCTCAGTAACATGGGTATCAGTTCCAAGATTACTTGGAACAGAGCACTTTCCCCAAAGTTCTCCCCCACTCCTTATTTGGACACTGAGAAATAATTTCCTCAGTAGTAGATTTTTTCTCAGTGAAATCACATGTTTTCTCAAAACTTTTTTTTTCTCAAGATAATTACTTTTGATAAGAAAAGGGAAGAAATAACAATGCCACATTCCTAAAGTGCAGACTGAAGCCAAATTCAAGCTGCTGCTGTGTGGGGTCAGTGTTTTTTCCAAGGATGACTGACCCTGCTGAGCTTGGACACAATCCAAGATCAACTCCCTAAACACCTGTTTAATTGCATATTTCAGTATCTGAGGACTGGTTGTTGATTGCTGAATTAATTTTCTATCTGCATCCCATATGGATTAGGTTATTGGTTGATGCCTAAATAAGGATTAAAGTGGTTTTTTTTCACGTTGATGGTCAGACTGGTAGTGGAGGCTAAATGGTGTGAAGCATGAATTTGTAATTCTGCTCCCTCTGCCTGGTATGAAAATTGCTCAACATGTGTCACAGGTTCTAGTTTTCCTGCCAGCTATCTGAGCCCTTCCTTAGCCAGCACACTTTTCACATTACTCAAAGATGATAAACAACAGTTAAACTGTGAAGGACTTTGCACTTTGGGCACTGTTCTAGTCCTGCTTTTCTGACTGAGATTTACAGGAGAGCCCTGCAGATAAGTGCATAGCAAGGGGAGTAAAGGGGCAGCAGCCTCTCCCCTCTCTGCTCAGAACAGACCTGTGCATGGCTCATACATTTGGCATCACCTGCACGACCACAGCTCCTCACCCCTACCAATTCCCAGAGCTCCCTGTGGAAACAAGATCACACCCAGTTCTGTGGACTATTACTGTTATCCCACAGGAGCTTTTGCACAAATTCACAGTCTGCATGTTAATTCTGGGATCAGAAATGAGACAAACTACTGATTTCAATTAAGGGATTTGCTTAAACATGGAAACTCTATGAACCGGAATATAAGTGTATTCTCTGGATTCATGATTTCCTGCTGCAGGTTCTGTACAACTTATGAAATCCATGGTCAGTGCATGTGATTTGGGAATCTTACTTATTTCGCTGCTGCACTTACTCTATTCCAAGTAGTTTTGGTACAGCAGAGAAAGAGTGGCCCAAATACCTTTCTGGAGTGGGATAGGCACATGTTAGTATCCCACTAATGACACTGAACCTGCTGAATAAGAGGTACAAAGCAGCTTTTGCTCAACGTGGTTTTATCTTCATCATCAGGAAACATATCTTTCAGCTGAATAAGTGAAGTGTTATTGTGATTTCTCAAAATTATCCATTTTGTATGACCATATGCTACACTGAGACCTGCTGAGAGGAGCCAGTGAACTTTTATTGAGTGTACTCCCAGCTGCTGGGAGGTTATCTAAGTGACACTTTCTATTGCAATGGAAACAAAAAATGCACTCAGAGCCAGGAATTGCACACTGAGAAATCGAAACATACTTCTGACAAAAGATCCTTACAATCATCCCTTTGCTGCATGATATGAAACAGTATCATGAAAAAAACCTCTTGAGAAGGCTTATAAAATTTTACAGAAGAGGTATAGGACCATTAACACTGAAGAATTGAATTTTTTATGGCTGGATTGTCTATTTTCTCTGCAATTCTATGGGTTAGTTAAAAAATACCCTATAAGATGGAATATATCAAAAATACAGGAGTCTAAAGCATTACTTATCAAGCTTTTAAACACGTCTGTGAAATCCTATTGTCTTCCCCTCCAACAAACTCTTTCAAAGACTTTTCAGTTAGGGTACATACCATGAGAGAACTAAAAGCAGAGAACTGCTATTCCCTCTTTTGCTCCCCCGGGAGCTTTGAGAAATCTCAAGCACAAATAGTCCAGCCAGCTGGTTTAGCCAATTGGTGGTCAGTTTACATTTCCTCTAATAAGTGAACTTCTTGACCGTACATTTTAACTGAGTCATTAAAAGTTCCTTTTCCAAGTGTTTTGGCAGGCTAGGAAGGTCTGGTACTGTGAATAGACCACAATAACTAGTAAAGAGGAACAGTCTGACTTTTATATGGTAGAAGAAATCGATCCAAATGGATCCAGAAGTTAAAGCCACAGTGAAAAAACGAAGGGATACAAATATCCACCTGCAGGTTATAACAGAAACTTTTATTGGAAAGGCTGCTTATTCCATTAAAATGCAGCCACTTTGGACATGTGACATGACAGAATCTTAAACAATTGCTCTAGCCATTGTGCAAACAACTGTGAGAGAAGTACTGAAGACCTGAAAATCCAAGAGAGATTCTAGGTGTGCAATTCTAGGTGTACATACCCATAGAGATAATTCAGTATGAATGCTCTAGTCACTCTCACAGGATAACTTGAAATCTTCAATATATATGAGAAAAGAGAACAAGGGATTTCCATTATGGGAAACTGGAATAGTAGTATGAGATTTGTAACTAATATCCCACAAAGCTTCAGCAATAATCACCAGCATCTCATTCAGGAAAGGACTGGTTTCAAATCTGCTTGGGTTGAGCATTCAAGGAGGCACCAGGTGCAGGTGGGTTGAGCATGCAAGGAGGCACCAGCTGCAGGCAGCATGGCTGTAGATTGTCTCATGTCACTTGAAACTGCAGCAATCAAACACATGTGCAATGGGGACTATGGTGCTTTGACTTTCTTCAGGAATCTAATACCTTACTCCCTCAACCTAGCTGTTAAAACTAGGGAAAAGAGCCTGACTGCACCAAGACTGCTTTCAGAACATGTGTCTGGAAGCTGATATAGTGAAGTAGAAACAATAATAAGAAATGAAGGATTTTATTCTCAGTTTTTCAGTGAAGTGAATCTTCAGTTTCACAGAGTAAAAATTCAGTCAAGACCACCCATATCAACACTTTTGTTTTATGCCAGGATCAATACAGGGGAAGACGATCTGCCCTTATCGCAATTGATTTATTGATTGACAGGTAGGGGCCAGGACTCCTGCAAATATTAGGTAACTTGTATTAGAAATTTTGTTTTGCTGTAGTTTCAGTCTCACATCTTCCTCACTCCTGCCTCAGAGTTTCACAACCATCCAGAACTTGTCATGGTTGTTCTGCTCAAAACTGGCAGTTCTTGGGGCTAAGAAAACCACAACTTTCTGCCTCTAAAAGCTCAGCACATCTGTCCTGAGGTCTAGCTATATCAGAATTTCACAGATGTTGAAATTTTCTGTTTTAATTTATGCATTGAAGGTAAATGAATGGGGTTTAACAGAAAGAGAGGAGAGAGAGGGAAAAGTCCTTTGAGATGAAACACCTCTTTTTGCAGGGAGCCATGAACTGAGAGTAAGGAGAGCAGGAGAACTGCCAGTAGACATCCACATCACACACTAATTGGAACAAAGTAAACCTCCCATATCCCCACAGTTTTAATTTATCCAGGAAGATTTGCAACTCAGTTGGCTGGCGGCAATTTTTGGAACACTGCAAGAAAATGTGGCTCAAGCCTTATAAAACAGTGAATGCCAAATCTAAGTTAAAGCCAGTTATTTGAGCAGGGGTTAGAGGCATTTTCCAATGGTCACCACCACAGAAATAAATAAATAGATGGCTTGCTATGTATACACTCAAAGGGGAATGATGCCCAACATTCATAGCTCTTTGCTATTAACAGTAATGAGGACACAGCTGTCTGAGCCTGGAAGCCAGTATTTGCAGAGATTTTTCTTCACTGGCTTTCATACGCTACCCATTCTTTGCTTATAAAAGAGCCCAAAAGTTCCTAACATTTATACAGAAATTACCTTGGCTTTGCAGTGCTTTTGAGATTGTTATAAAGCATGCTGACACATGGACAGATTTGAAACTCAGATGAAATATGAAAAACAATCTTCTCCCCTGATAAACTCCCCAATGCCCTTAGTGCCAAGCATAACACTGTTTTTGTAGTCAATCATGACAGCTCTTGGAACAGTTGGCAATGGTTGCTGCCATGGGCAGAGATCTGAAGGTCTCCCTTCCTCAGAAGGACTTCTAACTCTTACTGCCTGCAGAACTTCAGGCTGTGATGTGAGTTTTGAGTCAGCTCTACAGAGCCTCTAAAGCAAATATGAAACCCACCCCACTCCATTCAAAGATCTTACAGCACTTTAAAATCAGAGCTAAAACTCATAGTCTATGTCACAAAATTTCATTTTATGGGAGTCTCAGATATATAAAGGCTAGAACCAGTATCAGACACAGGCTACTGCATTTCAGGCACTGCAGTTTCAGAATCACTGCACAAGGCACATTGAAGTTGACTTCTGGAAGTCATCTGGTCTCAGCCTCCACTCAAAGCAGGGACAATTCTGTCAGGCTGCTCAGGAGCTTTTCCAGTTGAGGTTTGAATTTCTCCAGAGATATGACCTTTAGCTACAAACTTTATGCACCTCTGTTCAAGTGTTTGACCACCTTCACTGTGATAACATTCCGCCTTACAGCTAATAAGAATTTCCAATGTTGCAATTTTTGCCCATTCCTGTCCACATACACCTCTGTGATCAACCTGGCTTCATCTTCTCTACCCACATTAGACAGCTGAACTCAGCAAACAGTACAATTCTCTCATCAGCCTCATGTCTTTAAGGCAAGGTAAATCCACTTCCCTCAACTGCTCCTTGCATGCTGTGTGCTGCCACCCTCCGACCACCACAGTGGCCCTTTGCTGGATATCCTTCAGTATGCCCATGTTTTGTTTATGCCAGGAAACCAGCCTGACTGGGAGAACTGAGTGCTTGTGAAGACAAAAGGAATCAACTGTACTCTGAATTCTCCCCTGGAGACAGTTAAGAGAAAATACTTCCAACGTGAATCTCTGCTTAATTTAGTAGAAACTGTTGAGCTAGGAGAACTATTTCATTGGACGCTGCACAAACACTAGAACCAGGACTGCACTACTCACATATACAGACCTGCACACTTTTGTCCCCAAAGCTTCAAGGTAAGTCTACCTTCCTTGTACCAAAATCCAGAAATTGCTGACTAGTGCTAAAAGCTGAACACTTGGCTGATCCCACGACCAATGCCACAGGCAGTCCCACCAGCTCTCAGAGTATCCATGAAAGCTCAGAAAGACACATGTTCACATTCCCAAACCAAGTGGTTCATTTCCAAGTAGCCTGGCCTAGAAAAAACCCCAAAAAACAAACCATGTTCTTTTTAGGTAATTAAAAAAAAGAAAAGTAAATAAATAAACAGAAGAGACAATGTTCCCAACCAGCAGGAACATTTAATCTCTGTGGTTATTCCTGGAGCAAACTCCTGTTTTTACTCTCCAGAAGGCACATCCCAGTCAATTTTCCATCATGTGGGCCTGCTGTAGTGGAAAGTTAATTTACATTTTTTCCTTTATCATAGTACTTTCCTTTATTAGTCCCTTATTGCCACAAGGTCTCTGGTCATACTCAGTGATGCAAGGGAGCAAGTCCATTTTAGAAGGCACAATCTCCAGCACAGAAGCATGCCTAGCAAATTCTTAGCATGATTAACATTCTACCATTTGTAGTCTTTCTAATCATCTCCAATCTGGTACTACAGACAGTGCTTAATTCAGCATTTCATGTCCCTCCCCAGGTCAGAGGGAATGAATCATAGAGGGATCATGTACTTCTGAAATGGTTTCATATCCCAAGCTTCTAGATGTCAGCGTGAATTTGGTGGAGCAGAGTGTGATGGTATTTTGCATCTTGGGACAATTTACATCACTTATCAGCTTCAGAATGAATGTGACCTCCTGGGCCATTAATGGATATACTGCAAATTGTCAGCTGCTGATTACCTTGAGAGGTATTCTCCAGTCTGTGTAGGACATATCTATGCCACAGTTCTCTTGGCTCAAAGCTATATTTGGGATTATTGTCTGGGGAACACGGAGATAAAATTTTCACTTTTTTCAATTAAATTCATGGGCAATGTTGGAAGTCTTATGTACAATGCCAAAAAATGTCTCATTCTTTTATGCCCCTTTCCATCTATGACTAGTTAGACCCCTCAAAAATGTCAGTGAGAAAAAATTTTGTCCCAAAATGCAATGTACTACCTGAAAAACGTAATACAGGTTTTACAGAGCTGTGTCTTTAAGTAGCACTGATTTAGTGGGGAAGAGCACCTCCTTTCTAAAGCTGCCATGGTGCAGTCTTACGGGCATGAAATCAACTGACAGCTGTCAATGCACAGCTCTGGTCTATTCCATCACAAAGTCAGCTCTGCTTTTAATTAAAGTAATTTCGATCTGCTTCTGAAATAAAGCTCCAGATGCAGTGCTTAGTGATTTGCTGGCAATGAGTGTTGTATATATTACTGCAGTATACCTTTAAAAAACATGAGCATGATCCAAGGCTGCTCCAGCCATGCAGGGTTTGGGATTCCCCACAGGGGTTGCAATGGCAGGAAATTAGCAGCATGCTATAGTTTTCGGATCACATCTCCTCTGCTTGGCTTGGTTCCTGCTCCAGGATTAAGGAGTGGCAGTCTGGCAAACGGACTCTGCACTGCTCCAAGATTCCTCCCTCAGAAAGGGGATGTCAGGATACCCATTTAAGCTATCTCAGCTTTGCATTGCTCAGCCATAGTGACAATAACTGTTAGTAAATGGGTGGAGGCTTTTACCCATGCTATGAACTTTCCTCTGCAGTGTTAGATAAAGCAAACAGTTTTCTTCTGCGCCTCTGTGCACACTGGAAGCTGGAAATACATCAAAGGACTCAAAAGTACAGCAACCTACACTGGACAACATCTATCCTACCCCCAATTTGTCTGAGACTTTTTCTTGAAAAAAATTTTTCCAGGCAACTTTTAAATGCTTCTGCTGGTACAGTTTGTTCTATTCCTCTGCTACAATGTACCTAGTGTATTCCTGTATAACTTGATACACTGCGCTGTCATAAAGGGCTTTACTATATTCATTCTACAAGTAATTTTCTTTCATTTCAGCAAATTATACCCTATTCAGCAATAATCATTCTTTTGTACCACCCACCGTATGAACTTCTGCTTCTCTGTCATTTACAATTCCAGTTGCTGACATCTCACCCTAAGCTTTACAATATACTTCACCCTTTTAATCAAAGTCAGCCTCAGTAATGCTCCAAATTTACTCCTGCTCTATAATGAGATTTCCATAAATTTCTCTACATTTATCTGGTAGTAAAGAAATTACACAACGTTGGTAGGTTGGATCCATCCTCAATAGAACATATTCAAATACTATTCCTTCTCTGTTCTGGCAAGAGAAGTCTTAGTAACACTGAGAGAAACTGCCTTATGCTGCACTGGTCTTGACATCACTGTCTTCTACTGATCATCTTTCACCAGTTGGCCATGTGTTAGGTTATCTTTTCATCTACTGCTGAGTTTCAGTCCCTTGATTTCCTGGCTGCAGTTGTAGCTTTCCTACGCTTCTATGTATTACTGTTCATAAAAACTTCCCATCAGTGTTATCTACAGATAATACCTTTGATCCAACCAGCAATTTACCAGCTCAAAAGCTAATGCTTCCTTTACTTAAGGGGCTGGATGGAAAACAGGAATTTTACTTAAAACAAAAAAAAAAAAAAAAAAAAAGAAAAAAAAGAAACAAGCTCAAAATATTATAACAAAGAAGACATTAAAATTATTTTTGCGGGAAAAAAAAAAAGAAAACTCTAACAGCACTCCTCTCCCCTTTCTCCTAGGGTCTCCCTGTGGAAGCATTCCTTTTATTTTCAGTATCTGAATGCTTCATGAACACAAACAGATTTATTCTCACTGTAGTGGCATGTTATTGATGAAGAGCTGATCCATAGAAAAAACAGAGTTTTTTCCAGGACTTATGAGTTCGTATGTTCGAACTTGCAGATTCCCAAACGAGGACACCGTCCACACCCTGACTTTCAGTACATAATGAAGGCCTCTGCCTGAAAACCTAGACCCCTCAAGGGTTCCCAGTTCATTGCTTGGATATTGAGATTCCTTGGAGAAGTAGTCAGTTCTGAAAACAATATTGAGCAAAGAGGTCTGAGGTTGCCTGTGGCAAAGACTGCACACCAAATAAATGGGCATTTACACATGAAACTCCCACTGAGGATGTAGGTCAATGTAAGCAAGGGACTTAACCAACCTATGGAGACCTGGGCCTTAATTTCAGCTGTCCTAACACCTGTACTACTGCCCCATCATTAGGACCATCCTTCTCCTCACACTGCAGTGCAGCCTTATACCACAGGGCACTGTGGTGGTATAACCAGCTATGAGTTATGGTTGAAAAGAACTAGAAGAAGAGAGGGTTTTGCTGGTGTCAAAACTGATTATGGACTTCAGCACACCTTGTTGTCCCCAACAGGCTTCATGTCCCAACCCAGAGGCAGAATGCTGAAATGACTCCCCTGCAGTGGGCTGGTGATGTATAACTCACATTCATCTTTTGGTAGCCTTAGTTTCTTTGAAAATTTCTCTCATTTCATTGAAGTAGTAAAATGGGAAGGCAGTCAATCGGCAGATGAAGGGGTCAGAGCATTCACACACTGCCAGGCAGCTCTTCTACTTCTGCATGGCAGCTCTGTCATGGGTCTGGTGTTTTAGGGACAAGACAAAGGAGCAGTGCCAGCACATTACCACTGTCTATAGAGTCTGGCAAAACATATGGTCCATTTGGCTGATTTATCCTGGCAAATGAGAGAATTCATATTTTCTATATATTTTGGCTTAACATCTTGATTGTGACATATAACCATGGCCAATTTCAGGCTGGAACCAGGCAAAAAGAAACAGACTGACCCAAAAAATATAAGGGAGAGGCCAAGAAAAACAGTGACTTTTAAGTCATTGAGAACACTTCCATCCCTAGGCACTAAGGGTGCTGCAAATATATGCAAAAATTAACATAGACCTGAGCAGAGTGCTGGTGCTATGGAAGGCACTGAAAATAAATAAGCCTTCCAGGTAAGGACTGAACTCTGTACTGAACTCATGGACTGAACTCTGCACATCATGCTACAGGGAGGTAGAGAAGGCATCAGTCATGCAACCAAAGTCCCCAAGGGTCCCAGCAGAAAGCTGGACATGGACTGTCACCCACAGCCAAAACAGACACCCAAAGGAAAATGAGAGAAGGACAAGCCACAGAGCTGATGGATTGAGGAAGGGTACTCATGAAGCCTGTCAATCTTCCAGCACTGTTAAGTGACTTAATTTTCTTTTAAGCCCTGGAATTTTCTAGTTGGCGGGACTGTCTTGCATGACAGCTATTCCATAAAGGAAAGCTCACAAAATCTGCTCCAGAGCACACAGAGCTAATGAGTACATAGTGGCTTTTAACTGATCTGGCACTGCTGAAATCCCTGGAAGTAAGACATAACAAAGGCAAGGCTGCAACAAAGCCCCATATATCAAACCACTGTCAGCAGTGAGTCTAAGGAATCATTCAGAGATTACTGGCGAGCCCTGCCCCGGCCAGCACATGCCAGAGGATATGGCAGGCTGGGCACGATTACTGCTCCTCTGAATTGAGTCGGATAGAATCTGCCAACTAACTCTTGGTGACAGCCGAAATCTATGTATTACCTGGCTCAGAGCCCAGTGACCAGTAACCCCCAATTCAGAGGCCAAGCATAACAGAAGACATTAAGCCATCCTATCAGTTAAACCTCTTTTCCTTGCATACCCTTTCCCTCTGTAGTCTACAAAGCTCCAGGGAGACGGGATTCCTGGGTTCTTGCCCAGCTTGTATACCAAAGTATCATACAATTCCAAGAAAGAGGGAAAATTGAAACACGTCATGAAATAGAGAGGTCACAGTCTAGAGAGTTTTCAATTTTCCTGTGTCTGGACTGTAGCCTGTACATCTACCAAGACATGGGCACTGTCCCTTCTGTGCTTACGCCCCTTCTCTGCAAACAAACCCATTGTGTTTTGTAACATCACCCATTCTCACTCAGCTGTCCCCATTCATATGGCACTGTGCTTCCCTTGTGGCTTACAACTAAACAGTAGATGCATACTTCCTCAGACAGAATCAGTTTAGTTCAAGGTAAAGCTGAAAGTGAATTCAAACACTCCTAGTGGCCATGGTTTTTAATCCTAAAATGATGATCTGACCACCTATCTTCTGACCTCTCAATGCCAAGGAATCTCACAAAATCTAGGAAATCCTTATCATGGTGTCAATATTCTAGCAAGAGGAAAATATGGTACCAGACTCCCTGACCATAAGATACTTATGATCAATGGCTTAGGTGCAAGACAGATTAACTTAAACCTAAAAAATTCACTGCAAACACTGCTGCTCCAAGATCCTCCAAAATCTTCACCAAAGTCAATGGAAACTGTAATCACTGTAATCAACTGGTCTCCAGTTGACTACCCAGCTATTTACACAGAACAACTGTAGTTCATTCAAGTTCAGTTGTGACTATGCTGTAGTTGTATTTATTTTACTTTCACTTCTCATATCATCACACATAAATACAGTCTGTCAGTGATGCTTGAAAGGCACTGACATGCAGAAGGATGGACTTGCACTTTCTGTTACATTTTGCCATCCTCAGAACCCTGCTATTTTTTATTCCAATGCACAGAGATGCCTGTTTTCTTAGTAACATGCCAGCCTTATTGGCTTGCATGTTATATTTGTTGGTTCAGTTTTACTCATTTCTTTGCTAGTACTGGAAGCTTCACAAGTAAATGAAGTATTCACCTGTGCTTTAACCACCAGACTCTGTTCTTCCCACACTGCACTTAGGGAAAGAATGAAAGCAGGAACAAGCTAAGCCACAGAAGGCTCAGTTTACGCTGCTACAGACTGATACATGCAGCAACTTTTTCTATCAAGCCAACTCCTACACCACAAATGGATTATTAATATCAGTGAAAAACAGCATTTCCGTCCTCATTCTCTGTGGTAAGTGGGAGAGGATGCCTTCACTGATGGTCAAATTTCTGTAGGAATGACTATACTGATGAACCCTACTGTAGCAGCTAGATGAATCTTGCCTTTCCTCAGCCCCAGCCCATCCTCTGTACTGATGCAGTGGTTTCCCTGAGGGAGGAAAATGCTCTGTTTTCAGATGTACCTTTTTACCTATGATTATTTTATAGTCAATTTGTGATTACCTTATGAAGATTGTTGAGATTGTGAATAGCTCAGGCCATCAGATCAGAAGCATGGAAGCTGGATCTAGAAAAACTATGTTTTTCTGGAGCTGTGCAACATGGGCTTATCCAATGGGACAGGGCTATTTTAAGTATGTTCAGGATGTATACTCCAGGATGTTAATGATCCTTCTTCCATTAGTCCCTTGGCATATGGCCTTCTGCCTTAAGATACATAGCTTGTATTTTCCACATGTTTATTTTACCTAGCTTGTCTAGTTTCAGTACATTAGATAATAAAGGTTCAATCATCTTGAATTGTGCTAAAACATGAAATCAGCACAGCATAAGTAGACGATGATTGAAAAGGTCCAGGACAAAATAGCTGCTGAAAGCTTTTGTAGCATGGATATTCCTGAAGTAAATGGAGATACTGGTAAAAGTCTTGGACTTCCCCTCTCCTCTGATCTATGCAGAAACATAGAAAAAATGGCCACTGATTTCCAACCAGTTTAGTGCGCTGGGGAAGTAATTAAGTTCCATGTGTCTCACCCTCAGCTTCATTATTGTAGGATTATTAAATTGGATCTTTTTCTCCTGTTTACATATCTTTGCATGATACTTGTCAGGAAGTTACCTCAGCACCTATGATCTCCATGTGAAATCATCCTTGGTACAATCCTGAAAAAGAATTATTATTTCAGACCTCTGAAATCATTGAGTCCAACCTTTGACTGATCACCATCTTGTCACCTAGACCATGGCACTAAGTGCCAGGTGTTTCTTAAACACCTCTAGTGATGGTGACTCCAGAAGTGAACCCCTCCAGGGACGGCAGGCTTAACTATGGCAAAGTTGGGAACTGAATACAAAGTCCTCCAACCCAAACCTTAGCCACCAACTATAATCTTCTTGAGATGCTTCAGAGGCAACTTTTCTGTTGCTCTGACTGCATGAGGTCTGAATTTATATTTCCTCATACAAAAGCCATCAGGAAAACCATAGTACAAAAAAAGATTACACATCATGGCCCTTAATTTAATCAGGAGCTGTCAACAATTACATATCCTTTCAGAAGTCTGGGATCAACCTCTTGCAGAACCTGTTCACATGCAATTTTTCCTGCTTTTCTGGTTAATTTGGACATGATGGCAGTGATTCCTTAACAGGGATCATGCATAGCCTTCAGAAACTGGCCCCCTGGAACAGCAAAGGAGATAGTCTCATGGACCAAGAGAAAAAGGAAAGACAGAGCTGAACCAAATAGGGTTCAAAAAGGCAATGGCAAGAGTGGATGACATTTGCCTTTCCTTTACACAACCCCTTTCAGGGCATAATCTCCTGGCTGCATTTCCCTCCTTTTCTTGTCTGTTCCTAAATGCCCAGAGAGGTCACTAGAAAAGTCACTGTGAGGAGGCAGCCTGGCTTGGTGGCTAAGCCATCGGATGAGGAACTCTGGGCTCTATCCCTGGCACAGCCATGAGCCTGCTGCAAGACCTGGGCACCTCCTTTCAGTTCTCTGTCTCTTCATTTCCCTCCCCTCTCCCCCACACACGCACATCTGGTTCCTTCATTTTGCTTGGAAACTCATCTAGGCATAGGCTGTTCCTAATGAGGTTGTGCACAAGGCAGGGCGGTTCAATTGCAGGCTTGGATGTGGGTTTTAGGTATGCTTGTAATATAAACGATAATGATCTGAAACCCATCTGTGCAAAAGTAATGTTTTGAATGAAGGAGTTTCAGTCCATGAATGTAGGACTGGGGACCCATAGGTGGGTTTGAGAAATGAGGAAAGCTGAAGCAAGGAATACTGCACAGGTGGGCATGAAGAACAATTCTCTCTTATGCTTGGAAGACAGCATCTTTAAATTTTTCCATTCCCTTCTTCCTTTTAGCTTTTGTTTTAAAAATAACAATTAGGGTTTTTTTTGGTTTTTTTTATTACCTCCTCTGCCCTCCTCCCTTCTCTCCGTCTCTAGGTCATACTCATCTTGCATTATGCTTATACTTTTCCTAATATCTACTTCTCTGTCTTTCCAGTCTGTTTTCTCCAATCCCTCTGTTTAACCCTCTTTAGACGCCTCTCCACCCCCATCATCTCCTCACATTGTGAGTTTGCATTAATCAGAGAGAAGGCAAAAATAAGAGCCCACCCACTACAGTTCTTTCCACAATGCCCAGAAGGATCTGTGTCTGAGGCATGTTTTGAAGATCATTGTAAATCAGGAAACAGCAAGGTGGAGTGAAGGGAAACTGGAAAGAGCTCTCAGCTTACAAATGTATAATGCAAGAACATGGGCCCTCGCTCCAGTAAACTGGAGCCAACAGTTACTAGACCAAGTTCCTTGAGCAAAAAGTCATTATTATGACTAAACCATTCTGTATTTATAGATACGTAGTGTTAGAATACAAACAGTTCAAGCAGCACTCTTGCACTCGATGTTCTTTGCTTTTTCCGGCATGTGGTCTTTTATTCCAGCATTAATTGTGATTATAAATCATTCCCAACCTGCTTTGGAATGAGTTTACACAGACTTCATGCTGTTGAAAACACAGAACACTTATACATACAAAATATAAAGCACTCAGCAACTCCAGGGGTAAAAATACCATGTATCAGGAATCAAACCACAGAAGATTTAAGAAGTAAATATCACTAAAACATTTCTCTGTCTGCTGCCACAAATGGCTACAGCTACTTCTGCAGGACACAGAGAACACTGGAGTGGGCCAAGTCATCACCGACAAGTGTCTTTGAGAGGTACCTGGGCCAGGAAAGGTCACAAAGGAAGAGATCTGGAGATGAAAGAGTCTTGGTAAAACTGAGTGGTGACCAGGATAGGGAAGGATCATGGACACTTAACCTCTACCTATGACCATCCAAGCCAGAAAGGATGAGGCCAAAAAAGCTTGAAAGGGAGAAGAATGAATTATATTTCTTTTTTTGCTGAGTTGAAACATACCAGCCCCACGAGGAGAATGTTATGTGAACCCAGGAGCACACCTTCCCCTGAGAGCCATGGAACATGAGGCCTTGGTAGGCAGGCCAGGTGCCAGACTGGGACAAAGCAACCCTGTCACAGCTTCTCTACATTTTATGGGGAGGTAGGAAAAAAAAAAAAAAGAGCTTGTTAAATCTCACACAGCTTTCAGATCAAATTTTTGTCCTGTTTCACTTTGGAAGTCTCTTGAACAAGCTCAGTGCTTCAAAGCTGAGGCTGCAAATCTCCCCATCTCCCAGAGAAGGTTCCTGTGTTTAATAAGCTGTTTTGACTGAAATTTAAAGAGAAAGTAAAGATTTCTGTTGGCCTAGCAACAGAAAATGTAGCCCAGACCTATAACCCCATATCTGACCAGACAGAAATGTGTACTCTGTTAAAAACTGGAGATTGCTCAGAAACACTGGCATGAGAATAACTCTGGTTCTCCTGCAGTCAATAGAAAGTCTCATAATCTCTAATGGAAATGCCTATGACTAATTTTATTTGGAAAAAAGGTACTGGAAGATGGTGCCTGAACACCAACATAACAAACCTGTAAGTTACCTGTTAGTGGATCAGATACTGGGCAAAATAACATAGTTCTCTCATTTCAACCATTCCACCACAAAATTAGCCCTTGAAGTGCTTTGTGTCCTAAGAGCATGCTGAATGCTAACAAGAGCAACTGAAATACCATTAACATGAGCGATGCTTGTAATGATCTTAGAATGGAGCCATGATTCCCTTGATTCAGACTTTCTTGAATGACCTGGGTAAAATTCTGGTTGCTCCTGAGGACCCTGTCAAGGTTCCCTGGTGTCTTGTCTCCAAGGCCTTCAAGCATGAAACTGCATATGACCCTGTTAACTGCATCAGGAGTCCTGGAAACAGGGGATAAGGCCTTTCTATCACCACCACAGTGAGACACGGACTTGAATCACTTCCTTTGGTGACAACACTTTCCATTCCAGGGCACACAGATACAAAAATAAATACTGCATCAAGACAGTGAATGTCTCCAGAGAATTTCACTAAATGAAAAATGAAAGCTAAACCCAGAAGAGACCCCTGACAGGTCTTGTTTTCTTTAAGTTTTGTTTTTCTTCCTTTAACACAAACATGATACATCATCTGCCGAAATTCAAAACTGGTGTAGACTTTCAAACACTTCTCCCAGCTTGCTGTGCTACTCAAATGGCAGCCTGTCCTTTCCCATCCATTCTCATTAATATCTCTCATCACCAAACTTTTCTTGCAATTAAATCCCAAATATTTGGAAGTTAAAGGGACAGTTCACATCAGTGAACAGCCCTGATGGAAGAATGTATTAGTCCTCCCATTTCTACCAGCATGGATAGGAACATATGTGCCCTTTTCAGGCTGGGATGTTCACTGAAAAATTTCCTAAATCCACCTGTCTTGATTAGTATGGTTTCCATGGAGCAGATCAGACACAGTATAATTCAGGGGTTTTATTTCCACTTTCATTTCAGCACTTCTTTTCCACTAGCAGCCCCATTTTCTGATTCATCTACAGCAAAATGAGCAAAACACTTCGAAAACACACCTGGAAGTCTACCAATCTGTAGATAAAATAAGTGAAGTTCATCAATTTGCTAAGATTAAAAGGACTAGAGGCAGTTTTCAGAGGATCAGATAGTAAAAGTGCTTATTTTTACAGCAAACTCTTCAGTTATCAAAGGATTTAAAAATTCCTCATTAAAAAAACAGGGTTTGGTTTTTGTCGTTTGGTTGGTTGGTTTGGTTTGGTTTTTATTTTTTAATTTTTCAGCCAGTATTACCATAAGTGCTGGTTAGCAAATATGGTTTTCCCACCTTGGAACATAATGAGGACAATAATTCAAATACAGAAAACTGTGTCCCAAAGCAGCTGAATTTACATCTAGGTTCTCAAAGCTCCTGTGAAGTTCTTGTGGTCTCCTCATTAGGAAAACAAAGTATATAATCTGCAACCAAGTTCAGCCAGAAATTTCAGACAATAGGGCAAAATAAGCCCAAAAGACAAGTCAGTTTTAGCTTTTGTGTTTTTCTGAATTAAATGAAGTTCCTTAGTCTAAAGACAGGAAAAATCCTTTATTGAAAGCTCATAGCTTCTGTAGTTTGGGCTTTTTTTCTTGTCAAAGACCAGCTCATATCACGTGCTGAATCAAGGTTTCCTCAGGCCCCATCTAACACTTCAAATGGAGAGCCATCTTCTCTCTCATGGACAGACTGCGAGAATGATCGACTTCCAGTTGCCCCCGAAATTGTGCAGGATCTGCTGCTCAAGCTGGATCCCTACAAATCTATGGGGCCTGATGGGATTCATCCAAGAATCCTCCAAATGCTGGCTGATGTCATCACAAACCCTCCCTTGCTTTTGGGCAGTATTGGGAATTCATAAAGGTCTCAACTGACTGGAAGTTGGCAAATGTTGCCCCGATTTTCAAGAAGGGCAAGAAGGTTGGACCCTGGAAACTACAGACCTGTCAGTCTCACTTCAGTGCCTGATAAAGGTACAGAGAAGATTATTCTGAGAGGTACTGATAAACACCTGAAAGACAATGCTGTCATGGGTTACAGCCAGCACAGTTTCATGAGGGGAAAGTCCTGCTTACCAAACCTAATTTCCTTCTATGACAAAGTAACCTACCTAGTTGATCAAGGGAAGCCAGTTGATGCAATCTTTTTGGATTTCAGTAAAGCTTTTGATAATGTCTCTCACAGGATCCCTCTGGACAAACTGTCCAGCTCACAGCTGGATAAACACACCATGTGGTGGGAGAGCAATTGGCTCATGGGTTGAGCATAGAGAGTAATAATGAATGGGGAAACATCAGACTGGGGACCTGTCACTTGTGGGGTTCCACAGGGCTCCATTATAGGCCCTGTGCTCTTCCACAGCTTCATAAATTGCTTCAATGCAGGACTGGAAGGGATACTGAGTGAGTTTGCAGGTGACTTACAACTTGGAGAAGCTGTTGATGCCCTCAAAGGCAGGGAGGCCCTGCAGAGAGACCTTGACAAATTACAGGACTGGACAATCATCAAACATTTGAAGTTCAACAAGGGGAAGAGCCGGATTCTGCACCTGGGATGGGGCAACTCTGAGTGTATGGACAGACTGGGGAATGAGATGCTGGAAAGCAGTGCCATGGAAAGGGACCCAGGGGTCTTGGTCAATGGCAAGTTGAATGTGAGTCAGCAGCGCCCTGGCAGCCAGGAGGGCCAACTGTGTCCTG
Organism: Pachyramphus minor; assembly: GCA_013397135.1. Taxonomy (NCBI): domain Eukaryota; kingdom Metazoa; phylum Chordata; class Aves; order Passeriformes; family Tyrannidae; genus Pachyramphus; species Pachyramphus minor. Next base: position 125,725 of record VYXB01000739.1, on the reverse strand, counting down.
GGGGGCATCAGGCAAAGCATCACCAGCTGGTCAAGGGAGGGGATTGCACTGCTCTGCTCTGCACTGGGGCAGCCTCACCTTGAATATTGTGGCAGTTTTGGGTGCCACAATATAAGAAAGATATTCAGCTGTTGGAGAGTGTCCAAAGGAGGGCAATGAAGATGGTGAAGGGCCTTGAGGGGAAACCGTGTGAGGAGCAGCTGAGGTCACTTGGTGTGTTCAGCCTGGAGAATCGGAGACTTAGGGGAGACCTCAGTGCAGTTAGAACTTCCTCGTGAGAGGAAGAGGAGGAGCATGCACTGATCTCTTCTCTGTGGTGACCAGTGACAGAACCCGAGGGAATGGCCTAAAGTTGTGCCAGGGGAGGTTTAGGTTGGATATTAGAAAGAGGCTCTTCACACAGAGGGTGGTTGGGCAGTGGAACAGGCTCCCCAGGGAAGTGGTGACAGCACCAAGCCTGACAGAGTTCAAGAAGTGTTTGGATGACACTCTCAGTCACATGATGTGCCTTTTGGGGATGGTCCTGTGCAGAGCTAAGAGTTAGACTCAATAATCCTTGTGGGTCCCTTCCAGCTCGGCATATTCTCTTATAAGCATAAAAGGCACGTCTTTAATGCACTAACAAATCACCTGCCATTAGACGGTTGTTTATCTCATAAAAACATTACTTCTCTCATGAAAGTGGCTTTCCTGATTAAATAATGGGACTAAATAATATTTTAGCTTACACTGAATGATGACAACATGAAACATACAGTTCATATCCTTTAAAAAAAATTTAGCTGTACTTCAAAATACTGGGCTTGACTGCTGCACTGACTAAAGGACAACTGCAGGACAATTGCTTCTGCAGTGTCAGACAAACTTTAATATAAATGAAAATATAGAATAAAGATTTCTATTACTTACCAGCACACTGATTGTTTTCATCCAACTGGAAACCAAATCGACAAATCAGAGGCCTTGTAACAGTAGGGTAGTTAGGAGGGCCTGGTGCTGGGGGCGGTGGATAAATATTTGAATAAGGATTCAGATATGGTGACCGATACACTGGGTTTGTTCGGGGTACGCATAAATAGCCACCATTCTGGTTGACACACACCATATCTCCTCTGCAGGCCTCAGGAATAGTCCGACATTCATCAATATCTGGAATTAAATTCCAAAAGTTAAAAGAGTGATTGCTCTTTAATGGGACCTATAAAAAAATAATTTTTTTTTCTCAAAGCCTTGTGAAAAAAAATTTATATTCTCTATCAAAAAAACTAATCCTTGTGGAGTCTCACTTTGAAGTTACATTATACTAAAACAGGAAACATCCCATATATTCAATATATCCTGTGGTCTACTTATTTTACTTCACTATTAGAGGATAGAGGGAGAGGAGAAAGCCTGCTTTGCTATTCCATAGAAGTTCAGTTTAAATACTGATTTACACATGGCTGCAGCATGCTACTGCTGGTTCCTCCTAGAGGGTCTGTCCAAACCACAACATGCAGATCAGGATTTCAAACACTGGTGGTTTGGTTTGCCCAGCTGTGAAACTTGGATCCTGATTTGGAACTCTAAAGCTCCTTCCCACAGAAAAAGTTAGGGATATTCAGATCTGGGGATGCAGTTCAGGCCTCTTTCTTGCTTTGGTTGAGATTGTTGCTGAATTAAATTTAGAAAGAGCATTCACCTGGTTCTCTGGGCACAGCAGCAATAGGTTATGACAGGGCAAGCAGTCTGCTGGGGGATTTTCCCTTTGTGTTTGAGTGACTTTTGTGCATGTAGAAGAAGCTCCCCCAGAGACTGAGTGCCATCATTAAAGAGATGCTATTGGACAATGTGCAGGTTTGGTTTCCCTGTGCTGCCTCAACTCAATTTACTTGGAGTTTCAATGCTGAGCAGTGGAAGACTTTATCCAAGCCTGCATGGGGAAACTGCCAACAAAGACAGTAAGTCCTGAGTTTGAAATAGAAAGAGATGGAGGGTGAACAATCCTTCTCCTTTGGCAACAAGACTGAGCTCCTATCAAAATGCATCAATGCTATTTGAGTAGCACTGACAGCCTATTAGCATCTCAATTATGTCAAAGATCAGTATATACTTGTGCTATGGAAAGACACTCACATATTTATATATACACATATTTTTATATGTACATATATACAAACACACAGAGCAAGAACTTTTTAACAAAACATACTAAGAGCACCACAATTTTAACTCAATAAATTCCGGACTTCTGAAACCCAATTCAAATGTATTGATTTAATTAAAGTCCTACCTATGCATTGCCCAGAGGCACGGTCCAGGTCAAACCCATTAGTGCATTGTTGCTAAAATGAGAGAAAAAAGGACACTCAGTGACTGTGAAATGAGAGGGCTCAATTGTTCAGCACTATACAGTATATCAAAAGTCACTTCCCCAAAGGACAGTCAGCAAGGCATGAACCTGAGGGCTCAGCACGTGTGCTTAGCTCAGGAGGGGGTTCCCTCAGGTGATGACAGTGTCAGGCTGTTCCTCTTCCCAGAGGTCCCCAATGTGCCAGGTGTTATGGGCTCCATACCAGTTGTTAACATAGAAGTTACAGTCTTCTAGTTTGGGCTCTTGTTTCTGCCAGAACAGGGGGTTTCAGCTAAAGGGTACTTGCTACCTCTCTAACAGGTTCTAAAACTCCCCAGACAGCCCATTCAGTGCACAGCACATTAGCCATTGACTGATTTGGAACCACAGTTAAAACGTAACAAACTTGATAAAAATAAGGCTTTTCCTTTACACCAAACCTTGTAATTTTTAGAGGATAAATCTTCAGATGACACATGTTCCAGGTATGCAAGGTTACTGAAAGCCTTGTTCCTTCCTATTCTATGGTGCTGGTCTTTCTCAGGGCTGCAGCCTTGAGTCTTCAGCATCTCCTTTGTGACCCTCAGCATTTCTAAACCAATGAGAGTCCTGGTGATGACTGTCTCAAAGCCCATTAAAATGATTCCCTGCTCTCCCTAGTTTTTGAATGGGCCTCCAGCTATTAGCAAGAGGCCAATCAATTGACACAAGCACAGGATCCTGCCAGTAAATAGGTTGTACGAAGGAATGTAAGCAAGAGATATCCAAAAAACAAGAACCACTAAAATAACCAGAGGTCAGAGGGATGGAGTGTGTTCAAGATTCTTTTGTTTCTTAATGATAAAGACACTTAGTTTTAGAATTTATGGAAGAAATCAGTGGAAGAGTAAAGTACCCAGTTCATGCATGGAAAAGTAGTAAGTTCTAGATGGGAGACAAGGGCATGAGTCAGTGGAAGTGGATCATTACAGGAGCTAGAGGCGGGACATGAAGCGAAACACACCATTGTTTGCATATATGAATATGCAAAAATATATGAATATGCAAAGCCACTGCTAGAAGTGTCAAACAAGTATGGAGGAATTCTGCCTTCATTTATCTTGGCATTCCAAGATGTTTTGGTATCATGTTGTGGAAAGCCAAGATATTCTGATGGGAGAATGTATAATCACCTTCATGTTTTAAAGAACGTACCTACTCTAGCTTTTGTTCTCCTTTTTGTGCTGTGGCACATACACTACACCTAGGTTAGCTGGAAAAGTTGAGACAATTTTTAACAAAACTATTTTTTTTTGGACAATAAATGATGATTCAGAAGCACTGAAACTACCATAGACCTGGTTTCAACAAATTTCTAGAACTTTGTTCTAGAAAAGATTCCAATATTGTTGAAATTACCAGTTTCAATATTTTCAGAAAGAACACATTGCTGTCATTTCAGGTTCAAGTTGCTTTTTGCTTGGACTTCAAAAATCAATTTACGTTACAAGATGTTTTTATAAAAATTGCAATGGAAACAATATTTTTTAAATTATAAAAACAAACCCTTAAAGACATCTCAGAAATTCCCCAGGGGTATGACAAGCATTTCCCATACAGATCCAATGTTCACAAAAATATCAATAAGCTTGCCATGTGCAGGAAATTTTCAATGTAATAGAACAAAAACAATTATATTTCAGAGACTTCTGGCAAAGGTATTTAGAAACACAGCTCTGGACACTGAGAATATCTGGATTATCAACTAGAAATCCAAACATAACATGCCTTTGGGAACTGTTTTTCCTAATTTAAAGTCCACATGGAGCCCAAGCCCACAAAGAACTAATGCTTCTGTTATTTCAAGAACTGGACTGCTTTACTTCCATCCACCCTCAAAAGTCCTGCCTATTGAACAGAAATGGTTTCAGGCATAAGTGAAAACAAAAACTAGGATACAGTCATTCAGGACCACAGTCTAAAATTAAACAGTCTTAAGACAAGATCCCACTATACACAGAAAATGCCTATTTATATGAATGAATTTTCCAAGTGTGGATGTTTCCCACAACAGAACTGAGTGGTCCCTGCTCTTGTGGGATGGCTTTTCTTATTTTCTGAAGTGTTCAGTCTAGAGGCAGAATCAGGTTTTCAGTGAGGTCCAGGTTTCTACAGGGATATTTTGCTGAGCTGGCAAGGATGAGTCAATAAGCTCAATCCATGTTCAACTCCAGAATCCTGCTGGCTCCAAGTTCTCCCCTCTAAACCCTTAGACCACACAACTTCCTTTTCATGTAAACCCCAGACCACAGAGCTTCCTATCCACCTGCTAGCCAGTGAAGTTTCACGCCATATAGTGCTTCAGTACAAAACAGTACATACATCTCTGTGTGCACCTCTCACCTGTGCTTTTCCGGGGCTTGAAAGGCAGACAGCCAGTGTGAAAGCAGTCAGTATCCTGTAATGTGCATAGAAAATAGGCTGAAAACCGTCTGATATCCAGGCTTATTACAAAGAATTAAATACACATGGACAAATTAATTTCTGCTGACACTTCAGTGTATTCCACAGTTTACTAACATGAATTTGGCCTCTGGAAAAGGAGTAATACAACTGTGAGCCAGATTCAGATCTCAGAGTAATTAATTTTACCATAGTTTTATGCAACTGGGATTGGAATCTGACTATATACCTATGGACTAACCTGACTTTTATGACGCCCCATGCAGCTGCTGTTAAATGAACAAAGTGAGCAATATTGAATAAAGCATTTTTGCCCCTCTCTGACACCTTTCTTTTGGGAATATGGAACTTTTTCCTGCTCACTGTGCACATTTTACAGATGGGTAACCCAGCGCACAGGCCCTGCCTAAGCTCCCCGGGTGGTGTGTTGGCAGGGCTGCAGACATGTCATGCAGGAGGTCCTGAATCCAGGCCAGTTGCTGTAACCGCTAAACCGCATTTCATCCCAGGAGACAGTATCTGAGATTAATCCATTTTCATGGGGCCGGATCCTGTCTCTTTACTCCATCTTGAGAATACATTGCTCCGCAGGTAGGCGCATTGTGCCAGGTCACCAGCTACTAGAAGCAGTCATTTTCAATGGGCCCTTCCCCAGCTATATCATCTTTTCATCTAGTGGGACCTACTGCGTTTCCCCACCACAACTAAAAGAAGAGGATCCCTAGACAACAGAGCTCTACAGTTATTTTTGGAGCTCCTTACCTGGAGTTCCTTACCTGGAGCATAAAAATTCTGGTCAAGTAACCTTCCACCTCCAAGTATTTATTAACAGATAGAAAAACATGAAGTGACAGTCAGAAGTTATTTTTTTCTAAGTACTATGGATTTCAGCATTTTCCTGCTGCCTTATAAAAAACTTCTCAATAATATTAGATCCACATCTTGCTTATCTTGGATTGTAGTTCTGAATGGCAATTGTATACAATATATTCCCACAAAACCAGTACAGGAAGCAGGGGCTATTTTAGGTGGCTTTAGTTCTACTACCTAAGCAAGCTGCCAACTTTCTCTCAGAGCTGTCTCTGATTTCCAGTGCAAATGGAGCTGTTGAGCAAGACCTACAAATGCATCAGACAAAACCACACACAAACAATGACTGACACATTAGAACAAATTTGTTTCAAATGAGAAGACAGGGACAAGCTCTGAAAAGTAAACATAAACCCTAAAATGGTTTTTCATAGTGCTGTGACAACAAATTGTGCTTATTGGCATCTTTGAGTGACAAGGAAAGGCAAATTCTGCGGAGTTTCCCTTAGAGTCCGATGCAAAGCATTCAAACTAAAATGTCATCCATTTAGGCTTGCACTTAATTTATTGATTCCTCGAATCCTCTTGAAAAGATCTGAGAGTGTGCAGTGCTACTGGGAATGCACACTCACTTTGCATATAGCAAGAATAGCACTGGGAGAGAACAGCACAACGACAGGTTGCAGCTGAAGGCTGACACACCTAGCAACTGAGCTATGCTGCATATTGCTGCAGGACAGTGCACACTAACAAAATCCCCTATAAAACTGGGCAGACAAAATTCAAATGTTTTTAGGTAGTCTTTAGTTTCTGTTATTACAAGGCGATACATACTTTCCTCTTGGTGTGGGGGGGGTGACCTTACTGCCTCTTATTCTGTTTGCAACCATCATCTCAATTTGCTTGTTACTTTAGATCTCAAATCCCCTCAAGAATTATTAGCAGACATACAGCATGACCTCTCAACACTATACGCAGCTGGTCACAGTAGCCTGCCCAGCAGGAAAATATTTTAAACTATTTTAAACTTCTGCAATAGTAACTAATTAGCTTCAATCAATCACTGTAGCCAGTGGGATCACTTGCTGTCGCAGTTCAGCGCTCCCGCGGATGCGCAGAGTGTAAGCACAGATCAAGAAGGAACTCGTCAGAGACAGCACAGCTTTAATAACAGGCAGATCGTCTTTCCCCACCTCTGACCACTGAGATCCTGTCTCCTTGCAAATGGCTTTAGCAAGTGGATTGGCATACTGAAGCCCTGCCACAGCTATTTTCCACAAGTAGGTTTCCCGTCAGTAAGTAAAGAAGTTTCATGCATACCACTTACCTTCTTAATCCTTGCATGTCCAAAACCGTTCAGGAAAGGTGGAAAAAACCCAGAGTCTGTGCTGATGAATAACTAGAAAGTTTTTCCAAACATTACCCTCTGCTAGCACTTCAGTTCCTCTGTCATTTATAGTCCAAAGAATGAAATGGCAAGTAATGGAGAGGATCGGGAGCCGTCTGTACCTCCTCAGACACTGGAGAGAATACAGAGAAAGCACCTGGTTTTGCTTAGTTCTCTTCTGTAATTCAGCATTAAACCAATTGGAGGAGGAATGTTAAAAATGAACACTTCATTTTCTAAGTATGTTAAACAATGCAAATGGGGGCCTCAGCCTGGGACAGCTGGTTTAGATTACAAAGCTCACCAACTGGCTAGACTCCTCACAACAACCTCAAGGAGCCTGCCAGGATAAAACACTAACAGCTTGAAGGAAAGACTCTCCCGCTGCAAACTTCACAGTTAAATGTGCCTCAGAGCAGAGAGCACCGTTATTGGACAGAAACCCTTATCAGGGGACTGGAGAAGGGAAGGGATTGTTTTCCTTGCTCTGAGAACAAAAAAAAAAAGTCAGACTTTTTGGAGGCCCTCTAGCCGGTGTCCTGGATAATGAATATGCAACACTTGCTGCTCTGTGCCAATGGCATACTGATGAAAGGTCTGACCCTCTGGGAGGTGAATAACTCAAATTCATGATGATCACAGCTACAGGAACTATACTGCTTGGGGATTATTTGAAAACAGGAATAAACAAATTAAATGTTCAAAGGAAAACAAACGGCTTGTCTGCAAACACTGGCCCTTTTTAAACTAACCCCACGCTTAAGGGAGCAGTTCATGATATGAAATATTTCTCAGGAAAAGCATAACTTGCAGATCTCCAGTTATGACTGAAGAGGAAGGAAATAAAGCACTTTTTCAGGTGTTTTGCAACTTTGCCACAGGCAGAGCTTTAGTAGGTCAAGCAGAACATTTATGGGATGTGAGAGGTAAGCAATCAGATGCTGCAAAGATTATGCTAGATCAAAAGATGAACACTGAAATTAAATACAGACATGGACATTAAACAACTATTTGAATTTCTGTTGAGTCTGCCATTTGAGGAAACCCTTTTTTTCTAAGAAACTTGAAACTTATCATACATCTCTCTGTAACAGATCAAGAAACAGAGAAGTATAGTTGATATAAGAGATATTAATAAAACTAGCCTTCAAGTATGGACTGGACACCCAGCTTGAGATATAAAAACTGAGCTGCTTCAGGGTTGCTGAGCTCCCACAAGTTGTATCAGAGCCAATGCAAAGTCCAAGAGCTCTGTACCTTGTTAAATGGCTGTAATTGTACAAATTACCTTTCAAAAATGACAGCACCAGGGGCTCGGTGCCATTTCTGACAGTTTCTCTCTCAGTGACTTGCTTGCATCACTTGCATTGCATTGAAAATTAAAACTCTCACCTAGAATTATTCAGTGTTAAGGCACTGGCAGATAAACAAGAATGAATTTACTTACTTTAAATAAATTTCCCAAAAGCTTCACAAAACCTCACAAGAGGGACTTCTGAAGAAGCTGCTGGGCATGCTGTGAGAGGAGTTTTCTCATGGGTCAGAAAGCCGGCAAGAGATGATAGAAAGAAAAGACACAGCAAATTTTCATTGCGACAAAATGTTGACAGCGAGAATTCTCATTGCCCCACAAGACCAGTGTTTCTCAATACACTCAATAATCTGGAGAGCTAACAGGTCTGAGAGTAGCAGTGCTTACTCTATTCTAAGTGTGTGAAGATTTATTGAAATCATGAGAAACAGCTTTGCAGCAAAGCAGATGCTCTAAGCATTCAGCATGTGGATGAAAAGCTTTATGTCATGATTCTTCACTTGCTAATCCACTGAATTTTTCTACCATCACATGGTAAAATCATTGTACACATGCCAGAATCACTGTATGAGTGCAGCACCAGTCTGCTCACAAAGAGTTGCCTCAGAGTTCTGATTCATCAGCCAACTGGCAGAGGTAATTCAGCTCTGGAGACAGGAGGTGAATCCAGATCTGACCACCTAAGGGGCTCCCTTAAGAAGAAATACTGTACAAATGTTTTGATTTTTCCTGTCTCCATCTGACAGCTGGAGTGGATAAAAACCAGAGTATAAAAAGTGTACCAAACCACAACTTGGGCTGGTTTACAGCCTGGTGACTGTTTTTTTTCCAAAATAAAAGGACTTGAAGTTATGGTTAAGTGGAGTTTCTGCAGTACCTTTCTGTAACTACCATCAGACACAAAACAACGAGATGCACCCACAGCCTTCTGACAACTCCCTTTGCTACTGAGTTGCATAAAGGAAGAATTTGTGGCACATAAACCTCATTTTGTTCATCCTATAAAAATGGACAATTGAATGTGCTGACACATTCACCATTGATGCTTAAGATGGAAGCTAAACTTCAGGTGTAGTGGTGCTCTCCATTACTTTATTTAGATTAGCTTGATATTTTCTTTGTCTTCATGAAGAGGTGCAGAACTGTTCCTAGTATAAAATGGCATTCTGTAAAATAACTGTGTTCTTAAAAGTTTGCTTTGTGTGTACTTAGGGCTGAAACTATATCTCCAATTGTTTTTAAGACTTAAATTTTGAAAATTGTATAATATATAATCATAAGGGGCACATAAACGGTGTTGCATAGCTTTAACAGCACCCTCCTTGGATGTCATCTCCTTTCAAAATTCTGATACTGTTTTTACATGTCTCCAGAACTACACCTATCAAACACCCTTCTTGTATATTCCTGTTTTTTCAAAGTTCACCCTCTCTTTGGTCTGCGAGCCCAAAATCATCCTAAGTGCCAAGTGTCCCAGACATCTTTTACCCAGCCACACAGACCTAAATTCATTAAAGGAATTTACCAATAACTGACACTTTAAGACGCCACATGTCCAAGATTTAGATGCTAAAAACATTAATTTTGCTCCTATCAAATCTTATGGAACCAAACGTTTTTACCAGCAAAAATGGTAAAACACTCAGAGCTCAAATTCTGGGCACTTGCAGGAACAATTGCATTTTGATAGCATCTAAGATGCAAGAGATTCACAACTTGGGCTTTTGCCTGAGAGATTGATCTAAATGTTCTTGGAGACTGCCAAATAAGCAAGCTTTTTATATCATCACATGTTGATATACCACATGACAGGCAGAGGTTTGAAATCCACACATCTCACCCTACTGCCACATGAATAGCACCAAGCCTATGGGAAACTTGGCCTCAGACCCTAAATCTGCCTGAGAAAGAGAAGGGCTCATTTCTTCCATCTCACAGGGAAGAATCTCAGTTGCAAACTCCTGGTGGTTGGGGAGGGTTCCCCATGATTTTTCAAAGACAGACTACCTTAGATTATCATCAGTTGAGGTCTGCATCATTCACTGTATGAATTGTAATTGCTATCTCATAACAGAATGATGCAATAACCTGTTCCAGATGGCTCAGGCCAGAAGCTCAAAAGCACAGTCCTACATATATTTTCCTTTCCTAGCCAAACATAACACAAGCAAGAATTAACAGTGAAAATTAACATAGTATGTAATTGTAAAAACTTCACTAGTGCTAATTAAAATGTACTGGGAATATGCAGTCCCTGAGATGCTCTGGTGCGTTGATCTGCAAATGTGAATATTGTTTTTAGGAAAGAGAAAGTGCAACAGTTCCTGCTGTGCTGCCATCTCCAGGGGCTCAGTTCCCTTGATAGGGTACAGTTACCACCTCTGGGAGATACCCATGGGAAAAAAGAGACAATAGGGCATCCCTTCCTTCCCTCCTGTGCAGGGAGTCACCTGTGTGTCTGAGGCTGTGTTTGGGATGATGGTACCACCGACAGCACTGCACCCAAAGAGCAGCGAGCTGAGCACCATTGCAATGTTGTAGCAGATGGAAAGACAGTGCTCAACCACAACACTTTAAGTCTTTGTTCTACTTATCTAACTATACATCTTTGTCCTGGTTTCAGCTGGTGTTAAACTCCAACCTGTTTCTTTACAGGTCTGTGGTCACTCTGATACAGCACAATTTCTTTTAGGACAAAAGTTATCAGTCGAAAACTCAGGCACCACTGGATCCATTCTGAAATGTAACAATGCTAAACATGGACATGAATCTGAATTCACTTTATAGCTTTGAAAACATATTAATCGTTTCATTAGATGAGGAACAGTAGGATGTAGCAGGTGCTTACCAAAAACCAAACAGTTAAAACTACGCCCAGTGAACTGCATCTGCTGTAGGACAAAACTATGTCAGGTATATTACCTTTAGTGAGATCAGTTTTGATGTTCATGATCACTGGTTTAGCTGTAGCACTTTCTAGGACAGTCTAAGAAGATGCCTGAGGCAAAAAAATAAAGAGCAATATCCTTGAAAGAATGCTTCAGTATTGTCTAGTGTTTTTTTAACCCAATAAAAGTACAATAAGCAAGTAAACTAAAAGCTTTTTATAACTTTCTCAGGAAAAATACAGTCTTTCTCAGCATTTTTGATGCATGCAACAACTCTCAGCGGGTCCCTTCCTATTATTAGTAATTTGCAACAGCCTGTAATGTTCTTCTTGAGTTTTCAATACTTACATGACCAATATATATGTTTTTAAAACTATTTTCCTGTAAAGAGTATATGGAACATCATTCTGTACCTAAAGACAAAAAATATACTTGAGAACTTATATCTCCCCCTTGGTTACTCTATCTGAGAACATGGTGCCCTGTCCACTGTTCCTACTTTTACTTTTTTCACTGTTGAATCTCATTCCTGAGCATAGCTCTGGTTATTGCAGTTCACATTTTGCCTGAAACTAGACAGATATTTTAGTTTGGTTTTGTTTATTTTGTAAGATTGACATGTACATAAACAGGGCTGTGACCTTTTCTCCTCTGCATTTTTGTCAAATGGTCTAGACAATGTGGTTGAAAACAATGATCTTTAATCTTGTGACAAAATGTTTACCAGCCTCTTTTAATAGCAAGCATGAATTCTTTATGGCCAGTTTCAGCTAATAATGACCTTCCATAAATAAAGACCTAAACCTCTTAATACTCCTGGACCAAGAGTAAAGTCTGTTTCACTGTTGGAGTAAGCCAACATTCAGTCTTTCTGAGTGCTGGGATACATAAACCACTGGTCATAAAATAAATAAGCATTTATTTTATGCTTAAATGCCTTGAGATTTCAGTGTCTTTTGCAGTTTCCCAAGCCCTTTACCAACCCAAGCACAGCACTGTGCACACAGGGCACATCTGGCACAGCAGCATCAGGCGGCACCTTGGAGCAGCTGCCTGGAGACAGTGGCTCACCTTTCCTGGTTAACCTGGTAGTGTTCCCTGTCTGCTGGGGCATGAATGCCAGTAAAACACCAGCTTCACCTGTGCTTCTGCATCTCCCAGCTACTTTAATTCCATCACACAGAATTATAATTTGGATAGTTTTTGTATTTTGGGTTAGTTTTGGTTTGGTTGGTTGTGGGTTTTTTTCCAGATTTAGTTGAGCATCCTTTCTCCTTTTTAGTCTGCTTTGGCCATTCACTCTGTTTTTAATCAGAGCAAAACATCACCCTCTGTAGCATCAAGCATATTCTGTGTTTTCCATTAAAACACTTCAGGTTCTGTACAAACCCAAACAAGCTGTGGAAATGCCATCTCTCAACAGTGATGTTCCAATGTTCACAAGTATGTGCACTATTTTTGTAAGGGCACCTGCCAGAACCCTGCTGATGAATCCAGACTAGAAAAAAATTGACATCAGCTCTCTCTTCCAGAGCTTCTCTCTTTTCAGGTGGTGGAAATTGTTCCCTTTCTAAACATGTTTCACTCTTATAGGTGCACATGTAAGCCAAGACTTGTGGTCTCTTTTTCCAATGAGACACTTGGCGAAGATGTTCACATTTTTTAGTCTTTTCCTTATCTTAAGATTTTCAGGGTTATATCTTAGACAAATATAGGAATATCAAAAGGTTTCCCTGTGAGGAAAGGGATAATTTTGACTTTGTACTTACTCAACTGCTTTCCTAACCCCAGGAGACTTTTATAAACTTTTCTTCTATTTAAAGAATACTACACTTAATTTACTTATTCCCACAGCAGGTGTTACACCAGTTCACACACTACCTGTTCACTTTTCTAAGCTAACCATGCTGTTTGCAAAGAAATTGGCTGTGAAACTGGGTGATAAACATGATGTGTGTAGTCTCTTTTCAGACTCACGATTCACTCTGCAGCAACAAGGGCTGCTGCAAGGCAGTGATTTAGAGTGCTAAAAGGTAGCAATTCCAACGGGAGGGATGTACTCCTGTTTGCTGCTTCTGCTGGTGTGCTGCAGTGCTTACAAAGTCTTGCAAAAGGATGCAGTTGACAACACAGAGTGTTTCTTTTTTTTCCCCTTTAAATCTGCTGGCCTGTGCTCAGAGTTGCACTGGTTACCACAGCAGGAGCAGCGCAGTACCAGGAGTTCCCCCTGCAGAGCCTGTCTGTTTCCAGGGATCCCTCTGTCCATCTGCCATGGGGTACCAGAACCTCAAGCAGCCAGTGAAAAGTCAGTGGAACTGAACCCTTCTTCCAACAGAGGCACTTGAACTGTTAACAGAGCCCAAAGCCGGAGCCTGATAAATCAATCCGTCCCCATTTTGTTCACTGTTTCAGAGCAAAATTCAAGAAGCTGAAGTTGTGCCAGACAAAGAAAATAGAAAGGAACAAAAACTCTGACAGGTTAAATGTGAAAAACAGAAATTCAGGCCAAGAAAGTATGAGAAACAAATCATAAGAAGAATAAAAGCTAATCATAAATTCTTTTTCAGGAAAACTGCCAAGCAGTCTGCAAAGCCAATAGATGAACAAGGTATAAAAATAGTGCTTAAAAAAGATAAAATCACTGTAGAAGGTTAAGTGATTGTTCTTTATCTGCATTTGCTAGAGAAACTTCTTGAGATTCTCATAGTGGAATTTAAAAAAAAAAAAAAAAGTAAAAACAAAAAAGCAAAAAAAAGCCCTACTTGGGAGGAGACATCTAAATTGAAGTGCCAGCAGGAGAGGCTGTAGAACAAATCAAGAAAATGACGAATAACAATTTGTCAGAACTCACTTGACATTTAGAAATTAAGTGTTGTTAACTGAATTAAATATGACAGTATGTAACAGCTGAATTATTTATCTGAAGTGCAATCTCTCACAAAATTGCCTTGGAACAGAAGGTACCAAATACAGTACTGTATTTTATAGTTTCCCATATAATGGTTAATAAAATACAGAAGAACAAATCAAATATATTAGGAAATCAGTAGCCCTGCACAGGAGATTTAGTGTTGGTTTTTTAGGCATAGGTTTTCTATGAGACTATCCTTAAGAACTACATATCTCAGAAAACTAGCTCTGCTCCCTGGTATACGGATTTAGTTTTTACATTTACTCACTCCATGCAATTGAAAGTGGCTCCAGCCAACTCCTAACTGGCACATGTAAATAGCAAACACGGATTTTTTTTCAGCAAAACTTGGGAATTTGTGTATAATAGTTGCTATTTCTTTCTAAGTTTATAATTTCAGCTACAGTCTTTGTAGCCGCCCCTGGTAACCTCAGAAAGGGACCATGGAATGGGCACTGAAGCTGAGTTAGGTGTGGCTGAGACTCCCAGGGATCTTCACACTGGAACGTGGAGGGAACCATTAGGAGGTCTGCTGAGATACCTTTAGAAGACTAAGGAGAGGGGAAGAAAGAAGGAATTACCCAAGAAGGTAAGTCAAACTGCCTTTTGAAGTGGAACTTCTCAGCACTAAGCCTGTTGCCTCTCCTTTGCACTCCATTTTTGGCAGCAGGTAGATGCATCAGTAGCCTGGGCAATCGGAGGATGCAGTGCCAAGCACAAAGACCGCATCACTGAGACAGAGTACACGTAACCTTCTTCCTGTGAGTCACAGGCTCAATTATGCCTCAGTTTGGCCTCTCACCAGTTTCCTTCACAGCTCTGCAGCTGGAGGGCTGGCCCTTCGGGTTTTGATCAATTGCAATGATTTCTGATGTTTCCCTATTCCATTTTAGTTTCAAATGAAAATCTTTTCTTTCACGAACTAGATTGCCTAGTCACATTTAGCCAGGGCAGTGCAGACTTCAGGTTACCTGCAAAGCATCTGACTATTGAAGTACCAGTACCATCACATCCAGAATGCAGCAGGCTCACTGAATCCCCAGCCCTGTCTACTTGGTAGGTTACAGTAGGGACAGAGGTACCACCTGCAAGACCTTTGCCTGCAGTGGTACTCTGCAGATCCTTCCTCCCAAGCACTCTGCAGACAATGTGCTATTCAGTCTGCATTTGGGTCCAGACAGATCTGGCAAGCCTAGTTATGACTCATTCATTTTCTTGAGAATCCTGTACTCCTCAGATTTTTGTAGTTTCATAATAAGCCTCCTCTAAGTTAGCTGAAAACTGTTAAACACATCTGTTCCTGCTCCTATTGTCAAAAATAAGGCAGTCTTCTGTTTGCCTTCATTTTTATTGGCACCCACTACTTGAGCACAGAGCAATGTGCAGTCTAAATATTTTCCAATTCTATTTCCAGAAAAAGTTTCAGTTTTGATGACTATTTTTCAGTGCTCCAGTCTACCATTCAAGACCCTTTCTTTACTATATTTTTCCTCCTGCTACAATTTAGTGTTGGACCCATGGTATGGCCTGTAAACCAAAACCTATGGATGAATCAGAAATCAACTCAGTGATTTGCTTGTAATTCTGAAAACACCCTTTTACTACAAACAAAAGCATTCCTCAAGTATTTTAATACCTTACAGCAATAGAGAAAACTGCTGCTGGAGCTGGGAAAACATTTTTAGATAAAGGTTAATTGTGCAACCAACATTTCATGTGGTTGGCTTCCCCCATGACAAGCTGAAACCTGAATCCCTTTTTCCCTTCCTCTACACAGTTTCTTGGACACCTGCACCCAACAGTTTGGGATTACTCTCATGGTCTTTACTTTTTCTGAGAAAGTGACCTCATCACTCTCTACAACTGCCTGAAAGGAGGTTGTAGACAGGTGTGTGTTGGCCTCTTCTCCCAGGCAACTAGCAACAGGACAACAGGAAATGGCCTCAAGCTGTGCCACAGGAGGTTTAGGTTGGACATTAGTAGGAGTTTCCTCACATAACGGGTTGTTAAACATTGCAATGGACTGCCCAGTGAGGTGGTGGAGTCACCATCCCTGGAGTTGTTCAAGAAACATCTAGATGTGGCACTTAGTGCCAGGGTCTAGTTGACAATGTCGTGTTCGGTAAAAAGTTGGACTTGATAATCTCAGAGGTCTTTTCCAACCTAATTGATTCTGTGAAATAATGTTTGTATTATACATGCTCCCATTTAGGAGCTAATATTCTTATCCAACTCCTCTGATTTGCTCAAAACTGCCACTACCTCTTACTATTACTCTATTTACATCCAGTTGCCACTTTGTTGCTTAGGTTAAATATATTTTTATTGGTGATACTACACTCAATGTTCAGGAACCTCATGGATTCAGGGTATGTAAGTTGTGTAAATCAGGGTACCTTTATTTAGTTCTATAAATGCAGCTGCCACTGACAAAGTTAAAATGAGCTTTGGTCTCTCTAGGCAGCCTCAAAAGGTCATTTTTTTTAAATCTTAGCTCCCTGCTCCCTCATTTACAATAATTTGAATTTGAAGCATTATAACTCTTCGCTTTCTGTTCTCAGAGGGTTGTGTTTAACAGCAATTTCCATTCTAGGGAGTCAGGAGTTACCACTGGTCTGCTTTTACTAGCTCAAAATCAACTACCTGACTTTGCTCACCTGATAGAGCAGCCTTCATAGAAAACTGCCACACAACAAAACATGCACCACTTGGAGTGTGTTACATGCTGCTTCTTTCTAATCCCTTGGATCATTCCATCAACAAACATTAGATATTAAGACGCTGTACTACAGTGCTGGCTACTAGTTACTATTCCATAAATGATATAAAACAAATAATTCCTAGCTGCCTCTGTAAAATCTCTTTGGCCTGTGCCCCCAAACCTGGTCATGCTACAATTGAATCCACCTTGCATGACCACCTGGAAATTCACTGGGGGGAAATGCAGGCAGCATCTAATGTTGCAAATGAAAACCTTAGAGTTAACCACATGGTGCTGTCAGGATTCCCTTTACCTTCATGATACTGGCTGGTATTCAAACAGTATCCAGGCAGCTCTCTGAGGAATTTGGCTTCCTCTACACGAAGGGAGACAGAACAGCATTCTAGGCCGTTGGTACAAGGGTCAGACTCAATCACTTTGTTAATAAACACAAAAAATAGGTTTAAGTAGTTTGTTTCCTTGATACCATTGATCTGTAGTCTGTCAGCTGCAATGCCATGTGACAGGGCTTCTGAACTCTGTCAGTCATTGCCAAAAACCTCTAATATAGTTTTCCACTTTTACCATAGACCGTTATTTTTTTAAATGGTTCCCTCATTAAAAAAATGGTTAATTGCAAGTATTAAAAACTAGATTAAGGTATGGCAAAATAGGATTTCTGGTGCACTCCCTGTCAAACACTGCATACAATTTCTTTCAGTCATTCTTTAATACAATTCTCACCTGGCACACATGCAAAACTCTTTGCTGCTATGGCAGCAGCCATATGAAGCACCAAGACTCAACTGCAGCACTGCCTCCTCAGTAACAAGAATGGTCTTCTCAGAGCCAGAGGCATAGTCAGGGCTGATAAAAAGTGAATATTGAGTATGTAGATGTGTTTCTCTGGGATAAGCAGAAGACCACAGCCTATCTAACGCACTTCAGCAGGGGCAAATGTGCTGACAAAAGCAAAGCTGAGGAGCTTTTGTTGTGCTTTACTGCACAACACACAGTATTTTTTTTATTTACTTTTCTTACTGCAGAAAGACATTTTCTGGAGTTGGTGGCAAAGAATACCCTTTTCTTTGGGGAAAAAAAACCCTTCAAGTTTTCTGCTATCAGACAAACATTTTAGTTAGAGTTCAGTAAAGGACTGTGAATGCTGGCAAATGCATTTCATCTTCTCCCTCACATGCAGAAAGTGAGCACTATCTCTGTGTTTCAGCAGATTAGGCTGACGTTTAACTCACACAATAACCATGCAATCTCTAAAACACACACGTGATTGATCTACTCAAATACATGCCCTGTATGAACATTATAGTCAGGTTTCACTCATATGTGAAACACACCCATGTGTGCTGTCCCACTTGACAGTTGGAGTTGTTTTCATGTCTTAATGAAATGTGTCAACTACTCCACTAACTCTGTGTGTACTTGCCAATGAACCACAAAAAATACGCAAGACAATTTGGGAATATATTCCGCATATGTTCCTTCAGAGCAGAGACTGTAAGCCCCAAGATCAGCTGGGTCTTGTCAAAGCAAAACTGGATGTCACAGTGGGTAATGGCTCTAAACTAAAAGAGGGTAGGGTTAGATTAGATATTAGAAAGAAATTTTTGACTGTGAGAGTAGTGAGACATCGGAACAGATTGCCCAGACAACCTGTGGCTGCCCCATCCCTGGAAGTGTTAAGGGCTGGGTTGGATGGGGCTTTGAGCAACCTGGTCTGGTAGAAGGTTTCCCTGCCCATGGCAGGGGGGCTGGAACGAGATGATCTTTAAGGTCTCTTCCAACTTAAACCATTCCTTGATTCCATGAAAATACACTGAACTAGAAGCAGATGACTGAGGACTTTGTGTACACATGAACTTCCTTCCAGGGCCCAGCTGCCTGGGCATTAGAACCACAGTCCAAGATTGTACAGGTTTTAGGATCATAGATAAAAAAGGACATATTAATACCCTCATTTCTACATAATTCAAAGGGTAAGATGTTCACAGTCCTAATATTTGACAGCAGATTGATGGCTTGAGGAAGACTAGCTCTGTGCAGTATGATCTAAAGTCTGTCAGTCACTTCAGAAAATGGCCAGTAGAAATCAAAACGAGGATGTGAAGGATTCTTTCTCCATGATCTTGGATAACGATAAGCTCAAGTCACAGCTTCTGTTGTTGAATAAGCCTTGTGTTTTGAGCTGAGAAAATTATTCTTGAACTTTCATATGATAATGTGGCAATAAAATCATCAAAACCAGAAGTAAGAAGACATTAATTAACTGAAAAGCTTTCATGAGCTATGTTATACTGTGCAATACTTACCAGGCAAGTATCTTCCATTCTGTCCCTTCCACTTAGCCATCAGTCACTCCTATGCACAAAGTCACTTGCCTTACTATTAACTATTTATGGAAAATGGGTCAAGAACGATAATAAGAAACAATAATAAAATGCAGGCTGGGAAATGACATTAGGCAAAGAAAAGTTATTTGTACACTGGTCTCTATAATGTATCACATTATATCACTGTGACTAACTGGTTTAATGTAGCCGAGTTTAATTGAAAACAAAACAAAAAAACCCATAAAACCCCAAACCACACACTGTGCATTCTTCTACAGGAACAATTAGACCAACCACTTACTTCCTTCTCTCTGCACAGAATGTAGGATAGGCAAAGAAAAGCAAAAATAAGAAAGCTCAAAGAGAACAACAGAAAATCCTAACCCTCATTTTCCTCCCTTATATCAAGTTTGCAAAATGAATCCCTTACTAGAATTGTTACCTTACCACTAAAGATAACTGACAGCTTATTAGACCAAAACTAGGAAGACCAGACACTTTTTTTTCCCTTGCAAAAGCAAAAGGAAAGAGAACAATTGAGTTAAACAGAAGAACAAAGATCTTCAATTACTGCACCTTACTCATAAATTCCAGATAATCTTTTCCTGCTGCTGTGTGAAAGACCCACACAATTAACAGAACAGACTATATGAGTCACATACATACATGTGGGAAACTGGTAAAGCAAATATATACAGAACAGTTACAAGGCACAAAGTAAGCACAAAAGAAAAATGAGAGGAAAAAATATATCCACCAATCTTTCAATAAAAACAAAGACTGAAGGTTTATAATGGTCCAGGAAACATTCTATGAAAGAAGTACTGCCCAGAACACAGAGCCCAGCTGATTTCTAACAAAGCAACAAACTCCACCAATGCAACTGTAGAATAAGCCTTGGAAGAGAAACCTCTAAGGCCTGGGGATTTTCTCCATAGTTCAACAGACCTCACCTCCTAGGACTTAAGGACTGAAGCCTCTTGTGTATCTCCTGTAGAGGATTTTCTTCTCCCTGAAGAAGCTTAATGAGGAACTCTGAAGTTCTTCTCTACCTTTGCCTGGCATTAGATTTCCCTCTCCAAACTCGCAGCTTATTGTATAAATGGAACGGATTTACAGCATGCAGAAACAAGCAGTCTTACTATGTTTTCTTTACTGGCATTTATAAAGCTTCCTGAAAGAGAAATGTGTACACATTAGGCTCTCTGCAGTTAAAAGAAAAAAAACTGAGCAAAAGAAGAACTGCTTAGTTCGTATATTCAGAGAATAGTGAGCAGCATGACTCCATTTCTAATTTATAACATGTAAGTCACATAATTTTTAAAAATTAAACATTTCCTTCTGCTTTGGCTCACCAAAAGGTAATTTTATTGTAAAGCAGCTATATATTATTAAACAGACATGACTACAAGAACAAGAGAGATTGCACAGAAGCCACCTGATTTCACTTTTCTTTATAATTGCTACAGTAAAAGAAAGGTACCTATGCCAGTCCAGTTTAAACAAAGATGTACATCTGAAGTACCCAACGGAAATGCTCTCAGCCTAGGTAATTTTAAATTCTCATTACATTTATTACATAATGCAGAATTTACTTTGGTAAATGTGTGGCTGCTACCCTTTCAGAAATCTAACTGCCAAACTGTCCATAACAGAGTGAAAAATTTAAAAATCAATATCCAATATGATCAATCCACTTAAAAACCTGCATAAGTCTTCCATGAAACATTACTATACCAGAGAACAGGGACTCAAACAGCTCTTAAATACAGTAATTAAAAAAAAACAACTTTGCTAGGTTCCAAGGCAACAAAAGAAATTCACTATTTGACCTCTATATAAATAAATGCAAAGATTTCTTGCATTAGTTTTGTTGATTCTGTACAAGTTTCAGTAATTAATTTTATTTAAATATAACTCTTACAACAATTTAACCCAAGATCTTTATGAAAATGAAGAAGTAAAGGTTGACAGTTCTAATATAGAACTTCCACAAGAGTTATCTTAACACTGACCAACAAGGAACAGCATATAAAAAGATTTAGAAATTACACAGTTTAAACTGAAGATGTTTTATCTCAGATTCACTATGAAGGTGACTTTTATCTCTTAGTATACAACTTCATTCTTCACCTGCCAAACACAGCGTACCAGTTATCACAGCAAAATTTACAGAATAATTGCCTTTGGCCTTGGTCTTACAAAGACCTATTTACAAATTTGAGATAAGCAAGCATCTTCTTCCCTTTTAATTCTATACATGTGTTCAAACTTTAAGCCTATACTGGGATCTACAAAGTCTTGTGACATAAAAAGTCTCTCAAATATACACCTTGGACCATTGGAGCACAGTGACTTTACATATGTGAACTATCTTTTGCTAAATTACCCACTCTTCACACGGGTATCTCATGAAGCCCTCATTTCCATAGTTAACTCCTTGGTGCTGATGGCTTGGACTGCTGAAAACAGCTATTAGTCTGGGGGAATATATCAAATCATTCTGCAAAGACGCTGATGTGCCTCAAACTCCCCCAAATGCAATCAGACCTGTAAATAAGAGATATGTGTCCTAATGTACATTAAGTAAATACCATAAATAATGTGTGGGAGGACTGCAGCTGCTCAGTGCTCAACCCCCACATGCTCACCATCTTACTCTTCAGAGTTTGTGTCATTAATTGAACACCTCAGATCAATTTTTTCTGGAGGGCATGTTTTACATATTTTTGTTTTCAATTCTGGTTCTTGAACGCCCACTGCCAATGTCAGATTGTTTCAATGGTAAAACAGATCTCAAAAGCAAAGGGTTAATGCTGTCTACGCATAACTGAAACAACTCAATATACCAAAGGTTTAAAAATCCTTCTGTCTTGTGACAATCTAGCAACAGGACAGATTTTTCTCAGTTAAATATTTAACCTGTGCCCAAAATGAATGCCTACTATACAGAAGGCAGTTCTGTATTCATATCACCATTAGAATTTCCAAGCACTGAGAAATTTGCAATTAAAAGAAAAGCAAGGTACAACTGCAATCAAGTACATGACTTTTTACAGAAGGCCTCATTGTGATAAATTATATACAGCATAGTGTTCTTGTTTTCCTTAAAGTGCTACTATCATCATACTGATATAAGATCATCTATTGTTTCAGAAGGTCCTTTAATACAGCACCAGCACTGGCATCCGGAGACACTGGCAGTGGTGTAAAAGTAGGCAATGCATCAGAAATAGGTTTCATAAGCAGATGTCCAGAACTACTAGCTGGTGTTATAAGAGGCACTGCTGCAGATCGAGGTGCTAAAAATGGATTTGCATCTGGTCTTCTGCCCACTGCCAAGACTGCAGAATCTGGAAAGTAAAAAGCAATAAAAAAACCTAAATCAATAATGAAAGTATTTTGTTAGAATCTACCCAATTTTATAGCATTTGTTCACAAAAAAATTGCCTATCACTTTTGCAACACGACAGTCCTTGAAAATCTCCTTCTCGTGGACTGTAGACACTCTCAAAGACTTTCAATCTCCCTGTCTTCTCTCCTAGAACCATAGAATCGTTTAGGTTGGACAAGACCCTTAATATCAAGTCCAGCTGTTAACCCAGCACTGCCAAGTCCACCACTGAAATTCCATAACAGCTCAGGCTACCCCCCCCAAAAAAAGAATCTACAAATCTCTGACAGGCAACATGAACACCCTCTGCAGTTCACTTCAGCCATGCAATGTCAGACACGAAGTATCTATCAGGCCGGCTCCAGCACTTATGCAAAGGTACAGGGCCCCTGCACAGGCAGGTTTCCCACCACATGGTGCACTGGCACAGCTTCCCCAGGGTCAGCCCCAAGAAAACCCCCGCACATAAACATCGCAGACAGTGAGTCCCAATTTAGTTGTCCTAGACAAGAAAATTTTTTTTTGCCAAGTCAAAGAGATACTTCACCTATTATACTACTGCTATATTACCATAAAAAAAAGAGTAAATAGAAAATCAAACTTAGTTTAGGTTTATTTCAATAAATACTGCTTTCAAAGACAAACTGGTATTTTTGAGGAGACATTTACACTTTGTAACATCCAACTACTTTAATGATTTTATTTCAGTCCTCTCTGAACGACCAGGTTCTACTACCAGAGAGACACTACAAGATTGTATTACTTGCACTCTTCACTCACTTTGACACAAAGTTGATCAAACAGGGATGCTGGAAATCAGCACACGAAGTTGTCTGCACAGTATCTGTTTGGCTCTAACAGGTGCTGTTAAAGCCTTTTCTTATCAAAGGTCCCTCTAATCTTCTGTATTGAGATTTTAGAAAGTGGGATATAGAAGCAGTGGTAAGAAGAGATGGGAAAAGAATTGGGAAAAAAAAAGGGAAAGTAGGAAATGGTTGTGGGAAAATAAATCAAATTCATATTTCACAAGTGAGGAAGCACTGAATCATTAAAACCCCCTTGCAAATTCTACCTTTATTTAAATTTAGTGAAAAGATGCCAATGTTTCTTCAAATGTTACCTTGCATTTGACTGTTGGATGGAGTACTGCTAGTTTTACCAGTTCCTCCTGCTCCTAAAGGTTTCATATCATGAACAGAGAGCTTGGGTGGGGGAAGGCCTGGGCAAGATTCAGTTTCAAGGAATTTCACGAACAATTCTGAAAAAGACTTCAAGAAGCCACTAGTTACTATATTTCATTGATGCTCTGGTGCAAAGTACTAAGTCAAAAATACATAACTACATAAACTAAAAAGCTGTCAACAACCTCCAAACAATTTTGTACTGGCACTTAGTACTAAGCAATTCTTAGTGAGTGACAATGAAATTTATTTTCAAAATACACAGTTTGTTGATGTCTCACCAAGTGGCACTTATGTGAAACTGATGACCTCTAAAGACAACATACATACTTCCACCATTATTGATTTAAGCCAATTGTTTCAAGAAATCCACACTGCTACTGACATCACAGTATTTCCATTGTCTTTGCTCAACCAGTCACTTATCCAGAAACACATGAACTCCAAATATTTCTCTTAGAGCCCATTGCATGATTTATTTCACAGAGACTCGAATAAATGAAGCATGGAATGATTACGGTGTCAGTAGCATCACAACATAAAATTTTGCTTAGTAAAGCCTGTATTATACATACAAGAGCACTAATTTTCCTCTTTTATAGCTATAGTTAAGCAGACCACAGTCCTCTGGTGGTCTACACGCCTGCATTATTTTAGTGGAGAAAAAACCAACCCCTACACTTCAAGATGATTTACAGGAATGAATTCTCAACATTCCTAGCTCAACTGAGCAAAAAGCCAAAATTAATCCAACACCCCAACCCCACAGTGCTCAATCCTGGAGTGCATTATTTACTGGTTTGCAAAACTGAAAGTTTCATAAACTGCTCCCATGGATTATGCTATGAGATCTGCTGCTTTACAGTATTTGAAAACTTAAAATATCAACTTTATATGCTATAAGTAAGAGGCACTAGCTGCAGCAGCTGAAAAAGCTTTTCAAATTAAAATTAAAGGACATATGGCAACACAGTCACGGAAATACAATGCCATGGTCTTCTATACTGTTGAGTATTGAAGAATTCCAGACTCAACATATATTAAACTTCCAGCACTGTTAAGTTTCCAAGATAAAGTCCACACTGTAATAAGTCAGTGATCCCAGGAACCGTGGAACAGTAATTGTTTTCTCTATTAGCCCAAGACTTAGTATTGTAAGATTTCCAATGTCTACATATTTACTTGTTTTGGGAAAAAACCTTTTACCACAGCAGTTGCACAAAACAAACAAATAATTCAAGATACAGTAGCATCAGTAAATTAAGCTCAATATACTGATGAACCAAGCATCAACATTAATATGCAACTGCCCCGTTCTTCTTATCAAAGTGAACACACAATTAATTCTTACACTATTAAAAATGTTCTGCTGAGTTGGCCTCAAAGGTGTACTGGGAACACTCTTTGACCCAGCTCCTCCACCAAGCCAGCCAGTCACCCATCTCGTAACTCCTCTTTGCTCTTCAGATAATAACTAGAAAAGTATTTAAAAAAAACAAAGTTAGGAAACAAACAAAAAAAAAAGCAGTAGGGAAAAGTGCAGCTCGTTATATTTATTCACCAACGCTAAGTGAGAATCCCACAGATACATAAAAACTAAATTTACTGTCAAAACTATGTTCTCTGCCTCCCAAAGAGTGGTAGTATAAAGACCTGGATCTTTATTTAAATTTATAAGACCCACATCCTTCACAATAACTACTGGTACACATATAACTGGCTAACTTTTCTGTAACTGATATATTACAGTTACTGTACACACCACTACAAAGTTAAATCCCTTCCTTTCTGCATTACCATTCCTCATCAAAATGAGATCATCTATTAAAATGATGTTATCAGAATTCCATTAAGATCAGCATGTCCCACACAAAAAAAATGTGAGATAAGAAAACAAAAAACATCCTTTCCTCCCCCAAGTGGTGCACATGAGTCACATTTAGTTTAGCAGCAAGTAATTCTATTTTCAGGTAAGGATACTGCAAAGAAGAAAGGAAGCCCGGTTTTCTGCAAAGTATTACCTGATCGAGTTCTTCCTTTTTTATTCCCAAGATACTTCCCATTAACCTTAACACTTCAAGACGTTTATTTTTTGGAGTATGAAAATGTCCAATAAAGAGATTTCTCATCAGAAGCCTGCAGAACAAAGGAAGCTTGTTATACAATCTCCTGTCGTGTAACAGCTGATACCATAATATTGATGCATTCATTCTTCACTCTCTTGCTTAATTTGCAATAGTCCAAATAAACAAATCAAACACAAAGAATTAAAAAGGTACCTCCACCCACTTCCTCCTCCCACAAGTTATCACATTTCTTATACAGTACGTGTCAACTTGGGCAGTATTCAGCAATACTGTTGCAGTGAGGTGAGACTGAACGATACATGTGCAAGTTTTGATGTACCTACTGTACCAGGGAAAATGCTTATTCTAAGACCTTGATTCAGGAGAGCAAATGACTATTTACAACCTCCAAGCAATTGAAAACTATCAAAATAATGAAAGTATAATTACAAGATCACGTACAGAAGTCCGGTTCTGCACTACTCTTGCAACTGTATTAGTAACATATCTGTACACTGAGAGAAATAAACCCCAAAAAACTTATACCAAATCTTTCATTAAAGACTTACTTGTCAACTTTTCCTTCTGTGCTGTTCATAAGGTTCATTAGTTTATTTTGTACATCTTCTAGCATTTCTCTTCTGATCTCACCTGTTATGTCACAGCAAATAAAAAAAATTCAAACTTTGAAACACTGTTGCAAAATTTACCAATAACACTACACTTTCTTAATAAAAAGACGCTAATATTGTTATGGTGCTTTCAAATATAAAACAAACCCATAAAATCTATTTGATTTCTTTTTATAAAAAACCATCAACTTAGTAAGTCATTATTATTTGAAACCATAAGCTAAAATTTTGGGAATGATACTCAATGCTAAAGTACAGCAACACACAGAAACTAAATCCATTGGAGCAGGTCTGATGCACTGCTTTGTTCTACAGAAATAATATGTAACTGGAAAGACACCCTTGAGCAAGGTCTGTAGTCCTGGGGTGGCAATCTTTTTCAAACTACATGTTGGCATCAGGTCTCTTTGGTCTCAGCCCTTAACCTCAACTATTACCTAAATCCAGCTATTCTGTGTACCCTGAGGTTGCTAAGGCCTTGAACCACTGAGCTCTTCAGTCTCCCAGGAAAATTACTGGCTAGTAGAGCAACATCAGCAACTTGTGGGTCTCTTCTGATAGGACCCTTCCTGCTCCTGTTACTAATGCAAGCTCTGGAAACAGCACGCTGGGACACACTAATACACCCTAGAACCAGTGCTGTGCTTCACCATTCAGTATATTGGCAAGAAAGGCAGATATATGGCAGATTACCCACACTTCTGGGAACAAGGACACTTAGTTAAAAATGAGAGAGATAAAATGCCAAGTTACCATGAACCAAAGACAAAACTGAGAGGAAAATGGCAAACACTTTAGTCAAGCATCACGGCCTGCAAACGGAGTGAAGGTCAGTATTATAAGTTAAAGAATGTGAACATGTCTAGGAGTGTGCTAGGAGTCACTGTGCACATTTTCGGTCTCTTTTTGCACGCTGAATCTAAGTTCTGATGCTGTTCTTAGCGGCTGCAATGAAATCTGTTCATTTAGATATCACAACACTGATAATGACCTCCCTGGGCTAGACAAACACTTTATTTTTCCTCATCAGAAACATGAAACAGGAACTATTAGAAGAGTAAGAGGACTTGAGATTCTGCATTCACCAGTGCTGTAACTTTTCAGCTCTCTGAAATTCCTGGCCTTCATCAAGGACCCGTCTACTGTCTGCACACTTGAGCCTCAGGCAGAGTCTTTAATAAGGGAGATACAAATGTAATAACCCATTTCTTTAAAAGGAGCCATGGCATGATACTGTTATATTATATTCACTGTTGCCCAACAATTTCACAGCACCAACTTCTCTACAATTCTAAAACTCCACTAACACAAATTCCTTGTTAACTCAAATACACCCAATTACCCCAATATACAGTGTCAGTAACTCAGGCTTCTTCTGACTTCCCATGAAGCTCATAAAAATAAAGCTCACAATAGAGAAAAAAATTCTCCTACAAGTTTTATCTGCCATAAATATTTTACAGCATTCCAACTGTAAGGAAACAGGACAAAAAATTTTCTCTTTATAAATGTGCAGATGTATTAGAAACTGGGTAAAAGTATCTGATGTTCAAGTCTGCACAGTTTGTACAAAACTCAGAGTAATTTGCTAGAAAAACTTATCTCCTTTAAATCCTCAAATGAAGGATTTAAGAACACTGGCAGTTCATATAACGTACAAACGATTCTTAGAAGATAAGCTCCAAATTGCTTCACCTCAAGACAGCAAAAATGTAATTTCTCAGCAAACTGGGCTTCTGCAAGATACTACCACTGAAGACACTTGTTTCCTAATAAATGTACAATTAAGCCTTATTCACACTCAAGAGCTTCATAAATATAACATGGACTGTCCACGTGAAGACTGGCTCTACCCTACAGTTGCATAAGCTGACGTGGTCAACTTTTTTTTCCTATAAGGCTGAATGCTTATCTCCAAATCCTATGGAAAAACTGCTGATCAATTTAATTTTCCTACTATTTTAACACTTCTTGGGCTCATGTTAATTAAAATTACTTAACAAAAAAAACCCAAATCCACACAAAAAACAACAGAAGATACTTTTATCTATCTTGTAGTTAATTTCTAAAAAGCCTCCACATCTTCATAAGAAAAGTGACTTCTATGAATTTTTACACCCTTCAAATCATCCGAGATGCACAAAAAACATTCCACTCTCGTTTCCACAGCTTTCAATCACTAATAAGTGCATGCCACAACTATGTTGACAAAACATGGATTTTGTATTTATACACATCAAAGAGCCAGGCTGTGAAATGGATACAACCTAATATGCCCTGTTCTAATACTCCACATCTTTACACAAACATTTTACTTCACAAATACGAGTTTTGTACAGTATAGAATAGAATTAACTAACCAGTGTCGTGCTGGGAACACACAGAGTAAGCTCCTTATTCAAAGCAAGTTAAAAACCAAAGAAAACTATATAGTTTACAACAATATATCTTGTAACAACCACATCTATATGCTTTGAAATCCATTCCAATAGTGCGACTGCTCTTCAGCACTCCTTTCTCAAACACCAGGGTGAGGCATAGGAGACTTAGTACGTGGTTTCAAGGTTTAAAGTTATTTAAAATTATGCTACTTTGTAAATATGCTTAAATAGGACCCCAATAATTGAAGGAAAATGTTGATAATAAAATTATAGAATGATAAGAGTTGTGGGAGCATACATAAAAGCTGAGTTATTTGGTTCTCCACAGAGTAAAAGGGAATAAAAAAAGTTAAACTACTAATACCACAAATAGATAAACAGCATTTGAAAACAGTTAAATCTTACACTGTTGCTATTTCTCTACCAAGCAAGACAATGATGTGTTGCTTTTTCAATTTTTATTCATGTGATGAATTTTAAAAATTAAAGTATTAATAATTTAAAGGAAATGTTACTGGTGTTTTTTATTTTTTCCTGTCAAAAAGATTTATATGAAAGAGGATCAACTTTGAAGGACCACTACATAGCTATATTCCATCCACAGTGATTATGCAACTCTATGATTAACTATATTTTATAAATGGAACATTTCCTTCTAAAATAGAATCTCAGAGCTGAAAAGGACTTAAACACGTACTTCGGGTATATGAAAAGACTAAGTAACAAAAAAGACCTGAGCCAAAATTCAGCATGGACTGCTGTAAACCAGACATTTACAACAGTCTCCAATAATTTGTTAACCATTTATGGCAATCCAGAAAACTGCATCTGGTACATCTTATACTTTTCCATTAAAATCACTTCTCCTGCCAAAAGAATCCATAAAGAAATCCTTCAAAAGATTTGGCCAACAAAACTGTGTCTGGGAATGTATTTGGCCAATTTTCAATAAGACATTATATGTTTCCTTGTGTAAATAGAGAAAATGAAGTGGTCTCTTTTTTCCCCCATAAAAATGATGATTTATTCTTACAACAACATTAAAGTGCTGTTTCCTTTATGCAACAATCTCGTTTCGAATTTTTTTATCAAGTAAATTGCTTGCCAATACAACACAGTCTGATAAAATACTGAGGTTTAGTTTTCTCACCAAGTTCAAACCTCTCCTGCTTTTGTATGCAAGGCTTTGCCATCAAAATTAAATGAACAGCTTCCCATTTAAGACTGCCATATTTGCCTATGCCGAACTTAATTTAAATCCAGGGTGTCTGTGAACTTTTGCTGTAAATGTCTGTAGTGAGACAGTTATACAGATCAGTCAATTCAAATATGATCAGTAGTTCTACATTCATGTAGAAGCTTGAAATTTAATCTGAACTCAGGGAGCACTCCTATGACGCCCACTTGGATGCCAAATTGCACTTAGACACTAAACTAAATTTAAGTAAGTACACATTCAAATATGTAGTGAAAAAGTCATAAGTTTTTGTAGGGTTCTTGCTGGAGAAGATTTTCAAGTGACATTTTACACCACCTATCTAATCACAAACTTCAAGAAAACATTACTTATTTCAAGAGTTATACTAATTATAATTTAAAAATGAATAGCAATAATTAGTTGTATATGTTCAGAGCAAGAGTTACCACTGCATCCAGCTGAGATGACAGTCACATCTGCGCAAGAGCTGCCCCCTCTCCTACCAACTGCACACCCTTTATCTCACTGTATTCCTGTGTCTGTGTCAAATATGGTAGTTAACTACTTTGGAAGATCTGACAACATTTGGTATTCCGCAAACTTGTAAAAAAGACACAGAGCTAAATCAAGGGCTTTGGCTTTTCTTTTGAGACAGATCCCTAACAGAAGGTAAACATTCTTTTTCACATCTGCTTTATAAATAAGGAAGTCCTCAAAACGTGGCAAAAAATTACTCTTTTCCTCATAGTGTATGAATTTTGATAAGTTTCTAGGAATACTAAATTGTCTACTCAGCTGCCTGAAATGTTTGAAGCAGAAATAAATACATGTAGTTACCTTCTTTCTTAAGCTCTTCAATCTGCTCCTCTTTGATGTCAAGCTGCTCAGTAAGCCTGGATGCTGCATCCAGGGCAGCATTTGCCTCTTCTAAACTTTCCTAAATAGAGGGTAAGAAAGAGACAGAAAGAGAAGCAAGGGAGATCACCATCACAATTACGTTATACAACACACATCAAACGTAACACATGCAGAGACTTCAATCACTTGTTCTTTTGAATAAATGGATTGTAAACATCCTCAAAAAATGGAGGATCAGGAGAGGAATGCTACTTTGCTTGTTCAGTCAAGAACTAGCATTCAGTTTCTTAGCGTTCAATTTCATTATTCAGCCCACCTGCAGTGATACAACTTTTTCTTCTAGGTTTTCTGCTTTTTTCTTCCATTCTGCACTCTGTTTTTGGTGTCTCTCCAGCTCTGCTGAATACATAGCTTTTTCTTCTAGAGGGTTAAAAACACAAAATGAAACAAAAGAAATCTTAATTAACAACATTTAACTCTTTTTGGCATACGCAATTTGCAAAACTTCAGCATTATCATATCNCAACATTTAACTCTTTTTGGCATATGCAATTTGCATTACCATATTTGGTCTTCATGAGGTAGAGGTGGAATTAAAATTTTATAAATGGGATATTGATCATCAGCTCTCACAGGGGCACAATTGTTTTTATAAGCTTTTAAAAAGACAACAGATTCTGAAATTCAGGCTACCAAGAGGAAACCAGCAAACTACTGTTTCAAAAGCAGCAAAACATGTTAACTATCCCACATGGAAAATGCTTGTTGGAATCTTTGCTATTTCTTGACAAACCTTACCCTGTTGAAACTGCTCTAGTACCATCTGCAGGTTGGCCAGAGATAGTGCATACTGCTTCACTTGGTCCTGGGAGATGGTCAGCTGCATTACAGTTTCATCTCTCTGCTTGGAAACCAGGTTTAACTGCTCTTGCAAAGATTCAACTTGCAGGCTGGCCTGATGACTTAATGAAAATAGAATACATTACTCAAGAAGGCAATAATAGAAGTTATCACAGAGAAAATTAAATCCCAGCAGAAACAGCTCACGATGAATTTTTCAGCTCAACTTCTTAAATTCAAGGTATTTTTTCCCTGATCCCTCTTTAAAAACAAAAGAACAAAAAACCCCACCAAAAACCCTAACCTAACAACAGATTTTAAGTAAGTCTGGCAATCAAAAAAACCCCACACCCAAATAACTACTTTTGTTTGAAATGCATTAGGAAAAGAAAAAAAACCAAACTAGTATCTATAGATGTTGCTCCATACTAACAACTGAACATCCCATTTAACTTCCCATCATGTAGAAATATTATGAACCTGATCCCCTCCTATGCCAGTCTTTTTAGAGAGTGCAAATCAGGTGGGAAATATGCAGTATTTTTTAAAAGGCATTTGAAAAGTTTATGAAGAATTAAGTAACATTGATTTCACACAACCATCTCCCAACACTTCCACTTTCTCCACAATTTTTCACAGTCAGTTCTGCTCAACTCAGAAATCTCTTCACTAAGAAAGTTAAGAGCAGAATCCATCTCTGACACTTAAAGAAAAAAAAAATGGCAGTGACATACATATTTTTATTAAAAAAAATATGTTAATAATTAAAAAAACTTGTTCATTTTGACAACTGTAATAACGTGAAAAAAGAATTCTTTTGCCTATTGGTTAAATAAAATAATAAAGAGTAAAGATAAGCACTGAGTAATTTTAATACTTGGTGTTTCATTGTCCTGGCTGAAAAACATTTTTATGGCAAATAAATAAAAACACATGATTGGCTCTAGCCTCCCATGAGAGTTTTGTTTTCTCAAGTACTTAGAATGCTGTAGAATGGCAATTCAGTAAAATAGAGCCATTAGTACCAGTCTGGGATATTTAAAAGGTTACCTGGCATTCTCCACTGCAGTAGATGAGGACACGAGTTTTTCTTCCAAAATCAAAACCTTCTTTCTTAGCTTGACCTCTCTGTCTTCTGCCGCCAAAGCCTCTCTTGTGTAGGAATCTTCCATTTCTAAAAGGTGATTTCGTAACCTCTCCAGCTCCTGATTCAGGCGCTGCTCTTTCTCATGCAGATGCTGCACCTGTGTACAACACACCTTGAGTTGCTTGCAGTATCACTTTCCACAAAATTTTAAGCACATAACACTCCCATTGAAGCACATTGTATGTGTATGGATTTTAAATGCTTTTAACTAGTAACTGCTACTAAAAATAATACAGATAATACCACAGATGCAATTTCTTACTCTTTATTTCTTGCAACTGTAAATTATTTAGTGGTGTACCTCATTCTGCAGGGCACTGCTCTCCATCTGCTTCTGTTTGAGAGCTACCATGACTTGGTCTCTCTCTTGCTGAAAAGTAACAGCCTTTTCCTGCATTGACTTAACTTCATTTAACAGTTGATTCAATTCTCCTGTCTTGCCCTGTTGAAGACAAACAAACATTTCAAACATGGCCAACAGTTTTACCAAAAGAGATACTGTCTCTGCTCTGAAGAGTGTAGACGCTACTGATCTAACAAGGAAAAGGGCATGGCCTTACAACACAGAAAAACATTCAGGAAAAATATTATTTTGAAGGTATTTCACTCACATGTTACAGGACAAAGTAAAAGTTGTTGCTAGAAGACACTATACAGGGCATTGCCTTAACTGACTGCTGTGAACAGATACCAGCTCTTAAATAAGGGACACATATTATGTACAAAGTGTCTCAGACATCTGATAGTTGAAAATTTCACTTTTCCCCCAATGTTCAGAATCTGTTCTCCGTGATTCCCATTTCTTAGGCCACGCACAAGTAAATCATCAGCCTAGGTAAGTCAACTTGTCTGAACTTGAGAAGACTAAACACACAAAGAAATCTTTAAAAACAAACTATAAGGTGACCTCACTCCCAAAGATTAGCCTTCAGTGAATCACAGCAATGTCCATCACATTTTCAGGTGTCAACTTTCCATGAATAATAAAATTT
This sequence comes from Pachyramphus minor, assembly GCA_013397135.1. Classification (NCBI taxonomy): domain Eukaryota; kingdom Metazoa; phylum Chordata; class Aves; order Passeriformes; family Tyrannidae; genus Pachyramphus; species Pachyramphus minor. The sequence goes on along the minus strand of VYXB01000739.1, from coordinate 91,905 downwards.
CCTACAACTTTACACTAGCATGTAAAGAACTGTGATTATGTCAGTTACAGAATTCACATGTACATGTGAATTTCAGTTATTTGAAACTTTTCAGCCTGCTCCTTCATTTGGTTTCATACCTTGCTTTGAAGGCAGTTATTTTTATTGAGTACATTGGACAGAAGATTGGACAGATAAAACCACCTTTGGTTTTATCACTAATACTTAAGCTTCAATTATTAGCTTATATTAATCAAGCTAAATATAGTAAAATTCCTCTCGTAGAAGAACCATAAACCTTCAGGCAAACCTTTTTATGTAATGTTATCTTTTGACACATGCAGACACACCAAACACAAAACTGCTTGCCTATTACTTTTTCTAATTCTCCATGGCAAACACAAGGTGTGTAACAGGAACTTCTCCGATGGGTGCAATAAAAATGTGCAGACAAACGTTCTACGCTTGTGAAACCAGAACCCTTTTCACCAGAGTGTGGAAGTGTGCAGGCCAATGACATGCAACACAAAGAACCCAGCCAGACATTGCACATTTTCATGAGTTAGAATAAAAAACCCCAAAATAGTAACATGGTCAATTTGTAAAATATTAGTGTATTTTATATGGGCAAGACTATTGAATATAAGAAGTCTCAAAGCTATTTTTCACAATTTAACTGCACTTTTGAGACAATAAATCTTCTCATCACAATTTTTCAGTATTTCCTCAGAAACCTTTGCTATGAGCAAATGGAGATAAACATCTGTCCTAAGTCAAACTTCTTAAAAAAAAAAAACACCCTACTTTTTCACATGTATTATGGCAAAGTTGAGACTTCTAAATTTAAAAAAGATATACATTGTTAAATGTAATTCATACTTTGTTTTTCCACATACTTTACACTGCAGATACAGCTGGTAGTTGGAAAATGCTTCAGAGAGAGAGATGGGAGGGTGGTGACACTGCAATAGCCCCTCAACAGGGACTTTGAGCAACCTGATCTAGTGGGAGGTGACCCTGTCCATGGCAGAGGGATTGGAACAAGATTATCTTTAAGATCCCTTCCAACTCAACTCATTCTATGACTCTATGTATTTTTTCTTATACTTACAGCGCAAGAGAAAAATTAATGCCAAGTTACTTAGAAAGAGTTTGTATAAATACCACTCTCTGACAATGGATAATGCTCATAACCTTGTAAAATGAAAAGGGATGCCAAGGACTACAGGGAGAATAAGCACAGTATGCATACACAGTATGTAGGGCAAGACTGACAAATGGCAACCAGATCCACCATGATAAAGAGACCCAGGCAGTACAGAGGAAAGAAAAAATTACCTGTTTAGAATTAATTACCAGACAAAACTGCCCACTAGAACATACTCACTTTCAGAGCCTAAGAGCAAAAAATATCTGCAACCTGGAGTTCTGCTGTCAAGTGTTTGTCAGAAATACAGGAAGACTTTTGCACTGTACTTAACACCTATTTCTCAAAGGGAAGTGGCAATTCATACATTACTTCATTAACTCCAGCAGTGGTTCATACAACATGTGTAGCAATGATGCCACATAATTAACTGCTCTTTTTAAAAGGATTCTTCTTCAAATTACACACACGGTAATTAATAAGCCACTGCAACTTTTCTCTGAATACAGACTTTTTTCAAAGTATCAATTTTTCCATATGTCAAATTGTTGAGAAGAAACTATTAAATCAGTGTGTCCAATTTTTTTTTTTTTTTTTTTTTTAAATGGAGTCTCCCCTTCATCTCACTGAGATGTTATAAAGCAATCCCATTGGAATAACAAACACTAGAGGAAAGTACATTGGGAAATTAGTTGTGCTGGCCAGCTCCACAGAAGTCTGAGCACCACAAATGCAGTAAAAATCACACTTAATGAATAACAGGGCCAAAGTAAAATATTAAGCAGCTGTTCAGTAAATAAGCAATTTCCAAATAAATGAAAAATGTCCCGCAAAATGTAGTTTATGGTTGCACAATTAACAGATAACTCACCTGCTGACTTTTAATTTCTTAATTTTGCAGAGGGAGCTTTTTGGTGAGTGTAATGCAGTAAGAAGTCACAAACATATTTCAGGCAAACATTTGAGGGCTACATATACACAAAAATACATTACCATATGACTAATTTTAAAAGATAGTAAAAAATATGAATAGACACACCTGTTCCTTCTCTTTCAACAGCTTCTCAAAAGCAAGAGCTTTTTCCTTCATCGAGTGAGACTCAAACTCTTTCTCTTTCAGCATCATTGAAAATTGCATATTAGTTTCCTGAAGTGCACGGAATTCTGTTTCTTTTTCCCTACACTTTGCAACTATGTTTTCATTTTCTTCTTTCAGTTTTCGAATATCCATTTCTAAAATTAAATTTCTTTCTTTTAGATTAGTCACAGCTTGCTTCAAAAGCTCGTTTTCATTTTCTTTGTTACTAAGATTTTCACTCACAGAAAGTAACTGATCACTTTTAGATTTAATTAATATGTCTTTTTCCCTAAGTGATTTCTGTAAGACATCATGTTTTTCTTTGATCTGCCTCATCTCTGACTCAGTCCCTTCTTGACTCTTTCTTTCAATCTCTGATGCTGTAGCAACAGAATCAGATAATCGCTGATTGTTTTCCTGAAGAGTCCTAATAGTTGACTCTTTTTCTAGCAACTTTTTTTTCAGTTGTTCCAGCTCACTTTGAAGGAGTTTACACTCATCACTGAGTACTTCGGGAGGACTATGTTGAACACTTGAAAGCTGTGAAACAGTGGAAGCTGCTGCCACAGATGGTGTTACCAAATCAAGTTTACTCAGGAGAAGATCCTTGGTGCTATAAAGCTGTCCTATGCTGTGCTGAACTTGTGCTAATTCCTGACTAAAACTTTTCAGCTTTTTCTCATTCTGTTCATAACTCTGAATCAAGCCATTATAATCTACCTGCAGCTTTGAAGTACTGTCACTTTCAACTGAAATTTGTGCTTGAAGTTTGTGTAACTCTTCTTGGAGGTGAGCTGACTCATGTTGCATGTTCTGAACTGTGGTTATTACTTGTTGTTTCCACTCTTCCATTTTCTTTACTTGCTGTTTTAATTTATCACGTTCTTGCAGAAGTTCCTCAAACTGGTTACTGTTCACACCTCCTGACCCATTATCAGAACCTGTGCTGGATGTCTGCAAGACGGTCAATAAGGTCTGGCATTTTTGACTTAGGGCATCTATTTCGATATCTTTTTCTCGAATGATACGAGATAAATTCTGAATAGTTTCTCTAGACATGTCTTGACTGCTGTTTTCAGATCTATTAGATAACTTTTGATTCTCCTCTTGCAACCTCACCAAAGCTGCTTCTTTAGCAGCAACCATGTCCATGATGTTACGATACTCTGTTTTTAACTGACTGTTTTCTCTTGTCTTCTCACTTAGAACTGCTAGTACTTGTTCTCGTTCCCTAACATAAGCTTGCAGCTGCTGCTGAAGACCAAGAACATCCTGCCTATAGGAAGCCGAGGAAACTCTAGCATTGAGAGCTTGGATTTCCAAATCCTTCTCTTGAATGATCCGAGTGAGTTTCCCAACTTCATCCTTAGACAACTGATCAATTTGCTGACTTAGCGAAACATTCTTCTCATTTAGAAGCTTAATCTCCATTTCCCTTTCTTTGATTCCTTTTACCAATCTTTCAATTTCAGCTTTAGATAAGTCATGTTTTTCATTTCCATTTTCTCCATTCAGAGTCTGGACTTTGGTTTCCTGAAAAAGATCAGAAGAATCAGTCTGAATAATCTGTCTCTCTTTGTGCAACTGAGTTTTAATTTGTTCAATTGTTTTCTGCAAATTTTTAATTTCCTCATCTTTCTCTAGAAAGAGTCTTTCATGTGTGACATTCATTTGCTCACACTGAAATCTGGACTCATCTATTTCTTTTCGCTGCTCCTGCAACGACTGCTGAAGTTTCACTGTTGCTTGATTCTGATCTTCTATCGTTTTTTTGTGAACTTCTATTTCTTCTTCAAGACTATTCTTGATCATTTTTAACTGTGTTACCTCACTTTCAAGTTCAATAATAATATCTAAAGTTTTAGGCTCAACCATGGGCGTGGATCTACTTTGCTGGTCCTTAAGGCGTTCAATTTCTTCTTTCAAATGATTATTTTCTTCCTTCATGACTGCAAGACTTCTGTCTTTTTCCTCCAAGCTCTGTTTGAAGACATCCTGCTTTTTTGAAACTTTCATGTATTCCTCAAGTTCCTGCTTCACCTGTAAGGCTTCATTTTTGTATTTTTCAACAAATACCTCTTTCTCTTTTAAGAGATCTGTCAACTGCTTTTGTCCTCCTAAGCTAGTAGTCAACATCTCTTTTGTTTCTTGATGGTCAGTTTCCATCTGCTCAATGCTACTTTTAAGTTCAGCAATCTTGAAGTCTTTCTCTTGATGGAGCTTAACCAGGCGCTCATGTTCAAGCTGCAGTGCAGTGGTATCCATACTGCGGGCGTTCGATAATTCCTCAATAGTTTGCTTATATTTATGTGCTTGTTCCAAAAGCCTCTTCTCTGTCTGGTTTAACTCGCTCTCTAACTGTCTTTTTTCCATTTTCAAAGCCTCAACAACAGTGTCTTTTTCCAAGTAAACTTTATTTTTCTCAGAAACGGCATCACTTAACTCCTGTTTTAGTTCTTCAATGGCTGCTGTGAGCTTTCCATTTTCTGTTCTGAGATCAGACAGAGACTTCTTTAAGTGTTCATTTACTTGTTTATTTTCTGAAATGTCATTCTGTAATTTTGAAATTTCTGCTTCTCTTTCTTTCAGAATCAGATCTTGACAAGCATAGTTAGATTCCTCATTACTTTTTTCTGTTAACTTGCTCAAGGATACATGAAGTTCCTCCTCTCTTTCTTTTAGTCTCTGCTGCAACTCTCCAATTTCTTTTTTACTATGTGAATTATAGTCTTGGGCTTTCCTTAATTGTTCCTGAAGATTTTTAATATTATCTTGTAGCTGCTGTTTAGTTATATGCAAATCATTAAGTGCATATGAACATTGGCTTAGTTTTTCTTTCTGACTATCTAACTCTTTAATAATTTTCATTTTCTCAATTTCTAATTCTGATACTTTCTTTCTTTCAGAATCAACATCAAATTTCAGCTGTTTGATGATACTATCAGTTTCTGTGTGTTGTTTTGAAAGCTGATCTTTCAGTGTAATCATATGCTGAAATGAACATAAAAAAAGAATTCATTAGGATAGCAGAACTAGATGAACTACGCATTTCATTTTTATCCTCTAAAAATTAAAAAAATTGAGAAGAAACAAGAATATTTCTTAGTTGCCAACACAAGTAGTAACAACTTATGCAAGTAATATCAACTAGTCAATGCTAAGTTAATTAAAACCAAGTATCAAATAGGGACAGATTATACTTCACTGAAAAAAAAAAAAAAAAAAGAACCCTAACTACCTAATCAAGGAAAACAAAAAAGTACTACTTAAAAATAAAAAACTGTCAGAATTTGTCAAGGCAGTTCAAATGCAGCAAACATGCAGCACTTAAAAAAAGGGCAGCACTACATTTAAAATAGCTGTATACTCTATTTTCAATTTCTTGTTTGAGCTTATTTTTAAACAAAACTTGCTTGGATTAATTTCACAGAAAAAACTTTAAACGTTCAATTCCAGGTAGTAAACCAATCTTGAAAACAGATGGCTTGCAACTCTTAAGTTTACAGGTCAAATATATCAGAACTGTAACAAAAAGCTACAATTTAGTTCTGATTTCATGTAATTGGTGATTTTTTTTTTTACTCCACAAATGCTTGTATTATAAAGAACTTGCAATTCAGTAACTTAAATATTCAACATAATTAAAAATTATGAAAGCAAAAAAGTTTTTTTTTAAAAAACTTCATGTAATTCAGAGAGATCAGAATATTAGCAAGTTAAATTCCATCAAAAATCCTGCTATGAAAAATCAGGTACTATTTCACTGGACTTTGTAAAGTAACACCCCTGATAGACAGCTGACATGCTACATTATTTCTTCATCCATAACAAGGGGGTTCCTTGCACTTCAGAATTTTGCACTGAGATGGTAGATATGAAAAAACACTGGTCCCAATATTTTTTTTAAGCCTCAGATGATAACTTTTATTTCCCTGCTATCTGCGTTCAAAAATCAACTTAAAAGATAAACTCAGAGAAATCTAAACATTTCTTTAGCAGTTCAATAATTAGTTGCATTATTTATTACCTGAGTAGCTTCTTGATTCTGCTTATCTAGTTCTTCCAGCTCCGCTATTAATGTTTCTCTTTCAGCAATGCTTTCATCTAATTCATGTTCTTTCCTTTCCAAATCTTGCCTTAACTGATTTAATTCTGAATTCTGATCCTCTGTATTCGAAGAAAGAATATTCTCATGTTTATGTTGTGCACTTGTCAGTTCCTTCTCAAGTCCCTCAAGATAAAAAAGAATTATAAATATTAGACTTTATCTTCGCAAAATTTATGAACCGTTTTGATTTGAAATTGTTTCCTTTCCCCTCAACTAAAAACAAAATACGTATTTTTATGTGAGAATTTGTAAGCCTATATGAATACCACCCCAGTCAAAAACTCTTCATTGTGAAGTATTTGTCTCTACCATTCACACATACACACTTTTTTCCTTATCACTTCGTTTAGGAGTGCAGTTCTTCTGCACAAAAAGCCATGATATAGTAAGAAATTATATCCATCTCTGAGGTGTGGATTGACAGCTGGGATGAACTACCCTATCTGCATGAGACACCCTAAATGTAGACTATATGTAGAACGCTGCATGGGGAGACAGGAAAGTTTTAATCAAGGGCACCTGAATAACATCATTATGAAAAATGTTATGGGAACCATTGAATGCACACAAAATACAGAAGACCTCAGTCGAAAGATACTTTGGATACAAAGCAAACTAAACCAATCTCTCAAGTCTGAGAGTTTATAAAGGACCAAGTCAACCATGACAAAAACTAGAAGTATGTTCCACAGAAACTGTGTGTTCCAACACTTAACTTCATCAGCAAGATGGAATGTAGCATTATTAGACTACTACACAGAAGAGGGATATTTTACAACTGATAAGTGTCAAAACTGAAACATCCTAAAGCAGAAATAGAAAATGACACATTTTACAGAATGTACTATTAATACTTCAAAAATGTATGTTACAGTTGTCTAAGTAACAATGAGATACATGGAACTCCACTAGTTTTCCTTAACAGAATACACTGTGGAGTTTCACAAATCAAAATGTATTGTTCCCATCAACTCCATGTACAATTGTAGAATTAAAGAAATTATTTCCTTTTACATTACAATGTTATTTATGTAGAAGTGTGAATGCTGAAAAAAATCCATATAGTGCCAAAACACATGTTTTTCATCAGTTACTACTGTTAGAAACTTTTTTATTGGCTTAATTTAGAAATTGCTTTACCTGATTTAAACTGGAAAGTCTTGCTATTTCGTTTTCTGCTTCTATAAAGGGAAATGAAATAAAATACAATGATAAAACCAAATTGTTCTCCCACCTTGCCCCAGCAGAACTCTGCTGTTCAGAAGAGAATAGTTTGACAGCATTTTATGATGACAAGCACAAGTGTTGTAAAGGATTCCAATCTACCATCAGTCACTACCACAAAGCAGCACATTACTTTTACAACTGATTCTACATTAGGAGGACTTTGGTACTACAGCTTATCAGTTATGCAATATTAAAGTATTTTCTACCTATAGGCATGTGACAGTGTTTCCTTAACGAGAAGATATCAGCAACCAATTGCCTTTATACACACAAAAGAAATACATTCAGAATTTAAACAAACAACTTCTATTGAGGTTTACTTTTAAAGAAAAAAAATCCCCTACCAAACAGTTGTCAGACATGATTACTTACCCATTTAGAAACCCCTATGATAATCATGCTAGCCTTAATTATATCCCCTCCTCTGCTTAGCCTTACCTCAATGGATAATGTTTTTCTAAAGCAGCAGCATTTAAAAGGTACATATTCTCATATTCTGTTCCAAATCTATAAAAAATTGAGTTTTAAAAGTGGAAACCTGTGAAAATATACTAAAAATAAAACATATTAATAAAAAAATCATAATCTTAGTACCTGATAATGCTTGCTGTAGTCTGACAACATCTTGTGGTAATGATGTCTTTGACTGGAGCTTCTCCTGTTCGTTCAGGAGAGCATTTTGCTCTGCCACAGATCTTTGAAGCACACTAAACTCATACTTAAGCTTTTCATAATCTTGTGCTAGTTGATTTTTTTCTAGCTTTGCCAATTCTTGCTCTTTCAGAAGATTTTTGTTTTCTGCTTTGGCAGAAGACAATTTGTGATTTAACTCTCTTATTTCATCCTCAGGCTGCAACTCTTCCACTTTTCCTCCTTGTAGACTCTGAGCACTTTTTTTCTGTTCAGTAATTTTAGACTCATCCAAGGCATCAGTGCTCACACCATCTAAAGGGCAAAAGAGATTGCAATATTAACCAAAACCATCACTTCAGATCTTTTACTTAAGTCTCTTCTTTCACCTCTTCTCCTAACAGAGGGAAATAGCCTAAAACGAAGATACGATCATCATCAACAGAAAGTTTACTTAAATAGGTTTAACATTTGAGGCTGTGCTAATACATGTTACTGGTTTGTTAGGTAGCTTCTTGAATACTTACATATACCGGGCTCAAAATAATTTTAAAAGGTAAGGGTTGCAAGATGTATTTTGTTCGCAAGTTAATTAGAATGTACTTGATCCCCATCTCTCTTGGTGAGGAGATGGCAGAATGTAATTTATCAGGACTTGGAATCCCTCAATTTTCTAAGAATAATTTATCAAATGCCACCTAATTCAAATTGATGCAAAACCTGTTTATAATTTAATTAATTAAATTTCAAAGGTTTGCCAAATGGTTGCTATAGAGAACAATTTGCTACAAATCCTTTGCTAAATGCACAAAAACTTTTTCCACCTGAAGAAAAACATTTTGCAGAAATAATGTTTTTACAGATCCATCATACTCTCACGATATCCATATTTCTGTACAATTCTTTGTAATTTCCAAGTAAGTTAGAATGTACAAAAAGGCATCATCAAGAGTGAACAGAAAAAAAAATTTAAATGAAATTACACTGCTTGTGAATTCACTTCACTTGCCCCGTCCCAGTTCCTATTATGTTGTCAGACAGAATGAACTAAACAAAAACATAAAACACTGTACTTCCTCAAAAGCATGAGTAGCATTTATTTTGCAGATAACTGGTAATGTAAAAGATAAGGGATTTCTGCCTTTGACTTCATTAAATTAGGCCTGCTGGTGTATGTACATGGAGTAAAAAACAATTACATCTTAACAGGCATCTGATTTTAAGAAATAAATTCCTTATCAGTACTACCTTAGAAGTCAAAAGGCTGTGAGAATACTTCTCTTCTTACCAAGAAGGGAATGGATCTCTCATTCCAGGAAAGCATTTACTCTTTAGAAGTCCAAGTTTTAACAGATAATAAAATAGAGGTTTACAAGCAAATCTAATATTTTTGTGCAAAGAAGCCCCTAGAGGAAACATACATGACATGACTATTTTTAGGGAATATGAAACACCTACAAGACAACAAAAAGTTCTTTGTGGGAACAAATGAGCTTCTCCTACATTTTAGTCACACCACAGACTAAGGAGTGGTCCTTACAGCAATCATAGCGTGGTTTGGGTAGAAGGGACTTTACAGATCATCCAGTTTCAACACCTGAGTCATGGGCAGGGTTGTACCCACCAGATCAGGTTGTTCAGGGCCCTATTCAACCTGGTCTTGAACACTTCCAGGCATAAGGCATCCTCAGCTTCTCTGGGCAACCTGTTCCAGTGCCTCACTACCCAATCTTTGAGCTTTTTGAAGTAACCCAATTACCAGAGTTGCTCTCACAAAAATTATGCGCTCATATTTCCTTATCTTCAATTCTGTATGTCTCATCCACACCTATATTCAGTGTAAGTTGCAAACAAACCCAGAAATTTAGAGCACAACGATTGATATGGATAGAAAATGACCCCCCAGACTGATATATGTCAGAGATGAAATGCTATCATTCCAAAGTTCAAGCTAACCAGAGTGAATATAAGATACACAAATACCTTAAACATGAAGCTGAAATGAAATTGAAATTCAAATTCCTAAACATCATGTATTTGATATCTACCACACTGCTACATGCGTGTTCAATGCATAATCAAAGTTCACTCTACATGAAATGGAAAAGAAAGCATGTGTGAACACAAACCTTGCTGCAATCGGTTCTCCAGCTCCTCAATTCGCTCTTCATATTCACTCAGTTCTTCTCTGTGTCGACGACTTATCTCTACTAACTTTTGTCTGTGTGCATCCTGCAATACTGACAGTTCATGCTGATGTTCATCTATTTCTTGACTTAAATTCTGTTTGAGCTCCTAAAAAATAGCATTAAAGAAACAAAATGGCAAAATATAGGACAGCACCTTAGGAAAGAAAAAACATAATAAAAAGCAAAATGTTTTCCCTAGTCAAATTAAAGGATTTATTAAAAGAACTTCTCACAGGTCAAATTTCTTGACTTTTGTTGATCTGGATTTTTTAAACATGTTAAATGAAATTCCTTTAAAAAGTACATTTTTACAAATCGTATGCTCTACACAACAGCAAATATTAAACCAATGTAGAGAGATTACAGGTCTTACAAAGGAAGTGGATACACTAGGACATATTTCTAGTAACTTTCAAGGATGACATGCAAATTCATGTTTTGCATCTTCAATGAAAAAAAGGCAAAATGTTTCTGAGAAAGGAGAAATTATTTTATGTTTCAGTCTCATAACTCACAAACGGCTTCACAGAGTGATTTGACCTCGTAAATACTAATGTAATCTTTTCAAGTTTACATATTGTATTAAATCATACAAATACCCTTTCTCAGAGTAACTGTTTTTAAATATTGTACTGCTGACTGAAATGCTGCTGTGCTATTACATGCCCACATGCATTTTTAATCATATAAGTGCTAATAGTAGTTAAAATATTTACAAGTCATGTGGCCATAAGCAAACCCATAAAGAATAATGCATAAGAGAAGATCAGTTTGTCATCTTACCTTAACAATATTCTGTAGTTTGCATATTTCACTTTGTTCAGCATCATTCGTGCCTTGCACTTTTGAGGACTGAAAGAAGAAAAACCACAGATCCACATGAAAATTATGATAAATATGTGTATTTTTCATGTAAGTGCTTCCTCTATTGATACTCAAAAGTAGAAAACAAAGCCAACATGAAGCAAAATTAAAATCCACTATAATTTTGATTTTAAAAAAAAATTTAATGGAAACATTTTAATTTTCCATGGATTTTTATTATTACATGCATATATGTAAAAGTTTGGAGTGGGAGGTATTACTGCACGTAGTAAGACAACAGGGTTGCTTAATTTTGAGTATTTCCACATGGGAAAAGCATACCTCTAAAATCAGGCTATACCTTGAAAAAGGGTGACCCACATCAACAATAGCTTGAAATATTACACTCTTTCTTGTCTCAACAGACCATGAATTATAACTGACATATCAAGGACTGAGAGAAAAAGCAAGTAAAAAGAGTATGCAAGTATCCACCTATTACTTTGAACAGTACTGTGCTATCAATATAACATCAGTACCACAGCCAGAATGAAGGGAAGTATTTTTTTGAAAAGTTGCACAAAAATGAAACCCTGAAGCAGCATTCTAGTCAAATGTTCATGAAACCCTTTACCTAACTCGACGAATCATGCATAAAAGCATGACAAAAAAGCACATGGAAGTTAGTCACTGGATGTGTCCCCAGTCATGTGTCAGCGAGAGGTTTCAGCTTTTCCATTGAAATATGTTGCTTCTAGAAATTTTTCAGCATGAACTCTCAAAATATCCACTCCAAAACCACCAAATGCAATGAAAATGATAATTTGGAAGAGGAAAGTAGAGGAGAAACCACTCACCACTGCAATCTGCTTCCAGTGGTCAACCTCAGATTCAAGCCTCGAAACTTCATTGGACAATCTGTTTATTTCTTGTTGTGACCAGATTATATCTCCAAAATCCATGTCATCTCCTTCAAAACCTGAGGAATGTCTGACCCCTGGAACATAGGAAGCTGATGCAGTGGCTGGTGGCAAAACACCAGCTCCTAACTGTGCAGTCTGAGCAGCTGTCTGTACTTTCTGCAGTTGTTCCTGTAGCGCATTCTGTCTGGCTTTTAGATGGCTGATTTCCACCTGAATATACAAAATAAAATGCATTGTTTGAATAAGAAGAATATCAAAATACAGTTTACTTTACCCTTTGTGGCCTTATGAAATGTGAAACGAACAACTCCCCCCAGCACAAATTACCGATTACTTTCATCATTAAAAAAAAAAAAAAAGGGGGGAAAAAAGAGAAAAAGCCCAAACATGCTCATAGTGGAGAAAAGCAGTCTTAGCTCATGTGTTGTAAAGGACACATCTCTTTTTTTTTTAGCAGCCAAGGTACACAAGTACTATAACAAGATTCAGGCTAACAGGTTATAAAAAAATTTAAGTATATAAAGGGAGTTGCCAGATATGAGAGTCAGACAGTACATGATGCCTCCCCAGTTATTTTTATTACATTTTACTTCTTTCAACAATTCAGTGTATTGAAAATCTACGTATTTGCAAGAGAGTGGAATTAGATGCATGCAGTTTTCTCATAAAAACTCTGTTACTACATTTAACAAGCAGAATTTTATATATTTCATTCTGCTTCCTCAAACTCTCACATGCATTTACAAATAAAGCTACATTTGTGTAACTCAAGGCATACTGGCAACTTTCTTCATTTAAAAGGCTATGAAATCTCATGTTACACAGTAGTTTATAAAGCTGGAGTTTCCGTCACAGAGGGACATTCCACAAATTTGGAAAGTTAGCTCTGTTCCCTTTAATTGTGTAGGTTAAGACAAATAATGGTATCTACAAACAAAATAACCGCTTCAAATAAGAATTTGTTCCTGTTGCCTTCCTTAAAGGTAACTGAATCAGAAATACAAAGCAGTTGAGTGTTGTTTCTCACAGTGATCCTAGAAACAACAGAAATTCTGACAGCTGTATGACATTCCCAGAGAGCTTTCTCTTGTCTCAACTATCTCCCTGCAGCTCTGCTTACATTACATGACTCAATGAAATGTATGTCTTAGTTGACATTAACAAACCCAGAAACCACAGGTGTGACCAGTATTTCCACTGAAACAGAACAGATACTATAACAAAGAAATTAAACTCCACAACAGATAAATACTGCACATACTTACTGAGATATTTTACTCTTTATCCTACCTCTTTTTGTTGAAGCTGATTGCGGTACTCTATAGATAACTGCTTTATTTGCAACTCTGCTGCTTCATGCTTTTCTTCTAAGTCACTACAGACTTTTTTCAGTCTATCATTCTAGCAAAAATAAGAAACAAATGTTGGTAAACTCAGCACAGTTCTTAAAGAATCAGAAAAGCACAAGGATAATGAACAGTAAAGTGTGGCCAGCAGGAGCAGGGAAGTGATCCTTCCCCTGTACTCAGCACTGGTGAGGCCACACCTGGAGTTCTGTGTCCAGTTCTGGGCCCCTCAGTTCAGGAAGGACATTGAGGTGCTGGAGCGAGTCCAGAGAAGAGCGACCAGGCTGGTGAAGGGACCTGAGCACAAGTCCTATGAGGAGAGGCTGAGGGAGCTGGGGTTGTTTAGCCTGGAGAAGAGGAGGCTTAAGAGGTGACCTCATCACTGTCTACAACTACCTGAGAGGAGTTGTAGCCAGGTAGGGGTTGGTCTCTTCTCCCAGGCAATCAGCAGTAGGACAACAGGGCATGGGCTTAAGCTCTGCCAGGGGAGGTTTAGGTTCTTCACAGAGAGAGTGATCAGGCGTTGGAATGGGCTGCCCAGGGAGGCAGTGGATTTACTGTCCCTGGAGGTTTTTAAGATGAGGCTGGATGTGGCACTGAGTGCCATGATCTAGGAATCACAGTGGTAGTGGATCAAAGGTTGGACCTGATGATCTCGGAGGTCTCTTCTAACCCAGTTAATTCTATGATTCTATGATTTCTCATGTTATTTCATTCAAAAAACACAGTAACTGTAATGTCCAAGTGTGGGCCCAAAAATCAGGTTCCAAGCTTTCTGTTTTTATATGGCATGGACTCTGGCTCACTGTCAGAGAAAAGTTTTGTGGTCACCAGAGGTAAATACCAAGAATAAAAAAAAAATCCAGGGATGAATTACATCTTAGGAAGAGCCACAGGTGGAATTTAAGAACAGCCATAAAGCACAAACTGGAGCTAATATCCAGTGTTCTCTCTCCAACAGCAGATGGCAAGAAACTCGAAAAAAGAAAAGCAGGATCAGTTACGTCCCCAAAATACTACCTTAACTTCACAGTGCTCTTGAGGGCTGAGGACATAAAAGAAAGTTGTTGGTTTAGAGACATAAATAAAGCCACAAGGCCAACAAGTCCTGTAAGAGTGCAGAAAATCACTTTCCACAAGGGCACATGGGATTTGTAAACAGTTTTGGAAGACCAGGAGTAGCCGTGGCTATGTCAGAACGGCCACAGGGTAGGACAACACAGAGAGAGAGAACATCACCAGGGAACACACCCACGCTGTGCCTGAAGCTGCCGCACAAGACACGCTGCCCGTCATCAGCAGGCATCCTACACCTGCTTGTACTTGTAGTCATACATGAAACTTGACCTAGAGCTAAAATGTATGAAAACTTGAAGAATTTTTGCACTTGCAAGCTTTTCAGGGCCAAGTCTATTGCTGCAGTCCAAGTCCACATGATGGGCAGGGACGCAGCAAAAGCTGAAAACTTGCGCCACATGCCTACTCCAATAAAACAATGTGTCTCCCTGACTGCGATGGCAGTTTGCCACAAAAAGTTGCATTCTAACACCACTGTCACCCTTGTTTCTAGATTTACCCAGGGACAAGCAACCTCAGTGCAATATTTAACATTTATATGAAAAAAATGTTACATTTTGCTTTTAATTACAATAGCGTTCCAAAATTTCTTACTTCAAACTTCTGTGCTGCATTAATACTTTCTATTTCTCTGAGTCTAGAATTGGACACATGGAGTTCCGTTGCTGCATCTGAAAGAAAGTGAAAATTTTCATTTTTATTAAAATCCTTTTAATCTGTTAAGTAGACAACAGTTAAGAACAGTTATTAATACGTATCTTACTTTACACTGCTTTAATGTTAATTCCTAGGCAAATACCAGAAGTTGTTTTTATAAGAACACTGACAGAATTATTTTTTAGACAGTCCTTCTGAATCAAATTTAGTTAACTTGTATCTAGGCTTTAAGTCAAATCAAAAGCCTAACACATTAGTATAGATTTCAGCCTTAAAAAAATGGAAATGAAAATGTTTTACTTAACAATTTTGTATTCCTGATTCTGTTTCTCATTTAGAACTTTGCTCCTGTCATGATAGTTGTGTGGTCCTCTGTAATCTCATGTGAAGTTTCAAAACAAGAATTAATTCCATTAAATGCCCACAACAGTGACTAAACCTTCAGAAAAGAAACCCAACAAATCACCCAAACCCAACAAAACACCAACGCCATAAGACTCACTTTCATTTACAAAGGTAACACATCAACCATCCCAGTTTATCCCATACAAAAAGCACATCCCTGGATACACTTCCTTTAATGATCAACCTTCCTCAAACTGACTTATGTTTACTGATCCCATGTCCCACTTTTAATGGGCAGAAATACCACATTTCATTTTATCAATGAAAAATCATCCTGAATTGATTATAAAGCATCTTGACAATTTTTCAAATTTTGAAATAAACATAATTTCCAGGTAAATACTGTATTTCATCATTTCCTATGTGCTATTTAAAACTGATGCAGCTCAAGAACTGCAGAGGCAACAATCTACCCATGAAAACTGTGAAACAAGTTGTTAAAGTCTATAATCCACAAACAACATCTTCAGTTCTCATGGAAGTCAAAGCTCTGAATGTAAGGGATAATTCTAAAAATTAGGAAACATTTAAAAATTAGGGAATTAAAAAAAGGAAAGTAAGGAACTATTTGAAAAGTGTTCTTTAGGCCACAAAGTACTTTAAGGTCTCTACAGATGAGTAGATACCACCAGATTTTTTACATCCTCAAGTCTAGTAACCCATACAAATCTATTACTCTGAAATTTTTAGGACACCAAAGTTGTTCACAGCAGGATCTAGCAGTGAAGTATACCTGGAAGTAACTACTGAGCATCAGTACATCTCTCTTGCACAAAGTCATGGACAAATATGAGAACTGAAATCACAACTTATCTTTTATAAAAGCAAAACAAACACACCAGGTGACTGCATAGTTCAGGAGCATCAGTTTCCAAACTAAACTAATACGGATTTTGAAATTTCAAACAATTCTAAGCAAGTCTTTCAGAAAAGTGGAGGAAAAAAAAAAAAAAGAGATAATTTCACACTTATGAGAATAAATTTCTCTCTTTTGAGCATTTTTACCTGTGTTACCAAAGAACCTATCCATATGAGACAAGTAGTATCAGCTTGCCAACAAGATTTATACAACATACACTCTCACAATATACTTTCATAATGCTTCAGATGAGAGGTTGCAAACAAATTGCTTAATCACACATTTGACTATTCAGAAGTCTTTGCTGTTCTTTGTGTTTGCTATTCTTAACACTGTTGCAAGAAAGCTAATTTTTAAAATTATTTACAATTACAAGATGGTAAACAATACTGGGGTATTAACCTATTAATATTTATTATGGAACTGCTTAAAAGAAAAAAGTCTCATTTAAAAATTCATAACAAAACTCATTATTAAACATATAAAGAAAATACTATGTTCTAGGATAGATTTGCTATTGCTTTCTTACTTATCTTACTTTGATGTCTCGGTTTTTTTGTTCCAACTTTCTGCTTTAAACATAAATCGTCCTAGTCCCTAATCCCTATAAAACAAGGGCCATGTTCTCCTACTTGGCTGTAGGAGAGTTGTAGAACCTGACAGGTTTGTCTGGGCCCAACTGAAATATAAACAAAACCACCAGAAACACTGGACCTTTGCCTGAGTGACACGTCAGACTTAGATCACACCAGTGGCAAAACAACCTCTGTACTGCTACAACTCGGCAGTTTCATGAAAACAGTGAAAAAGCAGCTACTCAGCTGGGGGTGTTAGATAAGCTAAGCAAGCAGAATGCAAGAAGAGTGTTGTCTGTGTGCTTTCATTACAGCAGGATTTGATCATACAGTTTATCATCACAGGACCAACACATCACGCAATTACAGACTTCCGAATAATAAGCCTAGAACAGCTTCACTGCTGCTATTACAGCCTAGAAATGTGTTTGTTTATTCTCCAGATCCTGAGATCACAAGGGCAGAATAAAAACGGAAACAAAAGCAGCAAAGCCAGCAGCCCTCCCGAAAGGCACCAAGCCGAGACCAGCTCCCCCGGCCGCCGGGTCCCAGAGGAGCCCGGTAGCCGGAGGAAAGGCCCCCCGGCGGAACTAGGCCCGCCCCGCAGCTCCGAGCCCCCTTACCGCCCACTTCCTCGGCGCCCTCGAGCAGGATGTCCTTGGTGAAGCTGGAGATCTGCCCGGTGAGCGATGACAGGCTGTCGCCCACCTGCCCCAGGGACTGGCCCAGCCCGGAGCCCAGCCCGCCCAGCCACGACGCCATCGTGGTTCCGAGCGCTCTGGCCCTCGGTCGGCCCCGCCGGCCGGGCCCTGCGACCGCTTCCCGCGGGCCGAGGGGCCACCTCCGCCCCGCCTTCTCCTCGCTGGGGAGGGTCGCGGCTTCTGCTGTGGGCTCAACACACCGAGATCGGCGACTCCTCCGCCGGCGCCACGCTCATCCTCCCGACTCCTCCCGGCACAGTTCGGCTCGTCCCGGCTCGGCTTGTCTCGGTTCAGTTCGGCCCCGCTCTTCTCGGTTTGGTTTAGCTCGGCTCAGCTCGGCTCGGCTCGGCTCGGCTTGCCTCGTCCCGTCGCAGCTCAGCGGCTCCTGCCGACAGCTCCAGCCGCTGCCACCTCAACGACCGCCATGACACCCCTCCTAAATACCATCGAGAGCGGCGGCTCAGGCTAGAGCGCCCCCTCGGGGGCGGATATGGCGTAGCGCGGCAGCGGAGGATGCCGGGACAGTGGCGGAGCAGGGGGCGGGGCCGGTGGATGGCGGCCCGTCTCGATTAGCGGGGTTAGTGAGGGACTGTGTGATTAACACGAACCCGCCCCTCGGGACGGACCTGGGCCCTGTGCCAGTAACAAATCAGTGTCGGAGTGACGCGAACACAGACAATTTGTGTTTGAATATGTGTTTTTACAAAATACAAGTTCCTGAAGCCCCCGCTGCTTCGGTGTAAATGGAATGGATACTAGGCTGGCTTTCCAGCCACAACCCCAACACTGGCCCATTATTAAGTTCTTTTTGGTTTTGATCGAATGAGGTATTTAAAATTACTTGAGACTACAAGGCCTATTGGACTGTTACAAAAAATGCAGTATTAAATCTGTTGGAACAACAGTGATATAAAAAAATGGCAATACTTAAAGTACAGGGCAGCTGGCTGGGTGCTGTGATATAGCATGAAATGTAAACACGTATCTTTATCAGTTTTATTAATTTATAACACTGGGTTTAATGAAGATGAAAAGTTTACAATGCTCAAAAGACCCCATATCATTGGTTCAATAAAAACCATATGGGTTCACAGGACAGTAAAGATGTGTCATCTTTTCCAGTAGTGATTGGTTAATTAATTTTTATGGGAAACTGTTAATATTTTTCAACTAAGCTCACGGATGTTCTCCAGACTTTTACAATACTTAGGGATGATAAAAATGTCTTCAACTGTAGTTAATTTTACAATTAAGTGCTGAGCAAGGCAAATAGACAATAAAGTAGCACATGGGGCTTTTTGGCCCTCTCTTTTAATTACTGCTCTTGAAAAATTAGAAACAGACTATTTAGCATCACAACTAATTTTTTTAGCTGACTGACTTCATCCACTGTTGATAAGGTACACAGAAACAATCCCGTGTACTCTGTGGATTGACTAAGCTACAAAACCACTGCATTGTGCCACAAAAAGAATGTGTATTCTGGCATCAAACCAGGAAACAGTAGCTTACTTTAAAATCAGAAAGCATATAATTTTTAAAGATGTAACGTAACTATAATGGGCACCAACTTTCTTCCCTAACAGGAGTGTCTTTACGTAAATTCGAGAGTATCAACAGATGCAAAGACATTAGAGATGATGAAATGCCAGTTAAGAGCAACAGAAAACTACCCCACTGCTGATGTGCATACACACATCTGGTACAAAGCCCACCGATACCCAAGATGAAATTTCAATGTTTGATGGCCCTGTGCCCAATCCACATATAAGGGAAAGCAAGTATGCAAACACGTGGGTCAAATGAGAAACATTAGAAGCTATAATCATATTTATTTAAAAAAGTGATATCAAATACAACCATATATATTCATGCCTATTTGGAGAGCATTTTCAAAATATCCAACAGCGCTGCCATTTTCCAGTCAAAACAATGACAAAACATTTCCGCTTTCCCTTTTTAATCTTTTCAGTATTCTATGCTTTATATACACAAAATAGACAAAAATTATACAGGAATCCAGAGCCAAGGACGTTATACTGAAAACAGAGTCTTGACCAAAAAAAAAAAAAAGAAATCTATTACTGAAATAAGATTTCTAAAATACACAACTATTAGGCAAAAGATGAAAAAAAAAATCCCTTACAAAATCCTCTACACTGATTTGTGCATGGGGGTTTCATGTAGCAAAAAATAAAAATTTATCAATGCTTGCATGCTTCAAAGACAGTATCAAGGTTTTTCTCTTCCCCCCCGCAGTGGCATTTAAATATTGCATCCCTTTCTGTTCAAACTCTTTTAGAAGTCCCCTCTTGAATTCCTGCAGTGGCTATACTGAGGACAGGGAAGGGATTAAAAGCAAAGTGTAGTTACAATTATTTGCTTTTCTTAACAAAGAAAATAAAGTGAAAGTATTTTGATTTGGTAAAAGCAGTTGAAAAAGTCACATATATGAATTTTCTGAAGAACAGTGACTGGGGAAGGAGATGACTACGGCAAGTCATCAGCATTCCCTCCATGTCTGAAATGCAAATAAGGCAAAATGTGTGTATACAGGTTAAAAAGATTTATTGCAAAACAGTTCATGCTTTAAGATGAAAACCTGGATACAACACAAAGCTAGTACTACCTTGAAGAACTAAATATTTGAATCTATCAACTTTGAATGTATTGAGTACTATTCTCACTTGAACAACTGATTCTCTGTGGGGAGGGAATAGGTATGTATGTATTACTCATTAGACTTCATTTCCTTTTTCTGGAGTAATGATTTGTGAGTAACTATCAAGATTTACCAGGAGTTAAATTTGTTTTATGCAAGAAGTAATGGCTTACTAAGTGCACAACATAATTTTCTGTCTAAGCCCTTGAAGAAAGTTTCCACATCAATTTTTCTTTTCCTTGGATTCTTACTTTGATTCCTTTAAAAGTGACATGCTGGTAACATAAATTGTACAATACTATTTCTTTGTAAGTCCGAGTTCCAGAGTTTTCCGATCCCATCCCCCTCTACTGGGTTTTTCAGTACAAAGCACATCATTTATATGTTTTCATCATTATTTGAAAGAGTAATTAATATTAGAAAATTTCACCAACATTTTAAAACTGGAACATGTTCATTTTTAAAAGCCTGTCAGTTTTGTAATAAAACAAAGTAGCTTGCAAATGATAGTATTTGTCTGAGATACAGAAACAGAATTGTTTACTAGACACCTGTATTTTAGCCACCCACCATTTATAAGTCAGTAATAGAAGCAATAGTCCAACATTAGAACACATCATAGATTTAAATTTGTGTTGGTTATTTTTAAGCAGTCTGCAAAGTAATATAGTATGAAAAGTAAGAAGAGTACCTTGGCTGAAAATTAAACTTGCTGAAGTTCTTTGAAGGGCACTGGGAGCCCAAATAATGGAGTAAGCCAGTCAGATATCAGATTAGTTTCAAGTCTAGAAAAATGTAAGCATTTAAACAGCTCATATTTATACTTGCTGTGCCTAACAAGAATTGCATGCAAGCATGACTGCATCACAACTCTTTATCCTCCTGCCCTCATAAGACCATGAAAGCAGTTTATAAAATTACACTTACAGCACTAATTCTGAAACATATTTAATGTAAGATTCACTCATTCCCCTTGCCCTTTTGATTTCTACTGTCAGCAAACCATAAATTATGTCACATGGACCCTTTACTGCAAAACAGTAAAACTCTGTTGGATGAATGAAGTCTGAAATTCCTTCAAATATCATATCATAATTAAAAAAAATAAAATAAAAATCTATGTCTGCTCCCTTACAATGGACTTTGGCCTAAAGCTATAACATGGGAAAAAACTTCTAACCCTTCAGCATGACAGAGTAGATAACACTGGGAGTAAGCTCTAAATTAGTAAACATATAAGCATAGTGAAGCCAAACTGAGAACTGTTTATCACTGAAAGAATGCACACCAAAATGACATCACTGTTTTAGTGACTGCTTCTTGGCAGGTGAAGTTGAGGCCTGAGTTATAAAATATGTGCTCTCAGCAATTACTACTATTCTTTTCCTTGGGTGCAATGGAGAGGCACAGAGAAGATCTTGTCACCCTCTACCACTCCTGAAAGGAGATTGTAGTGAGATGGGTCTCAGTCTTATCTCCCAGGTAACAAGTGACAAGATGAGAGGAAATAGCCTCAAGTTGCACCAGTGGAGGTTTATGTTTATTTCTTCACTGAAAGGGTTGTCCAGCATTGGAACAGGCTGCACAAGTTAAGTGGTTCAGTTCCCATTCCTGGAGCTTTTTAGAAGAGGTGTGGATGTGGTGCTTAGGGACATTAAGTTTAGTGGTAGACTTGGCAGTGATGGGTTAATGGTTGGTCTCTTGCAGGTCTTTTCCAGTGACAGGACTCAGAATTAACAGATGAGCTTAAATTGCTCTCTCAATTGCTTGTCTAGACAGATTTGCCTTCATCATTAAATTTGACATTCCTCTGAAAATCAAACTGGTATTTGTTGAATGACAGTGTTTCTACACAGAAAGGAATGTCATTACCTCTGTAATGACTCTCTCAGTTGTGCTTTTCAGGCACTGTTATTTTATATTCCTTCCATATTAAAAGACTTGGGTGATGAAGTGACTTACAATGTGACATTAAAGTTCAAAGGCAAACCTCCATGTTTCAGTGATTATAAAAACATGTATTTGGCCTGGGTTACAGTTAATGCCATTCAAGGAGCTTAGATTTTTTTTTAGTACAGGGCTGCTAGAGTTATAGAAATATTACAATTTTATTATATTCTTATAATAGAGAATAAAAGGTCCAAGCTCCAAGTACTGGCAGGAGATTGCCAATCTATACCTATTTATAAAAATTAGTCTTATTTCAGAATCAGTTTATGGCACAACAAAAAAAGGGAAATTAAAGCTGTGATTAATTTACGGATGAGCAAAGAAATAATTCAGTGCTTTAGAGATACCTTTCCTGCTTTCAGTTTAATAGAAATTTTAAAGTGAAAGCAGAAAATTACATCCTGAAAAATACAGCATTTCAAAATGGCATATGCATACATGGACTTTTAAAGCCATTGTTTAACTATATTAATTTGAGACATTACAAATAATTATAATGTGCATGACAGAATTATTTAAAAAACACAAAAATCAGTTTTTAAAAATTCTCATGTCAAAATCCACATTGTCTTACACATACCTGGTTCTGGTGATATTGGTGAAAATTCAGCACATACGTAAGGAAAACAGAATTTAGCCCAATTATGTGTAATATAATAATATCCTAAGCTATTGGGAAACCATTGCTGTAAACAAATCTTTACTGAGATGTAAGAGCCCTTTCATGTACAGTACTACTTGATGCTGAAAGTATATTTCCATCTAGCTACTATTCATTTCATACTAATTTGAATTAAATGTTACTTTTGTGCAATGATGTAACTTAAGAATATTTTGATAAAGACATCTGGGATTATCTTTGAAAGATTCTTAGAATGCCTTAGAATGCTAACTGTTAATGCTTTAACTGGACTACGGCTTATATACTCTATCTACAACGTATTTCCATATAATTTATATGTAAACAGAATTTGTATTTCAAGCACCATTTAGGAAAATGAAACATATTTCTTTTGTTTTACTGAAGTTCCAAGCCAGGTTTGGTCACCCTGTTACACATTCATCCTGGATATCAAAACAAATGTCTTACAACCAATAGCATAAGCTATCTCACATACTTTGCTCCCCAATTTTTCTCAGGATCAGAAACAGCATGATAAAAATTTGTAAGGTGCGTGAATAAAGGCCATTCCTGAAAAAACTGCAACATTCTGACAGACACTCATAAAAAGCATTTCAGAAAGAACATCCACACAGGCATAAATATTCATTCTTAAAAGAGCTACTTGCACAGGGGTCATTTCAGACTGCAGGAATGCATGTTGCATGTGGCACTGACTTTATGGCACCTATATCCCCTCCTCCTTTCTCCTAGATTCAGTTACAGCTCTTTCATACTGAAAGGCCAGAATGAAGGTTTGAGCTTGAAGAGGGGGAAAAAAAAAAAAAAGACTCTGGAAGAGGTAGAAAAGAAAACCTGTTCAACTCAATTGATTACATGTTACTTTTGTAGTAAAGACAGTGGCTCAATGAGAAAGAACGTAACAAAATTTTTTCAAAAATTTCAGCAAACCAAATAAGGCAAATTACCTGCCAAAAAGCAAAATGTTAAACATGGATCTGTAATTTTACAGTTGGAATTAAAAGTAAAACCAGAAAGTGCTAGAAAGTCAAAAAATCACTGAAAGATTCAGGAGTAACATTATAATCAACGATCCACTAAAGATTTTATCTTGAATTGTAAGTATGTAAATTTATGCATTCTTGTTTCTCCTGCAGAATGGGTCATTTCAAGAGTAGAGCAGGATCAAAAAATTGATGTTATGTCATTCAGAAACATAGAATATTCTGAGTTGGAAGGGACCCACAAGGATCCTCAAATCTGCCTCCTGAAGTGAGTGGCCCATACAGGGATCAAACCCACCATCTTGGCGTTATTAGGACCCTGCTCTAATCAACTGGGCCAATCTCAGGGCTCACGAAATAAATTTAAGATTAACAGAATTTAATTATTTTCCCCATTTTACAGTGATTTATTAAAAGGAACATAAATTATGAGCACAACTTATTACTTGTATCCCTTTTTCCATTAGTACTGAAGGAAATCAGTTGATGCTGGTTTTGGCACCATTTATATCTTCTACAGAATTCTTCAAAACAATTTAAACTTGCTTTTTATATGTAAGTTACAGATGCTACACTCACTTGTTCATGTGAATAGTTCAGTAATTTTAACACCACTACTCTTTTGAGCAGATGTTTTGTAGTAGGAGTGCTACAGTTTTCTAAATTAGTGTGATCTTCATATTTGCAGATTCCCTCTAAAATCTGACCTCCAGCAGCCCCCTTTCATTCCTGCTTCCAGAACTCTGAAATGAACCCTGCTTGTGCAACATTCACACAGTAGAATTTTAATGGAGACTTAGTGTTTTGACAATAAGAGGGGAAGAAAATGATGTCATTTCTCCTCTTCTGAATTCAAGTGGTTTCTAACAGATTCCAGAGACATATTCATGGCTGCTTGAAGCATGTCTTCTTCACTCATATCACCTCCTAAAGACAATTAATATGTATAAGCTGTAATAAATTCACAGAGCTAGGTCTTAACTGTAGTTAAATACTTTTGTTGTTCCTTTTGTCCACACCCACCTTTTCCCACCCTACCCACAAAACTGGTTTTGTTTTTGAAATCACTGAACATTTTGAACTTAAGTTTTCCACCAACAGCAATCAGTTTGTAACACATAATACACACCAATTTTGGATCACCATTACTTAATATTGGTAAGGTCTACATTTATGTTCTGCTGAAAACTGGTTCCAGTAATTTTGTCAGATATTAACCCAAGTGGTCATACAACTTTAAAAGTAATTTAGGAAACAAACAATTGGCACAAATCCTGTCAAAGATTCCAATTTGTAATGCTGAAAACAAACAAAACAACAAAAACCAAAGCCAGAACTCAAGTGATCTAATAGCAATGCTCTTCACTTTGAAATAGGATATTGAGATTCAAAGAGGAACAGGCTTTTCTGGAAAGCGATCCTTTCCTTCACTGCCAAAAAAACTAATGGCTCTGACAGTCTGAATGGCTGCTGGAGTGAGGAGGTTGGCAGACAAGGAAGGTTAGGAAACCACATAACACAAAGGTGAAAAAGACAACTATTTCAGTGTTGGATATAACTAAAAATCAATACCTGGTTCAGCTTCTTGAGTGCTTGAGCTAAGAGCTGCCTTATCATGTAGGTTTGGCGTCTGATCTTGCTGCTGTAGTTGTTGTTGCTGTCTGAAAGCATCATAAATTTGTAAGAGACTAAGATTAACACCAGTACGAGACCTGAATCAAGTTCATTTCATTGTAAGGAAGGCAAAGAATCAGAGGTAGAAGCTGTTTGGTACAATGAAATCTCTGTATTTAAAGTTTCCTCCATCATTTCACCCTGCTAACCTTCAGACACCTATCTTCCCAGTATTATAGTTCAAGCCACATTACTATTTTCCCACCACTGGGAAGTTCTGCATTCTTATCCTACCATGCATAGTCTAACTCCTCCCATGCATAGCATTTCTCCCTGGTCTTTATTTCCTCCATCACTAGAGGTCAGAGATAAGGAAAAGTTACAATAATAACACAACTATGTATTAAGAAAGTATACCAACATAAAATATCTACAACGCTTTCACATGATGCACATGAGAAGCATCACTACCAGAAGCAAAGTCTTAAAGAAGTAGTACTTTTTGTCAGGAAGATAATTACAGA
The DNA here is from genome assembly GCA_013397135.1 of Pachyramphus minor. NCBI lineage: Eukaryota > Metazoa > Chordata > Aves > Passeriformes > Tyrannidae > Pachyramphus > Pachyramphus minor. Next base: position 65,824 of record VYXB01000739.1, on the reverse strand, counting down.
AATTTATAAGATTTAATTTAAAATACTTCTATAGCATGTATGTTTTCTTTCTTCACAAGACTGCTGTTGCATTAGTAACAAACTCCCTCTTATTTACAGGTTTCTTCATAGGAACCATCTGAGAATAGTAAAATTCAGGTACTGTTAAGAAATCACATTAAGAGAGAAAAGTCAAGCTGGACCTCAGTAAGAAATCCATCCACACCCCAAAAGCACTGAAAAATATGACATGTATTTCCACATGCAGTTTTCTTTACTTTTCAAAATATGCTTGTCTTCTCCTTCGCAGTTCTTCTGAAGAAAGGGATTCTGTCTGACTGCTGTGAGATGACTGAGGAACGTTCTGTGGTAATGAGCCTGAGAGCTCACTTCGACGACTACCTAAAACCAGAACACACCACATCCTACTCATTACAGAAAAATGAAGTTAGTAAATGACACATAGCTTAAGAAAATGTCTTCAAACTTGAGAGGAAGAAAGAAACTTGTTGGAGAAATAAGCACTTAGTCTAATTTTACTTGAAACTATCTCTCCTCCTCACCTTAGGACTGTTTCCCTTCCCTCCTGCCACCCTTAGCCAATTTGTTCTTCCTTCCTAATGATCAGTGCCAACATGAAAGGTATAACTTTTCAAAAAGCAGAACGAAGACAGCTATAGGAAATTCTGGATCATCCTTCCATGCCTCAAAGCCAATCTTTCCAGAGAGCTTGATGCATGCAGGAACGTGCCTGACAAATGGATTCGAGTAGCTGCCTAAAGCATAAGCAACACAAATGCTAGAAGAGAAATTTAGATGGACAACTGCACCTTGCATGCTGAGCTGAATGGCTCTGCGAAGATCAGCTTCTTCATCTTCCATATCAATTTCCTGCCTACTCAGAGCCAGGGCTCTTTGAAAATTCTCTTCATCTTCATCTAACATGCCTGTACCATCAAAATGATGGTTAACTTCTATTGCTTGGTCCACATCACTTCTGGGTAGCCTGTGAAATTCAAATGTTTATAGCAAAATCGAGACAGAAATTATACTAGATTTTGGAGTGAGGTTTAAAATTGCTATTTTCTGCTGATTTAACTCTAGGGGTTTTTAACTTTAGAAAAAACATTTCTATTGTGAAAGTCTGTTATATAAACAAGTATTTTCCTTTCTACATGAAAAAGCACAAAAGAGCTGCAAGCAGCTGTAAAGCAACCTTAAACACTCATTCACAAGCCACTGCAACTCTGAAGCCATGCACATGTTGACAAGAAGCTGTTAGGAAAATATTCAGAAATTATTATCCTACAAAAAGCCATAATACATGTTATTCAAACAGTTACACCAGCAGAAAATAGTGTATGTGGTCTCCTTCTCAGGAAGCTTTGAAGACCACACTAAAGCAAAAGATCCTCTGTAAACTGTACACATTTGCCATGTTGCTGCCCGTTACTCCATCAATTTACAACACCAGTTTAACTTTACAAAGAGGAAGAAATAATAATGAGTTCCTCTGAAAAGCCTTAAGCCTTTTTATCAGTATGAAATTTATTCACAATGAAAATTTAATAAAATTATTGCAGAAGTAGCACTTTTTATGTTTTCAAGCATGTTTTATATTAGCAAAATGCACCAGACCTGAGCAGCACCACAACACTGAAATGAAATTATTCCAAAAGAGAATGGTGTATGATTTATATGATGTGAAATTCACATTTGGGTTTCTCGTTGTTTTCTACTTATGACCGAATGCACAAGCCAGTCTTAATTACAGGTTAATTACTATTCGCCATAGTTTGGTAAGATTTGCTAACCCATTTTAACCACAAAGTTAAAAACCTGCACTATAATATGCTTATGTACTTGGGAAAACTCAATCCTTATTAAGGCAGGTTTTACTCACTTAAAAATACACCATTAAAAAAATAAACCATTTGTAGTCTACCAACTTGCTTTTACTGTGTGCAAAAGCAATAAACGTTGCACTAAAGGTACTTCTAATTACTTAAGGCAGTTGTCTCCACATGACATTAAACATGGAAAACAATCATACTGAACATTATTAAAATGAAATCTCTATTTACCTTACCTCTGATCTCTTGACTGTGCTGCCTCTTCTCCAATTAGTTTTGGTCTCTGCATCTGCTGTACCCGAATCATCTGCAGTAGCTGATCAGCCTCACAGTCTGGCAGGTCACCTTTTACTACAAATATGGAATAACCTGAGGAAAAGAAATCATAAGTCCGTGGCATTAAGGTGCAGATATAAACGCTCTAAAATGCACATTATATGGAACACAATGATGTGCCATTTATTACAATGTAAGACTCTACTTTCACTATAAAGACTTGGGTTATTTCACTATTTCAATCATAAAACTAAGGGTAGTTAACTGAACACGTAAGTTCTAAGAAATAATTATTATTACCTACTTTCAATTAATGAGATTTAACATCTGCAAGTTTCTATTACCTTCCTGTTGTAACTGAGCCAAGAAAAGTGCAAGATATGTGTCTGATATTAGTTCTGGACCCATCAAGAGAGAGTTCAAGTTAAACCACTGTAATTAAAGAAAAAAGCGGTTGAGAAAACAAATTACCATAAAGATTACTCAATAATTCATTTCTGTACATTGCGGTAATCTTCCATGATGGAATATCCAAATAAATCTAGTAACATAAATTATCAAATAGAAGTCTTTTGAAGCACAATACCTATACTGTGAAAGGTTATCTTCAAATACTCTTCAGCTAACAGATCTGAAGTGTGGAAATTACTGCACGCTCTCTCCCATTACTGAATACTAGTACCAGGCAAACAGATTAAACCAGATAATTCTTCTACCATTGTATTTTGATTTATTTCAGACATCATTGTAAAATTCTGCTTAATGCTACTTTTAAAGTTGAGACTAGTGAAGTAAGAAACCCTTCATAAGTTAATGGTGTGTGTTAGGAAATTAATAGATAAGGAAATAGATTTTAAATTATTTCCATTAAATACTTTCATTAAACATTCTGCCTTTAATAGCTGGTGATGCTGAAAACTATTGTTTACCCCCTCTGAGATTATTTTTAAATTTAAAAATTAAGAACAGTTAACTCAGATTTAATGTGCTGATAGTATGGCACTGTATTACAACAGGGGGCACGCGATATAAATATACACAGATAATTTCTAGTTTCCTGAAGATAACTAGTAATTTATAATACTTCAAGAGAGAAACAATATTATACAAAACTTCTAGACAGAAAATATATTCAACATGGGCAATAAAATATTCTACCCTTAAACCCCCACATATACTGCAATGAATCTGAAGAACCTTTTTTAATACCTTACTCATTCAATATTAACTAATTTTAACCAGGAAGCACTATTTCAGATAGTAGGAGAAGTCTATCTTCATTCTAACAAAAAATGCATTGATCTAACCAAACTTCCAAGTATGCAGCCATGCACCTGCAGCCAGACTCATACTATAAAGTGACTATCTACCAGTCTGTCCAGCAATACTTAGTTAGCCAAAAACACCCTTTGCCACTAGGAAAGAGTAAGAAGAACAACAGTGTAGGAGAACTGGAGAACAAAAAGTTATGTAAAAAATACGATGCACTGAGTACAGAAAGGGAATATGGAGGAGAAAGTTTTCATAAACTAATTTTGCTTTAACAGGAGAGAAGCAGGTTAAATAAAGTCAACCTATTTTGTCTATCTTTTCTCATTACCTTTTAGATAACAGACACCTAGTACTGTCTTAATGTGGTTACAAGCAAAACACGTCTCCCCTCCAACTTAGGATGTTTCAGGTTAGAATGCTCTCTCACAAAATTCCACCCAATATGGTTGTATATACAATAAGGAGCATTCCCAAAATATTAAGATATCCTTTTTGATATCAAATAAACAAAACTTGCCTATAAGCATTAGCTATACTTTTAAACTAAAGCAGAACAGTAGAGTTCAGTTTGCCTACTCATAGATCATTTTTCTCTATTTTAGTTTATCTGGATGACAACATAGGTAGCCAGCACTTGCAAAAATGATTCAAATGGGCAAAGAGACTCCTGTCCCACTATTACAAAATCTAAAGGCTGTTTTCCATTAACATTTTCTATGAAAAAAGCCACCCACCAAACTAGCTCGTGTTGCATAAAAGCCTATGAAGTATGAACCAGAAGGATGACTGGTCACTGAAACAAGACACTGCACTGATGTTGCAAGGGACATGGATACGAATTAAGTTATTATATATGTACCAGATAATATCTGTATGGTCATCCCTTACCCTTAATAACTATTTCCTGATTAGAATACAATTATTTTATAAAGTTTTCCAAAAAAGTACAAAGTTGTGATTCTACCTCCCCCACCTCATTCTAATGGATACTTTTAAATACTAGCAATTATAAATATTAATTCATTTGAACTTAGAATTTTTTCTTATACCTGTTGTCCATTTAAACAAACAATATTTTTACAGTGTCAATAATTTAGTTCATTAAAATAAGACTGCATTCTATAGGGATGTGTCTAGGACTCCCTGCTCCTCCCCCACACAATTTTTTCTGCTATTTTTCACACAGAAGGAAAAAAAGAAACTAGCTTAAATGTCACAGAGACTCTACCAGAGCTGCATCTCCCTAAGGGACAGGTTCACTTGGGAATTGCTGGTCTTTCCCCAACCTAACAATTATAATGAGCTAACAATTATAATGGCATTTTTGTGAAAATACAACCATTTACTTTTTTTTTCCCCATATGGAATACTATTAAAGCAAACGGCAGCAAAAGCTGGCAAAAGGCTGACACATGATCTACTCGCAACCACTTTTCCACACCCATTCTGAAGCCAATATTTAAATAAAAAAAGACAATGTCACCTGTTTTCCTAACTTTCGAACTGTAAACCAGTGTTCCTTATAATTACAAATAAATGATTTTTCATTTCTGAAAAAAAAAAAAAAAGGTATAAATAAGACTAAATACTCTAAAATCAGAATACAGGTTAATGTTTAAGTATTTCGCAACCACTGATTCAAATTTATAAAATAAAATTCCAGTAATATGACTGGTGATGCCACATCATGGAATACTTACACTACTTTTATAACATTTAGGAAGCTGTCAATATCACTGAAATTTCTGTATACCTGTGATATCACAGATACTAAGACATCATGAAGGCTCAGAGGACAGATACTCATATGTCCCCCCCCCCCCTCCCCCCCAAAAAAATAAAACAAACCCCCAAAGGATAATACAAACATCAGAATGCAACAGAGTTTAAAATAGTAATGTTAAAGAAAGATTTAAAAAATAAATTAAGAGCATTTTCTTCAGTAAAATGAAAGCAAGGTACAAAAGAAGTCTTACATAGGGTCGATCCCAAGCCTCTGATACTCTGGGCTGTTGAAGAGGATTAGTTCTAAACCCCACACTTTCAAGGCATTGCTTATAACCTGTCAAAAAATAGGACTTTTCATGAGTCAAACCATCAAATCTAAATTTGAGCAACGCAACCACCTTAGCTACTATAAACAGTTACACTGTTTTTGTAACACTTGGATTTTAAAACATAGCCAGGAAACCTAGGAATCGCGTTATGCAAAATGCAGCGGTCATGAATCTGCATCCAAACATAACACTTATACCTTATCTAAGGTGAAGTAACAAAACTAGGATTTACCTGAGATGTGTTAAATCAAAAACAAAGCTGTAACTTCACCTTCCACACACATTGGAGTAGTTGTCATCTCTGCACTCACTGCACTGCTCTGCCCTCCATCCCCAATACAAACTCAATCTTTCTCCACAGTAACTATTAGAAATTCTGTACTACTGGATTGTCATGGAATCAGTCAGGCACTGAACTGAGCACAAACTCTTTTACAGTAACTCTTTAAGGCTTCATGAAATAATGCTCTAAGAAATTTTAAATTAACAATTCAACTTGCTTTCAGGGAGCCAACTGTGCAGCAAGTGAGAAAAACAATCACAGGACAAAAAAGTAGAATGGGGAAGCGGATTTTTTCCAGCTTCTATACTGAAGCAACAGAATCGAGAATACAAGAAAAGCCAAACTAAATGGTTTTTCACTAAACAGAAAAACAGCCCTGTCCTGCCGTGAGGAAGACAGGCTCTTGAAGGATTCTGGAACATGGAAAAGCACCTCTGAAAGCTTGGGAGACAGCCAAAAGGTGCAAAGCATTGCCTACAGCTCTAGTCTAGACACAAGCCCCAGTCTGGTATTCAAAACTTTTTTTGTTGTTTTTTTGGTTAAAATATTTATTATTGATTACTTTTCCACTATGGCCCTTAAAAAAACCCAACCAAACAAGAAAAATAATAAAACCAGCTCTGAAGCATCCGGAGGGAGTTATAAAAACTGGAATGCAGATGCTTTCTGCAGCTCACTATGATAACCCTGTAATCATTGCCAAGGGCTTTAGAGTCCACAATTTGAGAAAGCAATCTCAATTCTGCTTTTTCACTTGTAGTCCATAGGAGCCAATGTTTACACCTGAAGTGCCCATAAGAAGCAGCTCAGAAATCAAGTTTATTGCCAGCAGGTGTGATTTCACAGTTCCATACTTCTGTGTGTTTAAGGGCCCATGAACTGAAGAACTGGAAGTCACTGCTCTTAACGGAAAACACTCTGAAGATTTGGAAGTCCAGCACTTAATCCCATTAAGCCCATAAACTGGCAACTAGATGAAAAAGCTCAATGCCATTTTAATTATATGAGAGAACATATACTGCATAAACAGAAAATTGTGTAAGAAGAGAGCTGTGCTTACTTGAATTGAGAAGAATCCACTATCATCCATATTTACAGAAGGCTGCTGCTCAATGTGAAATTGGGAGGGAGAAAAGAGAAAAATGGTGTAAGCATAAAAGGTCAAAAATAATTGAGTTTTGAAAATAAACATAACTGCATATTCTTAAAGCCACAACTTGCTATGTCCTTGTCTGTAAGGCTGATTACCCCCCCCCAAATAGACATATTAACTTAAAACTCAAACCTTTAAATTGGAAATGCTCAGTGCTTAAAGGGTAGACAGGCATGAACACATGCTCCTATCTGACACTGACTTACAAAAATAAAAGGCAAGTCACTGATCCTTCTTGCCATGTCTGATCTTCCTACTTGTAAGATGAATGTAGCTTTTTGTAGAATTATTGTGCTAATAACATTTGAAAATGCCAAATCTAAGCTGCATGAATGAAAAGGCCTATAAATTTAAGAACTTTCAGCACTAGAAAATGAACCTTGTCTAGCTTAGCAAAAACAGCAGGTCTGTGCTAAACAATATTACATTTCAGGCAAATATCAAGCATCCCCAAATGAAGATGATTTTACCTGTAAAAATGTTCTGTATTCTTCGCTAGATACTCCTCCTTCTGCCATTCTCATCCTTTCTTCCTCATCCAGCTGCTGTGCAATAGAGGATAACTCTACAGGACTGAAGTATTCCCCTTGCAGCAAATTATTCAGACAGTGCTGAGCACACAATGATCCTTCTTGCTAATATTGGAAGAGAAAAAAATACCAAAGACAACAAGAAAATCAGGTTTACATAAACTCTGTAAAATGACTCAACCATTTCATTCTGGAAAACTTCTTGCCCTCCCCACTCCCCCAGAATACCATGTATTCATTGAATATATTACACTTCAAGCTATAGAATACTCTCCCATCAACTCTCCTATCAACTTTATGGGGGAAAAAAACCCCAAACCCACAAAAAACCCCAGGCACACTACTTAATTTCCTCAAAGGAAATAAATTTCATGTAAAAAATGTTTTTGAAAACACCATAAAAATTGCCACTGACCCAACTGAATCACACAGGGATTCTGCAGCCAATGGATTCTGTCCTTTTCCAAATCACCACCACACGAAAACAAAACAGTTTAGATCTCTACTTCCCAGGAACTAATGTTTTCAGTTAACACACACTCATTATTTTTTAACTTTTTTCCCTGACAGGCATGGCTGTTGAAATCTCTTTCTGCATTATTGCTGAGGAAGTGATTTGGAGTTGGAGGAGCAGTAAAGCTCATTTTCTATATGAAACTTATATATAGGAAGTAGGTAAAAGAAACTCCACTAGTTCTAGAATCCTGATGACAATGATGAGGGGACAAGAAAAAAACTTCTTAAATTCAGCATATTAAACAATGAAAATATATTTTGTTGATAAACCATTTAAATAAAAAGTGCTCTAGATACTTTGTTACATATCCAGTGCACTGCAGATAACAGAAATGTAATGTAACATTTTTAGAATGTCAACACAAATTTAAAGTAAGTCAATTAGAAGTGTCAGTCATGATTTTGTAGGACAAAATAAAAAATATCTGAATGAATGCATGTCAGGCTCTATTATTTTTGTACATGCAGGTAAATACTGCCACATTAGAAAAAACCCAAAACAACACAAACCCACCAAATTAAAATTTCCCACGGAAAAGTAACCTTTTTCTTTTTACAAGTAAAGTGCAAGACAACTAACATCAGTTTTAAAAGTCTGCTTTTCTATTTAGTTTTAATCAGTCTTCACTTCTATTTACATTAATAACTCTGTTGTCCATGCTCTCTATGAAAAACAAAACCAGAACCCCTCAACAAAAATACAGAACACCCCTCCCTCATGCCAGACTCACAGAAACTAAGAATACAGAAGTATGCCTCTGAGGAATATTCTTTAAACTTCCACAAAAGCTTCACACAAATCCCATGTAGAACACTCTCATGATCTCCCTTAAAGCAGAATCCTCAAAAGTTCCCTTTACTCCACATTACAGAATCTTCCAAGGGCTTCATCACTTAATTGAGCAATGAGTTATTAAAACCAGACTGGCTGTACAGCCAGGCTTCAGTGGAATCCAGAAACCTCCTCCTTGGCTCACACCCTTCCTGTAACAAGAAACTCAGGACTGAATAACAGCTCCTGTCCCTCGGGACCACATCCCTTCTGCTGGTCATATGACAAACTGTAACAGCAGAATCTGCTCAACAATCACAGGTTTCTCCACTAGAGATATTAAAATACTTCTAAAAATTAGTTGTACTACAGGCTTACAGGGGGAATTCACTAAAAAGACTTTTCTGTATTTGTACACTTTTACCTTAAAAGTAATAAACATTAATTTTCACATGGAAATGTTACACATATTAAGTGAAAAACAGAGAAAACTGATCATACAATTTTTACAGACATTAACTTCCATTGTTTTGTGCAGAGAACATTACATTTCCCATAACCTGAAATCCCCTCGTTGAAACCTCTCCTGATACAAACTGCTGCCCTGCTTTCAGTCTTTTCAATCATTTGTATCTTATCAAGGAAAGAACAAACTTCTAAGATGGGGGCTCCTGAAGCACTGTCCTTAAATCCTACTTTCTGTAACTGTCATTTCACTCTTAAAAGTGACACATTGCTTACTTCTTTATTTTGTTAAATTTCCTTTATAAATACCATGTTTCTCATGCCTTTTTATCAAAACATCTGAGGTGTGCAGATTCAAAGGTGCCTGTATATGCATCACTTCAACGTATATTGACAGCAGTTAATGGGGGGAAAAAATACCCCTTAAAAACAAAGGTAGAGATTCAGTTACATTTTCCATAGAATAACAGGATAAAACCACTAGATTTTCCAATTTAAAATAGGCATTCAGGTGCAACTTCTTAACTGGGTAACTAACCAGGGAGCAGTTATGTTTCACATGTGGGAGACCCAAGACTTCCCCTTCCCCAAAACCTGTAGCAACTAAAAGATACCATCACCTTGTAACTTGGAATGTATTATGCTCTGTCACTTCAGTTTCAGCAGAGTTTTGTTATTAAATTAGAAAGCAACTTAGTCATTAAGAAAAGTTATCATTTCATTCTGTGATAGGCAAGGGCAGATAAGAGAAGGGTGCACTTCTATTAAACTATTTTCAAATCTAGACTGAAACTCAAGGTCACTGTAGCAAAGGCCATAATGGCTGAAATCTAACACTCATCCTCTGAACAGCAGCCGCTTAACACCACAGCACTTGCCAAATTTTGCAACCCAAACCGAGTCTGAAAGAACACTCTGCAGTTTCTATGTACTTCAGAAGAGTAATTCTATTTTTTTAAGGAAGTTACACCGCTATTTTGCTTAATTTCCTAAGTAAACCAACCCTTGTACATAAGAACAATGTAACAGAACACAGACATTGGCAAGGTATATGAAAAAAACACAGTTTAAACAGCACTTAAACAGAAAAAGTTCTTATTTGGGAACGTAGAAAAATCACAGCAGTTCATAGAATTATTTCTCCACCACCACAGGAAATACAGCACACAGAAGTACAGTATATGAATGAGGATCGCTCTCCCTCTCCCTGCTCATTATACAACCTCAAACAAGCCAGGCTCGCTGAAGACATGGGTCTGATGGCACAAAGACAGCCCTGCTCACCTTCAGATTCATTTCTCAGCCATTCGAGCTCTCTCTCGAGAAACACAAGCAGGTGCAGCCCGCATCTTCCTGCACCTGAGGTCCATTTCTACAGCCCTCAGAAGCTCGGTCCCCGTGCCAAAGGGGCCGATGGGGCTCAGCCCTGACTCATTCTGATCTGCAGTAACGACATTCCCTTTACCCGCAGAGCCGGCAAGGTCCAGCCGAGACGGGCCCCAGGCACCGGCAGGGCCGCGCGGGAGAGCCGCGGGCCCCCCCGAAGCGCAGGGGACGAGCCGCTGCCGCCAGAAGGTGCCGGGCAGGGGGCACAGGGAGCTACCCAGGGGGCTGCCTGGAGCCTAGCCCGGCAGCTCCTCACTCACACACAGGCGCGGGCGGTGTGTCTAGCCCAGCCGTGCGGCGGCAGCGGGTCCCACCCGACCCCCACTCCGTCCCTCACTCACCCGCTCGTGGAAGATCGACTCCATGTTTACTGAACCGGCCCGCAGCCCCCGCCCCACGTGACCCACCCGCCCGCCCAATCACGGCGCCCCGCGCCACCGCCCATCCGCGCACGTCCCGCCGCGCTCCCCCCGCCGCCGCGGAGGCGCCCCCTGCCGGACGGGAGGCCTGCGGGCGGGTCACGGGCCGCGAGCTCCCCCGCGGGGCGCGAGGCCACACGCACCGCCCGTCCCGCCGATCCATCGGCGTGTCCTACACCGCCCCGGGCCCCGCAGAACCCCCAACCCCTGCGGCCCCGGGAACGCCTGCTCCCCCGCGTTACAGACCTCAGCGCCGCCTGTTCCCTGTGCTCACCAGCTGCCTGTCCCTCACAGCTCCTGTCAAAGCCGCAGTACCCACTTGCCACTGTTCCATACAAGCCTACAGAGGAAATCCGGAAAGAAACTTGTCCACGTTCAATTAAAAAACCCCAAGCAACTGCCAACCACATTCTGGGTCTATGTGAAGTATTCCTTTGAAGGCTAGTTATAAATTACAGGACGAGCCGCCGCTGACAGAAGGTGCCAGGCAGGGCCAGCCCAGCAGCTGCCCATATAAAATCCATTTAAACACGTGGATTCCACACCATACAGATAAATAAGAGCATAAATTATTTTTGCATAGTTTTTCTTTATTACATAATTCTTCCTTCTCACTTCCAGAATACAGGACAAAATGTTCTCAGCACTTACGGACTAATGGAATTCCTGGACACCTATTAGTCATGCAATTAAATCAACTTCAAAAAGTAACATTGGAAATTAAACTAGCACTGAGGAATTGCAGGTGTCCTTTTCTGTAGTATGCTCTCAGGGTAAAAATCATAATCCTGTTCTTTCAACATGTGAGATAAGATGATGAATCAAACAAAAATGTCTTCCATTTCATCAGCAGCTCTTATCTCCATGTCACTTCTTCACCAGGCTTCAGCTCCCTGTGTAGAAATAAGAAAAACAGAGGGAAGAGATAAAATTAGGATTTTTTGAGAGAATAGTTATTAATAATTGTAATTAATTACTCTACAATAGCTTAATTGAGATTTAACTATAAATTTAACTTTCCTTGCAATAGTTGTCAGTTAAAAATCTTTCAATACTGATAAACTTCCTCGTTTCTTTTCAAAGCTTGAACAGACTGAGTCCTCTTATTTCTATTCATTTAAATGATAGCACAGAACAGCTGACCTCTAAGGAGTTAACAGACTTTTAATCAGATCCATAATAAAAAACCCTATTTCTTTTAAATACAATAATTCATTACTTTAGTGGGATGAGAAGTAGGTGTGAATTTAGAGGGTATTTTTGCAAGATGCTTAAATAGCATCCCAAGTTCACAGCAACTGCTGTAAGAAAAATGCGAAGGTACCTGTGGGGTGGATTATGGCATAAGTTTTCTTTCTTACTCAAAAAATTAGGTGAGACCAGAGCTGAAAAAAAAAAAATCCACTTGCAAACTAATAACATTCCTACTATTAATCCATACTATGCAGCATGATTGTTTTCTCATTTTGTTAACCCTATGGTCTAATACAGAATTAGAACTGACATAGATGAGGCAAGTCCTGAAATTCTGTAATCTAAATTCTCCCTGAGAAGTCACAGCCAGTAAGCCCAAACTCAGTGTATATAATCACATCATTCAGCGAAGATATAGCAGTTGCCAAAATAAGTTAATTTTTAAAACCTTGGCTACTATTTTTAAAAACACACATTTATACAAGTATTTATTTAAAAAGTGATGTGATAAATTCAAGACAGAAAACTAAAATTCAAGCACCGCTGAACTTTCTCAGAGAGATACAAAATAGCGTTTTACATATTTCATGACTAGGAACTTGATAGCTTTTAATAATCCTTTCTTTCCTAACAAAGTTGGCTTCTAAAGACCCAATTTAGTGACCTAAAACACTTTCTGAATGCTTGATGAAATTTTTAGAATTTCTTTCCTTTAATATTTTGGCTTGGGGTTTTTGGTCATACTTAAAACTCTCAAAAAGAACAGAGAAGCACTTTGCAAAATAACTATATATATATATATTTAAGAGGCATTATAAAGCAGACCTTCTATATAATAAGCTCTTGTTTCTGAAGGCTGACAGTTTTTCATCATTTCGTCTGTCCAAATAGCATCCAATCACAAATCCCAAGGGAACTAAGATGTGGACCCAGTGATCACGCACAACTTGTGGTAAATTCACCATGACTGCTAGAAAGAAAAGCATAACAGCTAAGTTACTAATAAATATGCACATGGAAACTGTTGCATACTTGGCACCTTTACTCTCACTTACTAGGATTCTACAACCACATAATAAACACAAAGGCCATCCCACACTTCCTAAGAGACATGTGCTGTTCTCAAACCCATACCTGTGTTTCTTAGAAATAATCCTAAGTAACTCTTCACCCTGGGAAAGAGGATTTAATCCTCAAACAGAGAGAGAAATAGAACATCTCTTTTAAGATATCCCTGATGAAAGAGTTCCATTTTAAAAGGTTCTAGAGCTATCTACCCATTAAAGCAACTCTACACAAGTTTGCTATTCTGTAAAACAGAGCACATCCATGTAAAACAAACATATCTATAATTTAAACTCCTGTAGTTGGATGCCTTATTACCTTTCAGTATCAAGACTGAAAGACAAGCTGTATATTCAGCAGGGATAGGAAAGGAAATTTCTAAAATCACAGAATCGTTAGGGTTGGAAGGGACCTCTGGAGAGCATCCAGTCCAACCCGCCTGCCAAGGCAGGGTGACCCAGAGCAGGTGACACAGGGACGTGTCCAGGTGGGGTTGGAATGTCTCCAGACAGGGAGACTCCATGACCTCCCCGGGCTGCCTGTTCCAGTGTTCTGCCATACTTAACGTAAACTTCTTCCTCATGTTGAGGGGGAACTTCTTGTGTTTCAGTTTATTATGGTCATTGCTCCTCGACTGGAAAGTCTGTCACCATGCACTTAGCACCCGCCTTTGTGATATTTATATGCACTAATGAGACGTCCTCTCAGTCTTCCCTTCTCCAGAATAAACAGACATAGCAAACCTTTCCAACCCAACCCTTCCAGGTTAGGCAGTTAAGCTCGACATCACGGCAGTGTCCCACAGAGCCGGGCCCGGCGGTCGGACACGAGCGCCGCCGCTCCCGCCGCGGCCGCTGTGGGGCGGCCGCGCACCCACCCCCT